>OY720105.1:29756057-30246781 GCA_963082835.1 Leptogaster cylindrica
AACTTTCTCTGCGAATGATGGATTTGACAAAAATCAGTTTGGGTTTCAACGAAAGAGCGGGACAGAATCAGCAATAATTTACATGACCAGTGTAATAAATGAGTATCTTGATGAGGGATTCTATGTTGCGACCATATTTGTTGATCTTCAAAAAGCTTTTGATACAGTGGATCATGCTCTTCTTCTAGGATTCATCGACCAGTTAGGAATAAGAGGGAAAGCAAATGACCTAATGCGTAGCTATTTGGCAGGTAGAAAGGTACAAACCAAGCTCAATAATGAACTAAGTGAGCCACTCGTGATGCGAATGGGGGTACCGCAAGGATCAATTCTGGGTCCCCTCCTATATCTGCTCTACATAAACAATCTGAAAAATACGAAACTAATAGCGGAATATAAAGTATTTGCAGACGATACTATACTGAGCTACAAGGCAAAATCATGCAGTGAACAGGAACGTAATATAAATAACGACCTAAAACGCTATGATGACTGGGTGACTGGAAACCGATTAACTCTAAACAATGAGAAAACCAATTTCATGTTATTCTCAAACAAAACCAAGAGTGATATAGATTCATACATCAAAATAGGAAACGTTAGTATAAGAAGAGTGGACTCAACAGTCAACAAAGTATCTAGGAATGGTTATAGATGGAAAATTAACCTGGACGTCTCACATAGAACATATAAGAAAGAAAATTATTCCCTTGATTGGTGTATTAAAGCTGTCAAATAAAATATTAAACTGGAAAGTTGCATCATTGATCTACAACTCTCATATATTAGCGCACATTAGATATAACCTAATAACATCATCTCAGACGTCTAAATATAATTTAGAAAAAACAAATAATCTATTGAGAAGAGCAATAAGAGTTCTTTATCCCATCGATGAGGTTACCCCTAGATCTGAAATCTACGCAGCTACGAACAACTTCAATGTGGAAGACATGATCTTCATTGAGAGCGCAAGATTTATTTTTAAAATAAATAATCAGGAAATGAAGACAAATATTAAGCTAACAACAAATTCGGATATCGACTATTATAACACCAGGAACAAAGATAATATTAGAACAAAGAAGGGAAGAACGACACGATTAGTAAAGGTCTCTTGAAGAAAGCAAGTGAAGTCTTCAATAAACTGCCGGGTGATTTTAAAAAAGAACGGAGCCTCCGAAAATTTGCAATAGAGATTAGAAAATATGTTAGGAATGGCAAACTGCTCACAAGTGATGAAAATGCCCATTATAAGGAGCTAGCAAGCAGCATATGAAAATTTGAGTTATTACCTCATAGTAAATAATTAGTTTGATTTTTGTTTGTATTAAATTATTATCTGTTCTTATACTAGCCATTGAGCCTGTCTGAACAGATAAATTGCTACGCAAATAGGATTAGGATATTGATGTATTTATATACTGATTGTTGCGAATTGTTGAATTATTACTGTTGATGGATTGATAAATCAATAAATAAATAAATATGTTGGAACTGTTGCCTGGAAGGATCACTCCCTAGTCCCTGGTGATGGAAGTTCTTCCACTGGTGTTGCAGTGGAATACCTAATTGGAAAAAAATTACCGCAAAATATATTCGGACAGAAATTTTTTCCACTGAGCCGACAAAATGTTAATAACTTTTTAATATACTTAAGATATTGGCATGATTCTTTTTTTATTAGGAAGATATCTTAAAGGTGCATGTTATTTAAAAAATATATCCTTGTTATGAAGGAAGTTTTTAAGAACAAAGTATAAAGATGTATATTTTCAACCAAAATTTTTCAAAATTTTAAGTTTGAATATTCATATTTGCCACATTTCCCAACGGATCGAGACACTGTTGGAAAGGTCAAAATGCTTACTTTTTATTGAAACCCTTCAATCATATTCCAAACAGAAGTTATAATGTTTTTTTGAGCTCCCTACACAAACGAAAAAGTTCCAGCCCTTTAAAATAAGGTGAAGGAGGGGTTTTACGACAAAATGTCTAATCGTAATAGTTCATCACAACACTTCAAGGAATCGATTGATACATGTTAGAACACTTGCTTGCTAGTGAAACACCCTGTATATGTAAATTAGTATTATTATTTAGTTTGGAGTTTGGAAAGTAATAAAGTTATCTAATACCCTCGACACACTATACCTCATTATGTCGTTGTACCTAATAATGAAGTAGAGCCCAATGAGGTAGTGACACACTACTGTACTTCATTCCGTTTGACAGTTCGTGTTTGTAAACATTGTTGCGTTTGACACCTAAACAATTTATGTGAAAATGGAACGTTTCGGAGTTGTGAATTATTTAAATCTACGAAGAAAAAGTACGATTGCACGTACTCTATTGCATCAGAAATTAAATATTTCATTGTTAAAGATGTTGCAGCACAAAAAACATATCCGTACGTCAGAGCAGAAGAGTATTAAGTCCAAAATGTCAATTTTTCGGTTTTTTTGCTCACCTAGATTTAAATTTCACGCTCTATTCAGAGGTTTACTATAGAAGACGATTGGACTGAAAATGACGGAAATAGCATTTTATAAAAAGTATTAAGTTCACCTCGCTCCTGGAGCAAAACAGTATTATCTTTATATTACATGTATTAAGTCCAGTATAGACATATACCACCCATGGCAAAACCATATTATGTTCAAAAAAAGTATTGTGTCCCACGTTTTCCCCCGCATAAAATCTCAAAACTTCTATTTTATCATAATTATGAAGTGCAAAATAAAAATAATAAGTCACAGTCATGAAATTCTTCTGAAAATAAAAAAGTATTAAGTCCATGTGTTCTGTAAAAGATTCAGTCTTCAAAAACTTTGATAAGTGTAAACACCACCCATTATCATTATTCTTAATATAAATAAGTATTATCTAGACCAAGTTTAAACTATTAAATAGTACAGGCTAGAAAACAAGTGCGACAAATTATTATTTCTGCATGTTTTATAGCCTAAACAATGAAATTATTGTATTTTACGCTCTCCTGTAAAATTTACATTTTGTGACTTAATACCCTTCTGCTCTGAGGTACGGATATGGATTACTTGGTTAATCTGTATGTGATGAACAATTCGCTTAACCGAAGAATATGGATACAGGTTGGATAATTGCTCTTTATTTGATATTAAAAGTGAACCTAATAAGTATCTTTGTTAACGATACAGAATAGAACACATTCGTTTTGGGAAATCGACGTACCTCAAATGTCGGATGTGCAATTTAAAGAAAATTTCCGCGCGACTAGAGCGAGTTTCCGAATTTTGGTTGAGAAATTGCATATCCTTCAAAAAGACGATACCGCCTTTAGAAAAGCAATCTCCCTGGAAAAGCGAATTGCAATGGCTTTGTATACTTTGGGTTCTTCGGCGGAATACCGAAGCATTGCAAATTTATTTGGGGTGGGCCACATATCCAGAAGGATAGCAATGCTATCCTTATTCCACAAAAAATTTTTGTGTGATTTTTCAGTTTCCGGCATTGCAAATTAATTCAAACCACAACAGCAAATTGTCAACACAATTGACATAAAATGTACTAGAAATGTCCCAGAATATGTTTGAATTATTTTACAACAGATGGCGATCATACGTCATTTGCTCGCCAATGATGTAGAATTTACTTCATTGCCGTACCTCATTACGTGCCACTTTTACCTCATAATGAGGTACAACGTCACAATTACGTATAGTGTGTCGAGGGTATAAAAGAGAATTGCAATCAGGATTTTAACGTTGTGAGTCAATTGTAACAGTGTTATAACTGCCCCGCAAAAGAACGTTACATTTGCCCCACAGGTGCACGTTTTACTTTGGTTGGGCTCAGAACATAATCCTTTTGAATTGTGGCTTGTTTACTCATATCAACAGATAGAGAAATAAACATAGATTACAGTAAATGTACTTTTTTTTCCTAGGCTACTTCTTAATTACCTTAGAAAATAAAAACCAATGACGGAATGATTTTTCTTACACTGCAGTTTTACATTTAAGTTTATAGTACAGTCAAGACGTACATCCGTGCTTGCAAAAGGTCCGGTCGTTTTGAATTTTTTATATGTTATTAGGACTTAAACCAATATTAAAAAACAAGATTTGCAATTTCCAAAGTGCTGTGCGAGCAGCGGTATAGCCAAAAAACTATGAAATTTTCAATTTTTTTTTCATTTTTTGCTCAATATCTTAGTGAAGGAAGGGTCTGATCGGTATAGTCATTACACATAATTTTAAAGTAGACTAAATTTGCTACAATTTGAGACTAGGGCAACCTCTATACAACCATTGGTTCCCAAGATACAGTTCTTCGAAAATAGGCAATTTTTTCCAAAAGGTGAAATTTTTTCGAAGTGTTCACTTTTTCGTGAAATATCGTCTAAAATACGCATCCCACGTGAAATATTATATGAAATGAAGTTGTAGTAAATTTAACTAGCTTTCATTTAAAACCAAACTGGTACCTATAGACCCAACAGTTTTCTCAAAAACGGCAGATAACCAAAAACAGTCATTAATGGATTTTGGGGGGTAATGCAAATAAACTGTTCTCACGTCTTTTTATAGTTTTATATATCAAACAGTTACAAATTACATTTATACATAAAAGAAAATTTATATAAATCATGTAGGTATTGTGTTTTTGTTGCCAAATGATGCCTTTCTTTTTATCTTAGATGGCCTGGGCTTGGACTCGTACGAAGATGGTGTCTCGATGGCCGTGATGGACGCTGGTATAGGCGCCCAGTCTGTAGTCGGGTCATTTTCATCGTCCGATCAATTCAGCTTCAAACCCGGGACGTTAATGCACAATTTGCCACCGCAAGGCTGGCAGAGGACTGAGCAGTGGAGCTCAGCCTTTCTGCACGAGCAGCTCCCACAGCACCCTTTCTTGCATTTACATGCAATTTTTCGCAGAAGGGCAGGAGGTATGGTATCCAGGGTGGTGGGGATGGGGGTGAGTCCCTGAGAAGACAGCTTTCACCCCCAATCAGTGGGATTCAAGTTGACTCCCTGCCATTTCTGCACTTGGAGGTAGCACCTTGTTGCATGGTGGCCTGCGGCATCTTCCGTCGGTGGCAAACGGGCGAGGTTTATGTTCGTTGAAGTGACAACCGTCTTATACCTCAGGAAATCCAAAGTATCCCTTGCGATGTCACCCCCATATAGAGCCACAAAACACTTGATGCCTGCTTCTCTCACAGCTTGTGGGGTGGAGTGTGGCCGAAGGAAGACCTCGGCTTGTTCAGCAATTGGTTCACTCTTGCTCAGGAGTTTGGTAATTTTGGTCTTTCCTTGGCCAAACGGTGCTGAGGTGGTATCGCATCCGGTAAAGGCGTGGGTGAATAGTACCGTCCCTGCAGCTGATTGCTGGGAGTCCTGGTGATTGTAGGAGGTCGTAGAGTAGTAGTTTTTTGAAATCTACATATCTCAAAACGTAAACTGACAAAATTTCAGGGGGCATTATAATTTTTTTTTCGTGCTCGATTCCAAAGCTTTATTATTGAAAATAATAAACCAATAGATTGACTTGGCCATCGCATGAAAACACAATTGTATATCTCACAAGTATGAATAAATAAATAAATCGTCCTTACGCACATATCTACATAAAATATACACGGTACAGTTTAACCTTTGATTCTTTAAGAATACTGTTAAAAGACTATTGAAAATCGTATCGTTGCAACTTTTATACCTCATTAAGTTGATTTATGTGTGACAAGTATATTTTTCTTCTTTCATTTTGACTTTCTTCTATTTTTAATATTTGAAAAACAATGGTTACCTAAAAATAACCTTCACCTTGACCTCAAGGTTAACCGCCAAGGTCACCATCAGGTGTTCCTCTTGAAACCCTACAAGTTTTGTATTCAACATATTTCGCTATCTCGTTACCCTAACGAAATAATTGGGAATATTATGTAGAATAAATTGAATCACCCTGAATTATTCACGATATCTTAAAACTGGTTTACTACAACTTGATGCGCGTCATTATGTGAATATATATTGTTGTTCTCTAAGCATTTAGACATGTTTTAAATGTGGAAGCTCCTGGACCACATACATATACATACATATGTGATGCCACACAACATCTGGTAGTTTTTCGTGGATTAATACAACCCTTTTTGCGACATATACTTTCCACTTTGAGGGATATGCGCGAAGCCAGCTTAGGACGACAGTAGGATCAGTCCAAGTGCGCACCGAGATGTCCTGAAGATTCAGATTAGTCTGAAGGTATGGCAAAAGCTCAGCTAGTAATGTCAAATGTAGCTTCACAGAGTTCGAGTCTTGGTATAGCTAATACATAATATGGTACGTGTAGGACTAAGCCGGGTTTTTGCCGCCAATAAATGAACTTCGATGTCATCGACGTCCTGAGCAACGCGAAGATAAACGGCAGCGCCATAAGCATTCTGCGAAGCGTCGCAAAACCCATGCAATTATAAATTTCCCTTAGGGTTCTTTGTACCGATCCATCGTGGAATATAGATTTTGTTAAGTATTTGGAGTTGACTTTTACAGTTACGCCACTCAGCATTCAGGTCTAACCGTAAGTGTACATCCCAGTCAATGTTGTTTCTCCAGAGTGTCTGCATAAAGATCTTAGCAGTTATTGTCACAGGACTGAGCCATCCGCAGGGGTCGTAAAGTCGGCTAATATCTGCTAAAACTGATCTTTTTGTAGAATCAGTGCAATTAGATAATTTAAAGTTAAGACTGAAGCAGTCTATATCTGGATTCCAACCGACTCCTAACGTAGCCTTAGGATGTTGTAGTTCATAGTCACGTGCCAGTTGCTGCAATGTCCTACACGCCAAGTAGGGTGCAGTGGCCGTCCTGTAAGTGACGGTAAGAAGCCTATACGTGCGTACCTACTGGATCATTTGGTGAATCTTGCCAAAGTGTGCGTTGAAAATTTGGTATCAGGCTTGTGAATCAGAATCTGTCCGAAACATTTTAGCGATATCAGCTACACCCAGGGATAGAAACCCCATCGCGTCAACACAAGAATTACGTCATTCTGTAATTTATGGCCTGTCATATCGACAAGGCGATGAGACAGCGGTGGGCTGCCTCATGTGCATGTCTTTAGAGGGTTAATCATTTAACTGTTTTTGTAAAAGTTAATAACATTGTCATATTTCCACGATTTTACACACCACACTACCATCGTACAGCCAAACCTACTTCAGTCACTGAGTCAGTGTTATGGTTTGGTCTTAAGTAGTTGCATTACACTTCAGTCTTCACTATGGTGAATTCCATGGATTTTTGTTTCCTTTGTGAAAAGAGTTTAAAAGAAGGTGTTCAAGTTCTTGTGAAACAGAGAAGAGTGTAAACTTTGTTGAAATCAAGCGTAAAACGGGGAAATCGCGAACACGGGCGTATTCTAAAAAGTCTATCCTCAGTAACTATTCATGCTGCATGTCAGAAAAATTAAAATAATGAAAAATTGATCGCTGCGTTTCTACGTAAAATAGCTGACGCACCTCCAGTGGCGTCGACGTCACTGCGTTCAAATATTCCATGTTTCGATTTCGAAACCCAGTGTTTCATGTGTACTGAAGAAATTACCCTCGATTTCTTAAAAAACAGAGAAAAAAAAATTTTTCGGATCGAGATATAATCTATCGGGTTGAAAAGTTAGTTAGGAGTAAAAGATACCATTTTAAAAGCAGCAAACGAACGCGGTGATGAATGGGGGCGGCAGATAATAGAGCGCATTCAACATGTGACGGACTTAGTTGCTGTGGAAGCAAGGTACCATTTGTCTTGCATTTGAAGCAATGGAGTACCTACATCTTCACATACTTTACCGAAAATTCCGAAGAATGTCAATTCACCCTCAATGAACTAATGGACCAAATTCAAGGTGAGTACCGTCCGGATATCAGAACCATAAAATCTCGTCTTCTAAAGAAGTATAAGGTGGATATACTCATCATCGAGCGAATTAATCAGTCAATAACTCAATACGTTGTTTGCTTCCGGGACACGGGATACAAACTTCTTTCGGACAATTGGTACAGGGCAAAAAATTCAAATCCCGGAGAAGAACAGCTCCGGGTTGTCAAAGAAGCTGCTGCTATTCGCTGATCGAAGGTGACGAAGCACGTTTCTTGGTTGGACGTATTACATTTTTCGACAGCCATGAGAAGAGCTGTGTTGATTGTGTCATACTGACTGGGTGGATAGTTCATAAATGGAAAACATAACATCTTCGAGCGCATGAAAGATCTATCAGCTGTTTCCTGTTCCATGAAGCCGTTCCATCCTGGCAGTTGAAATTTCGACCACTTACCATAGAGCCAAAGAAAATCGGGAGAAGAAGGCAAGATGTCTTTTGAAAGATGATGTTTTTCTTCGAGGTGTGCAATTTTTATCGTTTTTAAGCCCGTATTCTGTTTTTCATTGTAAAATGTTAAATGAGAGTGGAACGGAGCCCACCTCACCAACAACCTAAGCTGATGCCCTGATGGTAATTTTGTTAAACGTGAAATATTTTTGTCGGGTAATACAGCATTATGAGGTGTCACACATTGGACAGCTCCCATAATGTGAACGGTATGTAACCCATCGACAGTACAATGTTGACATTATGGTCCGCATTATCACAAATAACTTGAGAAAATGCATTTTGATCAATCGTTATACGAGGACGCACAATGGCGGATTTTTCGAAAAGCGTTGTTTCAGAGTATGACGCCGCAAAGCCCAACGGTGACAATATGTTGATAAATTTTCTTTACTCGAATTTCTTGTACTGACTCCGATTTGAAGAGACGACAAAAAAGATCGGGGTCTTACCAGAGAAATAACAGCATGCGATAACGATTCGCATATCCTATTCCATTTATCAAACGAACTGCGCTTCTTCTTCACAATTATTTCATGAAAGAAATAGAATACCTGCAAAGATTTTGAAATGATAGAATTCACCTCATTTAAAAAACGGTCGGATGGTGGATATTCTGACATGTCGTAGTTCTGTGATCGAATATTCTTTCCCACATTTAAGTTATATTTATATAATACATAGTCTATTTTTTATTATTTGCTTAAGAGGTATCGAACACATAAACATTTCATATTGTGTTATACATTGCTTTTACAAATTTCTATAGATTAAATATAACTTATTTTTTGCTTTTCAGTTGATACTTCTTAATGCAGTCGGGTTTTTTGTTTTTTTAAATAATTTATTTTTTATTTCATACTTTTTAGTTTTTATTAATAAAACAGTTGTTCAGTTAAATATTGCTAAATAAGTAAATAAGCTGTACTAAAGTTAGATTAACAAGACAGAGGACGAATAAAACAAAAAATGGATGTTCTAGCACTAGCTACATAGATTAAGCTTTCGGCAAGTTTTATCCGTCAAGTTAGTTGTACGAGTACTTCAATATATTACTTTGTAGTGTTCAAATCCCGTAGACGTTGAAGCTCTTTTAAAGAATTCTCATCGTATGGTCGATTTAACAACTTTTTGGGATCAAGGGTACTGATAGCCAACCCAGCTAATGTTTTTACTCGGCTAAGAGCTACGAGGCTTGACCCTTAGCAAAGACATGTGAAGTAAGGTCTACAACGGTTCTATCGAGAGTGGTGCCTTGCAGTTTGTGGACAGTTACAGCCCAGCAAAGTATTAAAGGCAACATCCTTCGTTCAATTTTTCCTTGCCCCCGAAGCGCATCAAGTCGGCAGTGTAAGGCTCGATCCGTACATATATACTCTTGGTTAATTACCTTTGATTCTAGGGTCATCAAATTTAATAAATACTGGTATACTGCTTGCGGTAGCTCTCCTGTTTCTAATTGATCTCTCCTAAGAGCAGGCCATTCAATCCGTCGGATATCACCTATAAGATTTTAATTGCAACGAACATCTATTTAACAGCGGATATGTATCAAATTGTGAAATTGAAAACAATCGTATAAATAAAGCATTTATCGTTTAAGTGCTGTGAAGTGTAAAAAAGTGATAAATGTGTTCAAGTTAACTAGTGGCGAGATTTTTCTTTTTTCGCAAATAAATTTTGTGGTTATAAATACGGCAAAATTCCGAAAAATGGCATGGAATTTTTTCATCGTAAAACGTAATTTTTTTAAAACTGCACGAGTCTGACAAAAATTTTTTGCACATTCTTGCGTTTTTAACTAAAATACATGTCTCCAGAAAATTTCATTGAAATCCGCCACAACTCGACTTTAGCCAAAATTTTAAATATATTCAATAGTTTTTTTTTCGCAGATGCCGTTTTGAAATAATATATTATGTCACTCCTACAATGTAGACGAATCTAATGACACCTCATTTGTTAAAATCCGTCAAGCCGTTTAAGCTGCAGAGCGTCTGGTAGAAATATCATAGGTACATACATACACTCGAAAAACATAAACCTTCCTCGGCAGTCGGCTAAAAAGACATTAATATATTGTAATTTAGTGGTGCCAGCAGAATTTTTGGGAATTGGAGTGCAAAATGAATCCAGATGAATTTTTTAAATCGAATTTCCGCCTGAAACTGTCAATTTACTATGAAAAACTGTCAAAATGTTTCTTGATGCCATATATGATCAAAGTTTAAAGTTTAAACTAATTTATTCATAATAACCAGAAGATTATCAGGCGATTACGATTGAATCTCCTCCGTTAAACCTCGAAACCGGTTTAATCTCGTGATTATCTCGCAGTTGGAAGATGATATAACATTGCACGGGTCGTGGGTTCGATTCCCACCCAATGACCCAAGTCACCTCTACTTGGTAAAAGCTGTGGGAGGCGTTTCTCCTAGCAAGCGATGGATGGCAGCCCTATCAGTTAGGATAGCCACTACGAGCTAATCACTCGACAATCGTCATGGTGAACGTTCATGCAAAAGCAAACGTTCGCTCAAACCTAGTATACCTTATAACCTTACACAGTTACACCTACATAGTGTCAGCTTAATCTTAATGTTTAATAAAGTGTGTGGCCATTTAGCTGCGCTTAGGTACGTCGTCGCCGGGGTGCCAGGCAAACTTGCCGCCCCGCTCGAGGTCATTTTTGATTTTCAAAATCGTCAAATTTTCACGGAAAGATGTTAACAGAAAACATATAAAAGTACGATTTTTTATGAATGTCAACAATTTTTTAATCAAAACGTATAAGAGATAGGCTTGAAAAAATTAGTATTGCATTCAAAGGGGTGGACGACGACGAAGAGTGCTTTGTTGATTTTTCAAAACATGACCCATGAATTTTATTAAGGCTGGTATCAAATGGCCCGTTCTTTCAGAACATTTTTTGTAGATTTCGAAGAAAAATCTACCTATTGAGATGTACATATACCAGTCACGACTTTCGAAAAATTCTTTCATAGTTTTTCGTTTCATGCCTATATATATATAATATATATAGGTATGTATATTTACAATCTAGACGCCGTATTTTGGAAGGTATTGGAACCAAATTTTAATACATATGTTATTTCTGGGGTTAATAGCTCGGTTAAGTTCGAGCAAAATCGGTCTACGGGGGTGGCTGGGGGCGGGTGTTGAAATTTTGAAAAAATGATATCTCGGCCCCTATGAAGTTTAGAGAGAGACTTTATTTGCATAAATTAAAGTACTCTCTATGAAGTTAACGGTGACACCACCAAATTAGGAGTAGGTGGGGTGGTGAAAATACTATAATTATAGATGAAATATAGTAAAAAAAACATTGTTTTTATGGGTTGTTTTTTTTTTCATTTCTTTGCATTTTCCAAATTAGTACCAAGAACAGAATTTTTTACAAAACCAATGCATAATTCGCTTATGGTATTTACTTTTGAAAAATAATTTGTTTTTATTATTTTTATTAATTTTGTGATATTTTATATATATTTTTTACATTTTATATACCTATATACCCAATCATTAATCAATACATTTGAATATGAAATATGTACATTTGGTATAAGACTTTACATACGAGTAACATAGTTTTTCAAATATTTTTATATTTTACATAAATTTTGTGATATTTTTTATATTTTTTTAAGTTTTCATATAATGAATGAAATATGAAATATGTAGAATGTAGATATATTTCTTGTAAAACTTTACATAACAGAGTTCTTTGAATATGAAATATATTTGTTTTAAAACTTTACTTACCATTTTTTTTTTCATATTTGTTGTTTACACTTTTTTAAAATACTATGGCACAGATTTAAGTGGATATGGCACAGGATAAGCGGAAATTTCACCTACGGATAAGTGAAACAATTTTCACTTACGGATAAGAGAAAAAACCTATAAGTGAAAAACAAATTTTTCCCAAGAAGTTGTTCACTTATACTATTAGCACACAGGACCATCATCAGTACGATGCACGAAAAGTGTCATTAGGAGTTAGGACGTAAACGTAATTGACATTGAAACACATCTACTCTTCGTCATTGGAATTACTCTTTCGTAATTGGTGCTCTTGTCAGATTAGACAGCGATGTCATTGGCTGCGAAAGTGAAGTTGAACCATTGATTATATAAATCAATGGTTGAACTTTGACTGAAACAGCATCATTTTATTTTTAGTAACATTGTCTGCCATTGGCACTGATTAAATAATCACTTTGGATGTAATATACTAAAATACCAGTTGGGACAACTTCTGGAAGGAATTTATTTACATCAGCTGACTGAAATATTGTCAGATTGGGGTGTGCCAATTTGCATACAACGCTATGTTAATTTTTGTTTCTGGCTTATATCAGAGATGGCGTTGTATACAATTTTATTTTTTTATGATTTTCTTACTTTTTTGTTGCGCGAGGAGACTTTTCAAGGCCGAGACGAAAAAAAAAATTCATCGAAATCAGTCAATCCGTTCTCGAGTTATCATCTAAAAACCCGTTCCATACCAAATGTATGAGAAAATGTTATTTTGCTATTCGGGGCGGTCACAAATCCAACACATCAAAGATCATAAAAATCAGTGCAGCCGTTTTTGAGTTATAAATGGTGTAACACCTCGACTTTGTTTTATTTATGCAGATATGAAAAAAGCTCGAATTTAAAAAAAAAAAACACTACATTTTTATTATAAATGAAAACGCCAAAGCGTTCCTTTATTTAAAGCAACAATTTATTAAATTGCAATATAATATGTTATATATGTGTATGTGTATTATATGATATATTTTGCAGTTTTAACATAATTGTTATAGTTTTTTGTGTGCTGTTTTTAAAAATGCGTCCTTTCATTTTGTACTGGCTCATAGATAACACGGTTTCCAACAACAGGATAGACACGACATTTTAAAGGAACTTATCTACCATGATGAAAGAGAGTTTTTAGAATTTCGAAAGTTCGAAAACCAGATCAATAGAATTGGCTCGTGAATGGATCAATTTTATTATAAGTACCAACGTAATTTATGTCAGCCACTGTAAGTTTGCAAATACCTGTGAGTGAACCTTTAAAGAGCGCAGGTCTTACATTTATTTGCTGAGAAGGGCACGAGAACTCTTCTACAGAAAAGGAAAATAGAACAACTTCGAACAATAGTCTTCATTTAAAGGTGCAGTGTACAAGTCGTTCGTTTCATGCACACTTATCTGGTTATAAAAAATTTTTCTGATAAATAGTTAATTATATTTTTAAATAAGCGGTGTAAAACTTACGACTAACGGTTTTCTATGGAAAAATCATAAAAGTTCAGTGATAGTGAATGTAGTGCACTCAGAAGAAAACCTCTGTAGTCGTTGGACTGGAGTAGTGTAATTGTGCCACGACTGGTTTCTTTCCTTTTTAATTGGTCCTGGAGTTTGCCCCAGTATTATATAAAAGTTGTGTTACTGCACGTTCGAACAAGCAAGGACCCGAATGGTTAATAAAACCATAGCATCAGTTTGGTGAAAGTACAGGGATTTCCCATATGACAGGGATTTCCTAAATAATTCCATAAATATTAAACCGAAGTGACTCCTTCAGCCGAATATTAGGAGAAAAGAGTTTTAGAAAGGATAACGGGTCAGTTTGTAGATCGCAAGTGAAGTGAATGTTAGTGGGGAACAGAATAGAACAATCCAAAACTACCTTCCGTTGGAACATCGATTAGGACAAAGAAAAATTTGCAGTAGTTCATTAGTCAATGCAGTAGTAAGTAAAGCAAAATGAAAATCCTTTACACTCGTCTTAAATCATCCACTACTGCATATCTTCAGAGGGAGTTCTGAAATAAAAGCAGTTAGCAGTCCGTCGATTTCACTAATACTGCTAACTTCCGAGTAGAATTATATGAGGATAGGACCCTAACACGCACAGTCTTCTTTACCATTGTAGTTCTTATGGTTCGGTTAACGGAGACTTTGGTAATATTTTTCCTTTATGTCTGTACACGTGTGGGGAACATTCGCTTAAAAATATTCCCGTAGTTGTGTTTTTATGGTGAAGTTAAAAAGGGCATTGGGAGTCGGGAGAAAAGCACAATACAACTGCAAATTTACTATAATTCAATCGTACGCGATTGTATAAAAATCACAAAATTTTACTTTGTAATGCAGAAAGTTTTGGTCTGTTTTAATACCTATAGAACCCTTAGCAATAGTCTTGGATGTTTTGTAAATTCCAATGTGGTCTACAATCAGAAGATATTTTGGAATAAGTTCTCACCCTGTTGAATGATGTCAAATGTTATGAAATGCAGGAATATAACGAAATGAAGGAGCAAAAAAAAGCACTCGACAACAATTAATGTTTCTCCAAGAGGAGTTTATATTGCCATCAAATGAGCGAAGTACATTTTTGGGGACAATGGCCATTATAGCATTCCTACCCTCGAGAACTGGTAATTATTCTAAGTTCCCGTACTCGTACAAAAAAATGTAAATTAGGTATTATTTATATATAAATAACTTATATATAAATAACTTATATATAAATAACTTATAGTTGTGGAGAAAACATACAACATAATATTTCAAATTTGTTTTGACCAAATGCGCATAATATTCGTTAAGTCTTCGCGTCATGTTCAAACATGTTCAAACCTATTAATCCAACTTTTAGAGAAAAATATCAATTTAGATATGCGAATTCACAATTTTTATTTTTTCATTAAATACATATAGAAAGTAAGCATGGGAAAATGCATACATGTGTTTCATTCCATGCAAAGCGGAAGAGCTAAGCGAACTTTTTCTCTTTATTAAAGATAAGGAATAAGATTGTTTAAATTGTTAGATTGACTAAATATAGTAGGTATATTGTATTAAGATTATGGTAATTTTATTTCAGTTTGAAGTCTTTCAAAACAAACAAAGTATTGAAGTATCCGCAAACCTCTACACTACAAAGTGTAAAACTGTGTAACCAGCCCAAAAAAAAGTGGTAAATACCTCTTTTTGGTTAAAAAAAAAAAAAAAACTAATCTACCTACTCGTACAATCTAGTACATAAAAAGTGGGGAGCTGTCATTTTTGCATCTTCTGCAATACCGGGTTTAAAAGTAGCTTATACCACTTTACATTATATGGAGTAGTACATTTTGTTCAAAATTTCATGGAAAGTCGTTTATCCGTGCAACCGGAACAAACAAATAAAATTACTTCCGCATTTATAATATTAGTAAGATTATGTGTTTTACTTTTTATTAAACGACTTTATTTAGTTTCAAACAGTGTACGGAACAATCACATCTTGCAACCTCATTTACACCCACTTTAACCAATTGAGCTTAAATTTTGCACAGGCAGTGTACAGTGTACTTAACATTATATGGCGGACACCTCAAGATGGCGGTGGCGGTTAGGAATTTAATTTTTAATAACCACTTTTACATGGGTCTTAAAGGAAAAAAGTTTAGTAGTAGTTGACTATAATATGAAAATATATTAACGTGAACTGACATATTTGAAAGTAAAAATATTTTAAAGTGAATGAAATATTGAACGTAAAATAATACTATTGGCACACTATACCATCATCAGCACGAAAAGGGTCATTAGGACGAAAACGCAAAGGACAATATGTGTATATGACACGTCATCTACTTTTCGTTTTTGTGATTGCGTTTTCGTCATCGGTGCTTTTGTCAGATTTGGCTGCGAGAGTCAAGTTGAAGTGAGAGTGAAACACCATAATTTTCTTTTTAGTAACATTGTCTGCCATTGGCACTCATTAATTAAATGTCTTTGCTCAATATATTTATTGCTTTTAATGACTAAACGTTTTGGAATGTCAACCTTAGAACGAAGCATGCTACCATTATGTACAATATGCAATCTACATTGTACACTATAAATTCCGAGCATAAAACTTATTTCGTCAATCATTATATTTTTGCTGTAAACTCATATTACGGTACATAATGTATATGACATAATATATGTTAGGGGAAAGGCGAACATTGTGGCGCAGAGCCTTTTTTGGTATTATAGCAATTAGTAGATGAAATCTGTCCGGTTTCCTAAGTGTGTTAGTTAGTAATCCAACTTTGTCTAAGTAACAGGTGCGATCAATCGCGCATTTAATAGTCTTGTGAAAAAAATCAAAAAAACCCATTTTTCAAGTTTTTTAAAAGTTTTTTCATTTCTTCACAACATCTAGTATTTTTAAGACATTTATGAAAACTTTATATTCAAAGACTCACTGTGATATCCTCTTTTGAGCATCATAATTGATTTCCCGTTATCTTCAATTGGTTTATTATTTTCAATAATAAACCTATGTAATCGAGCACGAAAAAAAAACTTTTATTTTTTATACCCTCGACACACTATACCTCATTATGTCGTTGTACCTAATAATGAAGTAGAGCCCAATGAGGTAGTGACACACTACTGTACTTCATTGCGTTTGACAGTTCGTGTTTGTAAACATTATTGCGTTTGACACCTAAACAATTTATGTGAAAATGGAACGTTTCGGAGTTGTGAATTATTTAAATCTACGAAGAAAAAGTACGATTGCACGTACTCTATTGCATCAGAAATTAAATATTTCATTGTTAAAGATGTTGCTGCACAAAAAACATATGGATTACTTGGTTAATCTGTATGTGATGAACAATTCGCTTAACCGAAGAATATGGATACAGGTTGGATAATTGCTCTTTATTTGATATTAAAAGTGAACCTAATAAGTATCTTTGTTAACGATACAGAATAGAACACATTGGTTTTGGGAAATCGACGTACCTCAAATGTCGGATGTGCAATTTAAAGAAAATTTCCGCGCGACTAGAGCGAGTTTCCGAATTTTGGTTGAGAAATTGCATATCCTTCAAAAAGACGATACCACCTTTAGAAAAGCAATCTCCCTGGAAAAGCGAATTGCAATGGCTTTGTATACTTTGGGTTCTTCGGCGGAATACCCAGTCCCCAACTTTTTCTTTTCTTCCCTAAAAATATATATTTTCAGAATTTCTTCCGATATTTATTATTTACATACCTGTATTTCTGTGTCATGTTATTTATTTTTGTCCGGATTTCCTGCGGTGTCACAACAACATTTTGTTTTTCTGTGTAAAAAATTAAAATTAGAGTAAATTTACATGTTTTGCGTATGCACAATGCATATACTTACGCATTTCATTGCCCATTTCTGTAAATACGTGCAGATTTTTTTTAACCCTCTCAGTTGGGGCAAGAAAAGGGGCCACATATCCAGAAGGATAGCAATGCTATCCTTATTCCACAAAAATTTTTTGTGTGATTTTTCAGTTTTCGGCATTGCAAAATATGAATTCAAACCACAACAGCAAATTGTCAACACAATTGACATAAAATGTACTAGAAATGTACCAGAATATGTTTGAATTATTTTACAACAGATGGCGATCGTACGTCATTTGCTCGCCAATGATGTAGAATTTACTTCATTGCCGTACCTCATTATGTGCCACTTTTACCTCATAATGAGGTACAACGTCACAATTACGTATAGTGTGTCGAGGGTATTAAACACCAAAAGCTCGCTACTGCTGCATAGTGCATAGCAAATATGGAGCAGCTGTAGCCTGAAGGTAAACTAAAAACTCAAATCAAACACAAACTGTAAAAAAATATCTATTTCCTTCAGATGCAAAGGCAACTATAAATCAAAAGGCAACTATCAAAATGTTCATTCAAAAGCGAAAACAGCTAAACATTTCCAGGGATTTCGCTAGTAAAATAATACAGCTCTTACAATAAAACCAAGGTTTTTTAATTATTTATAATTTTAAGCCAAGCGCGGAACGCCTAAGTTACAAAAAAAGTATAAAAGTATGTGCGTATATTCAATATTAATTATTGTTTATTTTTTTAATAACAAACTGGGGTTAAAGTTTTAAAGCTTAAAAGCTTTACTTTGATGAGTTTAAATTTACTGATTTGTTTCCTCGCGTGTAGGTCCATAGGCCTTTGGCAGCAGCGTTTTCCAATTCAAATCCTTTTCAATCAATAATTCAATTACAATTTAGGTTTTTTTCTTTCTAAAAAGCAAAATGTCACCGAAAGGTGTAAAAATTACCATGTTTTCTTTCTGTTTACGAAACTTAATTTGACGGTTTTTTTTATCCGGTTATTGTATTTAAAAAATATCACCGGTGAAAACCGAACCAAAAACATCACCGAAAAAACACCGGTTGACCGAACCAAAACACCGGTTTTCTTTTTAAACCGGTAGGTTTTTCCCATCCCTACAACCAGCTCAGCGACATGAAAATGTGCACAGAATTGAAACTGAAAAGAAAATTCCTATATGTATGCAATTATGATTTTTACCAATGATTTACTTGAAAATGTGCACAGAAAATGTAATTTCTGACGAAAAGGCATTGCCTTATGGAAATGTACTAAACCAAAAATCCTACGATAACTACAAACATTTTCATAACAAAAAACACAAAAACATCTATTGTCAGCAGGAATCCATTGATTGACAAAGTTTCAGATCTCTAGAACTTATGGAAATGTGCTTCAATTGTGTTGGCTGATTTGATCATCACACAATTGAGTTATGTAAAAGCGTTTAAAAAAATCAGACCGACATATTCAATAGGACAACCACCTAAAATCCTATTTTTGACATTATGCCAATTAATTGTGCTAAAGATAAAAAGATTCCAATACGCCGATAAAATTGTCTACCTTTTTAGGGCTGGGAGTGAACGTATGTTCATTTTAAGTGATACTTGCAAATTTAGTGACAAATTTTACGAAAATTGTTTCCTAATTCACGATAACATTTGTATGGGCAAATGGAACTTTAAAGTGCCAATGCGTATCATACTCTCTTCTGCCCATTCCAGTAGACTGGCTCTTGCTTTAATTAGAAAAGTCATGGATTTTAAGAAAAATCTACCTATTGAGATCTATACCATGTCACGAATTTCGAAAAATTCTTTCATAGTTTTTCGTTTCATATCTCCCTGAGTTCGCAACCACCCCCGTTCGAAAGTTTATATATATACATATTATTTACACGCTAGCGGCCGTATCTTTGAAGATATTGGAACCACATTATAATATGTTATTTCTGGGGTTAATAGCTCGGTTAAGTTCGTTAATGAGCAAAATCGTCCCAAGGGGGTGGAAATTTTAAAAAATTATATCTCGGCCCCTATGAAGTTTAGAGAGAAACTTTATAATTTGCATAAATTAGAGTACTCTTTATGTGGTTAACGGTGACACCGCTGAATAATGGGTTTGTTGGGTACGACTGGGAGTGGGGGTGGAAATTCGAATTTTTCTAAATCACGTCTTCTGGGGTATCGTAGAAAAGCTCTTGATGAGTAGTTTATAATCCATAACTACTTTCCTGTTTTTTAAATAAATTACCCCAATAAACCCAATCAAAACACTTCGAAATCTGTACGTCAGCCTGTAGGCCTGGCGAAAAGAATTTTTTTTCTGTTTATAACTATTCGAATACGAGATTTTTCGTGTTGGATAAAAGCAAGAACTTACGAGAATAATGATTTAAGTTTATTTCATGTACTAATTCACAATCTTGAAATCTAATCTTAATGAACTACAAAATTCAAGTTTAACCGCGGTTGAGATTTTAAAAAAACACATGTGATCGGTCCGGCTCGGCGCTGGGTAAATTCAACTTCTCTCTCCTTCTCTTGGCGACTATGAATCCGTCTGCCTTCGCGTACAGTCTCTTGTACAAATAACTAACGATGACAGTTGGCCAATACCTATACACAATCATGCACTCTAATTAATAGAGATTCTTGGCAACTTGACAAATGTGGTAGCATCTGCTGCACTTCCAGCTACCACTAGCATTGTGACGAAGGACTGTTTGCGAGATATGTTTGTTTTTTACAAGAGCGTTAGGAAATTTTTCTAGTTTTTGAATCAAAGAATGTGTTGATTAATTGATTTGTTATCTTTGCATTTAGCAATGCTCCATGACCATTGCCCATATGCATTAGTTCCTACATATTTACATTGAATTACTATGACTTCTTAGGTCTACTTTAGATTAATATATCGACTGATTAGCTCAGTTAAAGTGTGTGTAAAAAATATGCTTCCAAACAGTAAAATCTACCTTTACTTGAGTTGAGGCAGAGCACAGAGCAGGACAGAGGCAATATCAGTGGCAGTTCCAGGGTTTTAGATACATCCGTGGCAAATGACGCCGTTCTGCATTGCCCATAAAAAAAATTATCATAAACTCAAATCATCTTTTCTTTTTTTAAATTAATTTTGGTCGTAATAATTATAATAATACGTTATATAGATGAAATAAGTATAATAAAAAAAACATTATTTTTATGGGTTGTTTTTTTTGCATGCCTTATTTTCAATAATTTAGAACGATTTTTTTCTTTTTACGATGGAAGAACTAGTAGGTACTAGTACTAGTTTAATCAAGACATTTAGCAAAACGCTGAGTAGGTAGGTCCTACATTAATACATGTACACATATGGCGGAATATATCAGACTTAAAAAAAATACGGTTTTCAAAATATTAGTGCCGATGAGGCAGGCCTTACCATTAACCGATTGAGCTTAAACTTTTATAATAGTGTTTTTACAATAATTGGCAACTTTAAGGGGTTTCCACCGAAGAAACGAGTAGTACAAAGCAGTTGTGTTTTCTTATTTCGTCTGACCACCCTAATGTTCATAATGACAATAATATTCATCGCACCGTAATACTTGGTTAGTTTTTGCTCATTCAAGAATCAAGGGTGGTTTTGGGGGGTTGAAATAGAATAGAGGTTGATAGTTCTTATTGACCTGTTTTACTTTTCTCCGAGTGACCGAAGGGAATTTAGGAAAGAAAAGTTATGTTAGTGAACTGAAGGTCAAAAAAAAAGTTGCTTAGAAACACGTTTCAGGACATTTCTGAGATTTTTGGTTGGTTGGTTCCGTCGGTCTGTCTGTCCTTGTGAGCACAACGAGTGCACGGATCGAGCTGAAACTTGGCTCTGGCGCGTGATTTGGTGGCATCTGGAACTGGTAATATTTGTAGCTCAATCGGGCAACTCCTTCGGGTAGCTGCTGAACAACGATTTGTCAATTTTGGCATTTTTTAGGGGTTTTTCAACTTCTGATCAACTTTTCATAGCCGCATGACCTCCAAGTGAGCTGAAACTTTCAGAGAAAATTAAGGAGGACCTAAAGTATCATTAAAGTGACAACAGGATCATTAGGTCAACATGTCCGGACACCAAGGAATCTGTCCGGACACAAAAATGAAAAAATTTCTTAATTTCGACTTTTATGTCGAAAAGGCACTGGGAAGTAAGTCCTGCTTCAGTGTAATCGAACATTCCTATCCTACGTCATATTTTCTGTGTAAGAGGTCACTGGGATAAAAGTCCTGCTTCGGTGGGAATCGAACCCTCCTGTCCTTTCTAACTAAAAAAGCGAAACACTTTTGATGAATTTTCTACATCAAAAATGGCGGCTTTTCACAGGAAGTTTCATCTCCTATTTTACCCCTGTTTGGGTTGAATTTCAAAAAGTCCCTTGTCTACGTCTTAAAGGCCACCTCTGTGCAAAATTTCAGCTTTTTTAGGTCCAAGGATTTAGGCTGGGCGTTGATGAGTCTTTCAGTCAGGACCTGTCTTTTATATGCAAGGTGTTTCGTTAGCAAGTGTGGAACACTTGTTGGAAACATACACCAATCGATTCCTTGAAGTTTTGTGATCAACTATTACGATTAGACATTTTATTGTAAAACCCCTTCTTCACCCCTTTTTTAAGGGCTGAAACTTTTTTGTCTGTGTAGGGAGGTGAGCTCAAAAAACATTATAACTTCTGTTTGGAATACGATAGAAGCGAAGCCTAGGTCTGAATAAAAAGTAACCATTATGACCTTTCCAACAGTGTCTCACATGTCTCGATCCGTTGGAAATGTGGATGAATATTCAAACTTAAAATTTTGAAAATTTTTGGCAGAAAATAAACATTTTTATACTTCGTCCTTAAAAATTTTCTTCATAACAAGGATATATTTATTAAAAAAAAAAAACATGTAGGTACCCTTAAGATATCTTCCTAATAAAAAAGGAATCATGTCAATATCTTTAGTATATCAAGAGTTATCAAGAGTTTTGTGGAGTCATTATTAACATTTTGTGGGCTCAGTGGAAACAATTTCTGCCTGAATATATTTTGCGGTATTTTTTGCCAATTAGGTATTCCGCTGACTCCAACAACGTCTTAAATATCAAGCTATCTTAAGTAGTTTCAGAGATATTGGCATTTTAGTGCACCATCCTCGCCCACGACCAAAAAACTAGACAATCCCCTCTAAATCTGAAGGGGGTGGAGATAGAAATTTTTCGTAGAACAATTTTTTGTTCGTCATGACTCATGAAGTTCCCTAGCTTTCACCCTGTTTCGGGTTGACCATCTTCGCTGTTACACCGTGTATACTTAGTATAGAAGACCTACTGGTTGAATGTTGATGAATATTTGTGACGTTGCTGTTTGTAATTCATATCAACAATCACGAGTATTTTCATTTTTCAAGTCTATATTTAAGGCATTCCATAGAGTTATGATTTATGAACATTGAACATGCATGTGTTTGTTTTAATGTTTTACACATTTGTTCGTTAAACTTAGTGAATTATTGGTAAAATTCTATGTTTCCAGTTAAGAATATGAATTCAAATGTTATTGTTTTTATTTCAGATTAATAATCAGCATAAAGCGCTCGTCGTACTGCATTCAAACACTGATTTATACGGAAATGTCGCTTAAACAAAAGCCCAACCAAAAATTTGTCATCAAATGAAGCTGTGCAGCTGTATATCGTGGCATTTCTATTATAAATAAATTTTCTTCCGCCGTAGATTCAAAGTGATATCTTTTTTAAAATGTCGCAGGCACAGTTTGGCAGTGTTTTTACCAAAGACGCTGCTATGATCAGTTTCACAGAATTTGCAATATTGTTTATGAAAATGTTTAATAATCACCTCGAATAATGTTTATAATTAATCGGTGGCGTGCAGTTTAATTTCTATATCTGAACAAGAGCATATAATTAGCCATGCCAGGTGGAAGAAGGGGGCTCGTTGCACCGCAAAATACCTTTCTGGAGAACATCATACGACGCTCCAACTCTCAGCGTAAGTACAATATAATAATGTATATTGAATTGGATAATTCAAAATTAGCAGCGGGCGAGAGCTCAAAGTTGGACAAATAAAAATGAAGTTTTAAATAAGAGATGTCCGGCTATCGGTCACCAGTCATCCGCTCAGAAGGATGATTTGTGACGCTTTTGCTCGGATGACTTGTGACCAAAAAAAAAACAACACATATCATCGGATGATTTATGTAACCAAAAACCAGAATGACTGGTGACCGGACCCCGAGAAATCCGGTGAGTTCGACAAATAGGTCAGGTGATAGGATTTTCGGGCGCCACAGAAACTTATGGATCCCGGGACCTTTTAATGGTTTTAATTTTGCGATTTGAAAATCGTTAGTGAAATATATACCGTATCACGGAGAACGGTAGTTCTCCGCGGGGTGCGCAAACCAAAAAATCTGAAGATCTGATGATTGTTGTTGAAATGCACTACTATATATACAGGAGCAAATCGAAATCGAGAACCAAGTTTCAATTCATGACTGTTGGGTATCGTTAGCAAGGTGTTGGGCCATGGACTAGGAAGACATATTCAAACTGGTTATCCGCCAACTACAACCCGAGATATGGCCGCTTGAAAATTTTACCAAATTTTCAGTTTTTCCAATATAACGCAAAGGTAGGTGTCGAAATCTGTTCAGCTATAGTATTTTCCGATTATAAGACCTTTCCAACGGTGCCTTACATATTAAAATTGGACCACCCGTTGAAAAGTTATAGCCCTCCAAAATTTACTGTTAATTTTCAGGAAAATCATGAAATATTACCTTAAATAGTTTGTTTGTACACAAGTTGAGCCGATTTCTGTCATTTATATTTCAATTTCTCGAGGATTAGTGGGGCTTCCAGAATCCGTCAACATTTTGAAGATTCCTTTGAATTTGATTGAGATATAAACTTTTGAATGGAGCCAGGCGCAATTTTTTCAAACGCTTTTACTTAACTCAATTGTGTGATGATCAAATCCGCCAACGCAATTTAAGCACATTTCTGTAGCTTCTAGAGATCTGACACGTTTTACACCAATAGGTTCCTGCTGACAATAGACGTTTTTGTGTTTTTTGTTATCAAAATGCTTGTAGTTATCGTAGGATTTTTGGTTTAGACATTTTCCATAAGGCAATGCCTTTTCGACAGAAATTACATTTTCTGTGCACATTTTGAAGTAACTCATTGATAAAAATCATAAATGCATACATATAGGAGTTTTCTTTTCAGTTTCATCCCACTAAAAAAAGAAGTACTATAAAGCAATGATAGAATGGCTTCAATAGTTGAAATAAAATCAAAATTTGGTTGTTGGTTTTCTAATTAAAAAATAATTTATAATAATGAAAACATATACATTTTCCCTTAATACAAAATAACGAACACAATAGCAAATTCATTTCTATAACTATAATAAATATAATATATAATATATCTATAACTATAATAAGGTTCTTCCAAAACTATTGAAATCACTATAATGAAGCAACTGAACAGAACAACTGCACGTGGACGATTGTAAAACTCCGTTCTCCCACTACTTGCTGCGGACATAAACATATGATTCTTTTTTTTCTGCCTTATTTTCCGTTAGGAAAGCAGTATTATCAGCTCTTCATGCACATCGCTGTCGACATGAGCGAAACAAATGCTTAGAAGCTATTATATCATGCTTTCTGATGAAAGTTCTTGCTAATTTTTCTACTGGGTACTACCAGAGATAATATGAACAAACTACTGAAAAGTGTTCAGTGAAAAATTTGAGCTGAAAATAGAAACCCAATTAATTTGTAATATAGAACTGCAAAATTTTACTTCGACTAATTTAGACTGAATTCATCAAGAAAACCAATTATTCTAAAACTAAAAATGACAAAATAAAAAAAATAAAACATTATTTTAAAACAACGCTTTTATTTTCAGTGCACAAAAAAGACAAAAATAAAGTGCTTTTGTCTACTGTCATTTACTAACATATAAAAATTATATAAGTAGAAGCGTGGGGCGTTGCAGGAATATATTTGCTTTTGACCAACACATTATGAGCACAACATATTTACACGGAATCATAATAATAACTTCAAAAAATACTTAAATTGCACATTTAGGTATATTACATTTTTACAATAATTAATTTCCAATTTTTTTTACATCAAATTTCAGTAATTTATATACTCATATAGAAACATGAGTTGATATTATATAATTTTAGTATTCCTCAACTTTTCAACAAACTTGCATATAATTTTCGGAGTCACATTCTAAACTTCGTTGAAGTTGGTGAATATTTCTTTCTTAGAAGGGTAATTCTATATATTCGGAAAAATTTAATCAATGAATTGTGTAGTACGCCCCACGCTTCTACTTACGTAATTTTTTATTTTTGTAAATGACAGTAGACAAAAGAACTTTAGTTTTGTCTTTTTGGTGCACTGGAAGTAAAAGCGTTGTTTTAATCAAATTTTTTATTTTTTCTTTATTAAAAAATAATATCTCCACTAAAATCCAATGAAAGGCGTTCGTATATGAATTAATCGTTTCGGTATTGAACTAAAATTTCAAATCGTGGCCACACAATCTTAATCAGACATCTAGTTTAAGAAAAATATTGAAAACACTAAAAAGTAACACTGCCAAATTTTCGATTTGAATTGAAGCAAGCAATTTTGTTAAAAAAAAACTATTCGTTTGTAGCTGATAACCAAACGCGTTGATGGCTTATTATGTGAATTCTGGGAAAACTCTTGTTCCGGAGAAAATGGCATTTGAATAATATCTCGAAACGGGAAAAGTAAGTTTTTCTACAATTTTTTAAAGAATGAAAATAGTCCGAATAAAAATTTCAATCGCAGCATTCCTTGACGTGTCCAAAACACCATAAAAAGTGAATTGGCAGACTTTTGTTCCATAGTTTTCGAAATTCATTTAAATGCACAATTGTATTTTTAATTTTAACTGACCCAAAATAAAGGATGCAAAAAAGCAACCCGTATAAACAATGTTTTTTGCTTAATTCATCTACATATTTGCATAATTGTTACAATTTAAATTAAAAAAAAAATCGCTTTCGGCAGACCTACAGGCTGAGGTAGATTTCGAAGTATTTTGATTGCGTTTATTGGGATCATTTATTTCAAAATCGAGAAACTAGTTATGGATTTATAAACTACTCATCGAGAGCTTTTCAACGATACCCCACAAGACGTGGTTTAGAAAAATTCAAAATTCCATCCCACCTACCCCTAATTGGGTGGTGTCACCGTTAACTTCATAGAGAGTACTCTTATTTATGCACATAAAAATTCTCTCTAAACTTCATAGGGGTCGAGATATAATTTTTTCAAAATTTCTACCCCCTCCCCCGGCCACCCCCTTGGACAATGTTGCTCATTATCGAACTTAACCGAGCTATTAACACTAGTTATAATATAATAAAATTTGGTTTCATCATTTTTTAAAAATTTCACATGAACATGTTGGCGGGAAATTTTTTTACTATTCGATTCCTCTTGTATTATACCTTATGTAAATTACGCCTTTCTCGTATTACTTATCGTAACAAAATATATGCTTAAACCTTGTCAGAGGATGTATCTATGGTTTAAAATAAAAACCACTTGGTTCGGATATGTGGTTCCGGACTTATAAAAAACACAAACGGAAAAGTTCTTTTTCCATTTATAATAATATAGCTGACCCGGCAAACGTTGTTCTGCCATAATATAAATTATTTCTATTGAATATTTTGGTTGTTAAATAAAAAATAACGAAAGTATTGTAAGTGTGTGGGGATGGGATCTATGACAGAAAGAGGAATGGAGCGCTATAGACGATGAACGCCAATAAAAACAAAAAAACACCAATCATTCATTTTCTCAATTCAATGTATTTCATTAACTCAAGTTTCATTAACTTCATTGTCTGATCTCTTTTAAGTTAAATGTAAAATGAAAAAAAGTAGTATATTTTTTATCTTAAGGTAGAAAAATGAAATAAAGAAAACCAATATTAATTTCGAAGAGCAATTGGGTGTACGATATTTTTTGTCAGTCCGTCTTTAGCCAACACAAACAAGCTCGATGGTTTGCCCACGCGAGAACATGCCACGTATAATGTCCGTGTGAAAAACATGGTGTGCCCAAATCTAAGCCGCTAATAATAAAATTTTCTGGACCACCTAGCGGTATTGAATATACTTTACAACCTATTCCCATACCTACCAAATATACATAAAAAATTTCATAAAATTTGGTGGAGCCGTTTCGGAGGAGTGCGACCACAAACACCGTGACACGAGATTTTTATATATATAGATAGGAAACTTAGTATAACGAATCACTAGAATTCTATAGAATATATATACAAAGAATTCTAGTGATTCGTTATATTAGCGGTCCCCCGACGCGGCGACGCGCATCTTAAAAATATTAATAGGTTCTGTTAATGAACTTATAAAAGGCCGAAGGAAAATTTTATTTTTTTACTTGTTAGAGTTTTTTTTGTGTCGGGGGTTACTTAAAATTTTTAATCTTTTTTTTTTTTTTTTTGGTCAGATGTGAGATCGTGCACTTTTTGGAACTTCAAGGGCTTTAGTCGGAGGTCAATCCTCAAAATATGTTGCATCCGTTCTCTCGATATTTTTAGCTCAGCATCCAATTTCCTTCCACTGCGCAGAGAATTTCGATTAATTCTAGCCTTAACTTTCCGGATCATTTCCGTCGATGTTGCTGTCTTTTTGTGACCGCCACCATGCCGTTTAGCAATGCTGCCAGTAACATTGTAACGAGGTATGGTGCGATACACAAACATTCTACTCACATTCAAATGCTGCAACTCACAAAAAATAGCTGCTCGAGATTTTCCATTCAAATAAAGCGCAATCACATTATTACGTTTGCAATTATTACGTTTGTATATTGTCGATATAACAAAAACTAAGAAGACGAAGAAAAAACGCTAACACAAGTTTGCCAACAATAAAATGAATAAACAAAATTCAAATTCTCAGCTTGGTACGATTTGTGGTTAAGCAGTTACAGCCTCGTGAAATTTGTAACATTTCGAATCAGCCACCCTGTATACAGGGTGTTTTTTTTTAAGTTGAGACAAACAAATATCTCGAAAAATACGCATGACATGAAAAATGACATGAAAAGTTAATATTTCCAAGGGAGACATCTGTCTGTGACATCATTAACCACCCCCAACCACTCTGTGTGGGTGGAGTGGGGGGCAACTTTAAAATTTCAAATTAGAATCTCCAGTTTTTTTTGCAGATTTTGATAGTACGTTAAAAAAGAAATAACTTTTACTTGAAACTTTTTTTTCGATTCGTGGCAGATGGCGCTGCAATCAGCGAAATTTAATTTTGTTGTTTTTTGCATAAAGAACCGGTTTCTTCGATACAACAATACATTTGCAATTGAAAAGAACACTTTTCCAGTCTAAAATCCTGATATTCTCCATAGAAATTTTATTTACTTTAACACTTTTGAATTTATAGGGTGATATTTTAGACTTTTAGTTTTTAATTCAAAGAAAAAACAGAAAAAATGCTAAAATTTATAAGATTCTTAATTCAGTCGATAAATTAATCAATATCGATTATTGTTCTCCGACGAATCTTCTTTTACGAACCACGGACAAGTTAATCGTCATAACATGCACTATTGGAGTGTCGAAAATCCACACTGGTTACGTGAAGATGACTTATGATATTTTAATGATTTTTTATGATTTTTTAATACTTGTCAATAACAAAATAACATGTTTGCGAAGAAAAATAGATCATTTCATCAGTCTAGCCTCTTTCTTCAGTAGCCTCGTTTGTGCGTTGTCATAAAAGTTCAGATAATGAAGCGTCAGGGTCTATAACTTTTGAGTGGACAAAGATAATTGGATGAAAGAAAACGCAGTTGAAAGAAGACAAAATTAGGCTTCTTTTAAGGTAATTAAAAAAGAATAAAAATAGGGGAAGTTTTTAGGGTAATTGACCTTGAACACAAAAAATGTAAAATTTCAAGCAAAAAATTCGATTTCGATTTCGAAAACCCTGCACTTTTAAGAAGAAATGTCCTTTTAAGTCGAATAACTCGAAAACCGTTATGCGAATTGAAATTTGCACATACAATTTTTTTCGTTTCTCGAGCTCCCCTATCACCTCCTTCAAGGTGGACATCCTTAACTGAAACACCCTGTACATATAAACTTTCAAACGGGGGGTGGTTTCGTACTCAGGGAGGCATGAAACGAAAAACTATGAAAAATTTTTCGAAAGTCGTGACATGGTATAGATCTCAATTGATAGATTTTTCTTCGAAATCTACCTAAAAAGATAAGATGATTTGTTTTTATGATAATTTTTTTTATGGACAGTGTACAACGCTGTCATTTTTGCATTAATTATTAAAGATTTTATCCGTTTCTTCTATGGTAATGGGATACAAATTTGTAAATTTTTATTGATTTTATTAAGGAACAATAATGCACGCGCACCACAAAAATTTATATCAACTCTTTTGTGGATACAAGTTAATGAGCTATTGGGCACCCCGTCAGTTTTAAACTCGCTAAGAGTTTTTTTTGCTAGTACCGTATACGGGCATTTCATGGGAGCTCATCCATGTATCACGAACAATGAAATGCTTTTGACATCCTAGAATGCCCGAGTAAAAGGGTATTTGTCCGGGTTGTCCTCCCCTGCACTTACTCTTTATACCAAGAGAACTTACCCTGGGGCTTATCGTCATTATAATCAACTTGATTTTCCTAAAGTACTACGTAAGTAAGTACACTTCACTTGAATATGTGGGTACATGTCGCCATAAAGTTGCCCCTTGATATTAAGTAGTCCACTTAAAGACCTCTTACCAGTATTCAAAAAACTAATGGTGGAGAATAGTGATCTTTCTCAGTTCAACTTTTTTAGCAAATAGCTGTGTTTTAAAACGCTCGCATTACCCTGATAATAATACGACATGTGGGATCTTCCTCTAAGGTTAAGTTAGATGGTGGCGAATCGCTTTGAAGTTAGCAATCAACGGATTGCACGAATTACTACATATGAGAATATAATCGGTTTTTCATGTCTTGGCACTTCGCTCAAACTTAAAACTTAATAAAAAAAATGTTTTTGTGCTAAGGATAGGGATCGCATAATTGAAAATGAATAAAAAAATATTCTGAAACTTCATAAGTAGATAATTATATGAAATATATTGTTTGCAATAAATTTTAAAAAAAAATCAATTTTGCGGTAAATAGGAGCTGTATAAAAATGTCCCACATAGAAAATAACTCATATCAAAATAAGATGCAGCTGGAAATTGGATTTCAAAACAAATCTAAAATTCATTTATACACGGGAACCCTCTTATACCCTGCACATACTTCTAGTGTTGCCATATAAGGCTTAATTATTTGTATTCAGAAGTGCTGATTTTATCTACTGCATATTTGCATATTTATTTCGTTAAATATTCTCATAAATACTAGTTATAAATAATACAATTGTTTACTCGAAACTTTCCTACACGTTCTTGAACTTTCAGTTTTTGCATGCGTTTTAAATAATTTAGAATGAATTTCTCCTTTTAAGATGGTAAAACGGGTTTTGCAGATTTTTTACACTGTTTCTTAACGAACGTTGCTTCTGCACTGTTAAAACTCTGCCTTTCCATCATCTACGGTATTTCATAATTGGCCTATACCAATTATGGGTACTTTGCATTGTAATGTGCAGTGTTTGTTTACAATTTTGAACGCATGTTCTTAAACATGGTTATGTTTCGCGGTGTCTACGCTTGTGCTTGAATTTATTTCTTCCGCACCACCCGAAATAGGAAAACACCTAGTTTGGCCCAGACGGTATCTCAAATAGATGCCTAAGTGAACTTCCCCGACCTACTCTCTATTACTTCACTGTAATCATAAATTGCTGCTTAAAACTTAACTACTTCCCTGTGAAAATGCCAAAATTATTTCGATTTATAAACACGGAAACCGAGTAATGATCCCGAATAATGTCTGGGAAAAATTGGCTTAAGTTAGGGAAACGGACCACCCAGATTCCACAAGGAAGCGGCGGATTTCAATGAAATTTTGTAAGGAGATGTGTTTTAATGTATCAAGGACGAATTCGAAGGAATTTCTTCAAAATACCATTTATTTTCCGAAATATTGGACTCTGAAATTCTAAAGATGACATGCCAATTTAAGTCATTTTTCAACACTTTAACACATTTTGTCCTTTACAAAATTTCACGAAATTCTTTAAAAAGTTATTTTTAATCCTGTTTTACCTTCTAAATGGTACATAGATCAGTAAAATATGAAAAAAATTAATAAAATTTATGTTTACTTACTTGTGACATTTTCTTGTTGTCAATTTCGAATTAACATCTATTGCTGATTTGAGTACGTTCAAGAAGAATGTAAATGTTATACAAATTTGGCTATTTATCCTAGAGAATAAAAGGTCTAAATACGCACATTCCGAAAATATAAAGTTAACATACATTACATACGACACAAGTCTACTCGTGTCAATCGAAAATCCGTAGGATATCACACAAAATCTTCTAAATGGACTTGATATAATCCATAAATATTTTTCAAAATCAATGGCGCCAAAACACAAATAATTGTTTTCAGAAAAAAAGGAAAACCAATAATTTCCATTATAGTAATATAATACTCAACTGATATGTAATCACATGGACAGAACATATCACATATTATCTAGGACTTACTGTGCATAAAACGCTTAGATTTGCGAAACATATTTCGGCGGTAACCCATAAATGCAATTTAATACCTAATTCAAAATCTCAACCTTCTTATCAATCACAAGTCTACTTTAAGAAGGGACAACAAACGAATATTATTCAAAATGATCTTCCAGCCTACTTTACTCTATGGCGCCCTTTTTGGCATCAATGTGCTCGCACTCATCAATCGAAATTCGAAGTTAAACAAAACAAAATTGTCAAAATAATGCTGGACTTCCCATGACACTTCTGCACCTCTAGGTTACATCAACTGGCCAACATCGATCTTATATCTGTAAAAAAAATTAATAAATTAAAAAAATTAAATAACAATGTTTTATTAGCACTAAAAAATAATAAATAAACTTTCTACTTATACCGCAGTATTTTGGTTACATCTAGTTTAAAATAAAAACTTGGGGTGCTGATGATACAAAATGCACACACACACACTTCTAATATAATTTTACCGATAACTTAAATTTAAAATTATCAATTGGAAATATTATGAACAGTTAGTGATTGCTTTTACTTATCATTGAAACGAAACATATACAAAATATTAAATTTTATCTAACTATACGCAGATGCACCCCTTCGGCTGATTATGAGACGCATAATAGTGAAGCATTTCACGAAGGCGGCGAAATTTTTTGGATAAACTTAGGGGGTTAATATAATATATTATTCATTGTGGAAATATTTTGTTTCCACGCTACTAGGTCTAAGGCGCTATGGAGTGACACATAAGGCGTTAATTCAATGTGCTAGAGCGAGAAAGAAATAGGCTTACACATTTATAGCGCTTCCTTTTTTATACTCTAAGATGCACCCCAAGTTTTTATTTTAAACTAGATGTAACCAAAATACTGCGGTATAAGTAGAAAGTTTATTTATTATTTTTTAGTGCTAATAAAACATTGTTATTTAATTTTTTTAATTTATTAATTTTTTATTTTCTTATTTTTTAGTGCTTTTTAAAATAAAATTTTGTAATCTAATATTTTAAGTAAAATTTTATTTCTGATTCCTTCGGCGGTCCATACCTTTTAACGTGTGAGCGGAGAGCACGGTGTTATCAATAAATATATACTTATATGCGTATATATTGTCCAGGTGTTTACCACAAAACATATCCAACTGAATATATTCATATAGTATTTATTTATTATTATAATATATATAATATGTAATACAAATATTACATAGATATATATAGGTATATAATAATATGCAATTAATGGTGCTTTCAGCTTTAGTAAATGATTATAAAATCATATTAGAAAAGCTCCCACTCCATACTTCTTGCGGTGTTACTCATTTGAGAAATAGAAAACATTTCTTTTAAAAAATATGAAGAATAGAATTACCCTCCCCTCAGCTAAAAAAGAATCATAACAAAAATGTGCATCGACCAAATAGGCGCAAATTTATCCTAATTCAGAACTCGCCAGCACACAAAAATCTCCCCCTCGTTGAGAGCAAGAAGAAAATATGCGTGCGTGTTTCGAAGCAGGAGACTTGTTTTCGGCAATGAACCACCGCTGCTCAGCGACATAAAAATGTGCGCAGGCAGTAAGCAATCTTCTTCTTGGCAAATGTTAATTTTGCCTTGAAATTGACTGAAATGCGTATGCAATTTCGGTAATACTTGATTAACAATTATGCTCTAATTGCAATGATTTTGACAATAAACATATTATTTTTTTTTAAAAACATGTTCTGTTCCTGAAATCTGTGCTATGTAAAAAAAATTCATGAAAATTTATATGGTAGAAATTGGTTAAAAACTGCAATATTTGTTCCGAGCAGTGAAACAGAGAAACAGAGAAACAGAGAAACAGAGAAACCGAAAACGAAGTTAAATAAAACCTTGTAAAAACAATTTCATTAACAGAAAAAATTCTGTCATACTGAAAACTGCCACTTATCAAATAACCCCTTGATCCAATCCCTAGTAGAATAGTCAAATTAAAATATTGTAAAACTCTATTATTGACAATAATTTAACTCTCACGACTGACTATTTCCATCTCTAAATTGATCGGGTTTATTTTTAAATTCTTAGATAGGTTAAGTAAGCTAACAATAACTTAAATAAAAAGCACACTGCGTCCTATTCCAAATATCATTACAGCTGTAAAGAGTACGAGGGTCAAAGCTTTGAAAAATTGTAATTCTGTTCTGTAACTCTGTAAATTAACATAAAATTCGAAATAAAAAATGAAATGAAAGAAAAAAATTAATTAATTAATTCTGGTAGTACTTGCTCTCAAGACCAATTTTTCCTTAAAGTTTTGTACTAGCAAAAAAAAACTCTTAGCGAGTTTAAAACTGACGGGGTGCCCAATAGTGCATTAACTTGTATCAGAGAGAAGTTAAATAACAAGAGATCCCATTGCGAACAAACTAAGAAAAATGTTCTGAAAATCGACCAAGTGCGATACCTCCAGGTTAGCTTGGAGACACACACAGGTTCCACACGACATGCGCTTGTGGATTACTTTTAGTGGGTGTCGGGTGGAAATGTGGTATCTCGTTGGCGACTTTTGCGTGCTCGTCGGCCGCTGCCGTGTATATGTACTGCGGCTTTCACTTGGAGTAGTAAAAATCAATAATTCTAAATCTAGGAAATAAACCTCTCTTTGATTTCGGCAAATTGCAACAGGCAGTACATTTGTGATCAATTGTATTATTTGTATTTTTGATTTTTGATTTATAAACAAAATTTAAGTTCCGAATTAATGTTTTCAAAGTGATTCGGATGATTAGCTTGTTATTTGAGGAACAGGAAATAAACGTTTCCAAGTGACCTTTGCGGTAGTTTATCCACTCGTTTTTTTTTTGTATTGGGGTATCGCCGATAACCCTACTCCCCAAATGTTTCTGATTTGCGCGGAAAGAAGAAAATTTTACTGCTGTATTATTTTTAATTTAGGATGTGTTTTTAATTTAGGGTTTGTTTTTAAATGATTTTCGGAATTCGATTCCCATAGACAGAATTTTCTTATTAATATAAGAACAAAATAGTCTAACATTCTTCTATGGTGGTTAAAGCATGGACTTTCGGAAGAAAACCAAAACGAAAATTCTTTGATTTTATTGGTCTCTCGAATGCACTTATCAATTATTTCTTCTTTAATTTTCTTTATAGTAAAAGCTTGCACAATTACATTTTTGAAAATGTTTAATTGGAGCTTACAAATTGCAAAAAATAAATCAGTAGGCGCGCATATCTTGCCGAAATCTGATTTATTAGAATAATTTTTGTGGAAAATAAACGTTTCCGATTTTCGCTGAAACGATATCATTTCACCGGCCCGTTTCATGCTAAGGTTGCAAGTTTCGCACCCTATTTTGGGTAGGGTCTTAAAAATAAGAAACCCAACAAAATATCGCAAGGAAGGATCCTCAACTAAAATATCGTTTTCTATAAAGTCATATTCCATAAACTCAGGCGTGTCAGATCCATCTAGTATTGCTTCTTCAAGAACATAATGATTAGTATAATTATTATCATTATCTTTGATTATGTCAAGTACTTCTTCTTGAATACCTGCTTGCGGATCTGTTTCCGAAAGAAAACTTTCATCTTCATTCTGACAATTACTTTTCTGGGAGGATATTTCCAAAACTTTGTGAGACATAATCCTTGCAATAATATGTCCGAAATTGTACAAAGATGGATTTCTATTAAGTCCTCCTTTTGCTCTAACTGTAGCAAACAAATTTTCAATGGGGTCCTGGTTCACTTTATAGGTCAATAGAAACCTTTTATCTGGGTAATCATTAAAAAGATCTGAAGACATTGAAAGTATTGCTCGTATTGTTTGTTGGAGACCATTAACCCAATGAGATTGATTTTTTTTTTCAAACGTTATTCCCTCAATATATGGTAACATTTCTTCCAAATATAATCTAGAAATGTTATTTCTTTCCAGTGCACTCTTGAAGTAGTTTTTGGAAAAAGGTTCTCTGCTATTTAAGCAATCGAATAATTTATTCATTTTTTCAAAAAACTTTGATGTTGAAATAGCATTCGGTGCTACAGTTGGATTGAAAAAATTAAGTTCAAATGCAGTTTTTATTGCCGCGCTGCATGTATGACTCATAACTTGCACTGCATAGCTAACTTTCATCTTCTCCCAACTATTTGGCTTGACATGTTTTTCAGTTAATTTACATACCATTTTAGTTGAATTTTTTTTTTCTATGTTGTATAACTCAGCAACAACTTTCCATGAAACAAGTCCATCATCACATTTTATATCTTTGTTTAAAAGAGTATTCCTTATAGATTTAAATAAATGTGGAACATCATAGATTGCATAAATCTTTTGTGACATGTAGTAAAAATATGGTACATCTGCACTAACTTCTAATCTACTAAAACAATTTCTATTATTCGACCCCTGATCACATACTATCGCTCTAATTTTGAAACCAACATTGTTGCAGTAATCAAGCCCTTCTAATAATTTATCTTTCAGATTATCTCCAGGTATTGCATTTTCCGTTGCATAATAAGTCAAAATATATTTCCAATTAGAGAAAATACCACGTATCATAAATACACTAACATACTTTGCCAAAGTACCAGATCTCGAATTTCCTAAATGACTAAATCCAATAATTTCATCTATGGAGCAATCGTAAGCTAATTCTCGTCGAATTGCCATTTCATCAAATATTACTGCCTCTCACATATCATCACTAAATTTACAAGATATTGTTTTTAAATGAATAGTAACATTAATATCAATCCCAGGTCTAATATTTTTAATTGGTTGCCATCTATGTAATGAACTCACCGATGGAAGCTTAAAATCTAATGTGCGTTTTAAATAGTTGTACATGAATGGGGACTTATAATGGAGATCTAAAGCTAAATTTTTTTCTTCGGCCTTCCAGAGTGGACGTTTTAGGTTTTTTAATAAAATCATTTTAGAAAATGTCTTAGATTGTTTACTTACGGGAAGAGAATCGATTGTGTCAAACACAAATGAACTTCAGTTCTTTATGGTTTTCTTAACTGCTTTATTTTTCGCGATATTCTTTGAATATTTAGCTTTTATTTCATTTTTAAGTTTTGCATATTTTCTCAATAGTGAGGTGTACTTTTTTCTATAAAATTGTTCAGATTTTTTTGAACTTAAGCAAGAATTGCATGTGAACGCAATATCCTCAGACACAGACTGTTCTTCTATGGGCTCTAATGAAGACAGTTCTTCAAGCATAAGTTCTTCTGTTATGGGTTTTTCATAACATTTGCCAGAAAATAAAACTGGAATATGCTCACATGCAGTTGATGCAGTTGCACTTTGAGATTCGATTTCCAGATATTTTGAAGGCATTGAGCCTTTTCGAAGTCTTTTCTTGCCAATACAATTAGTCTCGAAATGGCGGGAACACACATATGAAATTTTTGCAGATCCACGATTCTTCAAACCACAAGCCACCAACCACCTTTTAAAAGAGAGGGAACCTGTGACCGGAAATTTGAAAAACTTTAATTCCGGATTATCCCTTTTAGTTGTCAAACAAGAAGGAACTACACATTTGACACCCCACACTTTATCACGACCCATTTCAAAAACAAGAAGTAACAATTAAAAAAGGCAAATTCCAATCTAATCCAATCCAATTGAAGAAAAAATACCGAATTAACTGACGTTATCACTGACTATTCGCTTAAAGCAAAGCAGCATGCACAAGTCAAATTACAACTGAAATAAGGAATATATTTCTCTAGAATTATTGATTTTTACTACTCCAAGTGAAAGCCGCAGTACATATACACGGCAGCGGCCGACGAGCACGCAAAAGTCGCCAACGAGATACCACATTTCCACCCGACACCCACTAAAAGTAATCCACAAGCGCATGTCGTGTGGAACCTGTGTGTGTCTCCAAGCTAACCTGGAGGTATCGCACTTGGTCGATTTTCAGAACATTTTTCTTAGTTTGTTCGCAATGGGATCTCTTGTTATTTAACTTCTCTCTGCTTGTATCCACAAAAGAGTTGATATAAATTTTTGTGGTGCGCGTGCATTATTGTTCCTTAATAAAATCAATAAAAATTTCTAAATACCTTGCGCATGCAATTGTTTCTTTGAGGTATTTGCTTGTATTGGATAACAGTTTCCGATATTTAGAAATGAATGTTCCTGTGAGGTATTTGTAAACTCTTATTAATTTTATTAAGGATCCAATTTATAGCCGGCTTATACTTCATAACTTATTTATTTCCATAGCAGATTGTCTTTTCAGAGTGAACTCCTTCATAAATTCGGCAAGCTTCTTTTATTATGTAAATATACTTAGGTACATACCTCCATTTTTATTTTTAGTTAGTTTTATAAACTGAACACATATTTATAACGAATTACGTAAAGTCGTCAAACGCTTTATGTGAATAACCAAAAATGTTTCAAATAATGCAAATTATATTAATCACAATAACCTGCGGTGTTTTTGGGGTTCTTAAGACGATAAGTGGGAAACATCACGCACTTCAAACAAAATTCTTTGCCAAGAAACTGATTCGGTTACGTATTTCGTGACTAGCGCTTCTAAAAATAAAGTCAAGGAAACGATAAAAAAATTTAAAAAAAAATATGACTTAGTTTGAGCAAAGGCAACAATTTAATGAGGAAAATTGCAATCGCAAAAGTCTGATTTAATAATAGCAAGTTGTACGCAAGACCGATAATCTGCTACATAATGCGGTTACTGTCATACTAACAATAAACGCAGTACAATTTAATTTGACCACGAATATTATTTTCTTTATTTTTATTATTTTATTGTTATAAAAATTGTCTCTTGATTGACATTGCAGCATTATTACTTTTAGTTAGATAATAGATTTCGAAGAAAAATCAACGTATTGAGATCACGAGATCACCATGTGACTTTCGAAAAATTCTTTCATAGTTTTTCGTTTCATGCATCCCTGAGTACGAAACCATCCCCCGGTCGAAAGTTTATATATACATACAGGGTGGCTGATTCGAAGTGTTACAAATTCAAAACGCTCTATTTTTTTTATTTATGTGGGATTTGGGTTGGGTTAAATCACACTTTATTTTATGTTTTGTTTTTAATTTATTCCACTTAAATAGAAGTTTAGTTTAAGTTTTCGTTTAACTTAATTTAGGATTTATGTCACTTATAGATTAATTTAGGATTTAAATTTAATTCACAACGGCTAATAGCGAGACTTTAATTCGGCGAGAATTATTAAAAAAGGAAAAAAGCTCGGCTAGGTCCTTCAGCGATAATAACTGTCACTCTATCAGGAATAACAAGAATACAATTCGGCTCGGGCGAAAAACAGCACACAGCTCCAGAGTACTTCAGCGAGAAACTGATCTAGGCTCAACCCAAATAAAGTGAGGGTCAGCTGGCTGCATAACTGTAGCCCTACTTCCACACTCGGCCATGCTGTGAATCGTCTGACCCAGGCGATTCGTCGTCATCTTCTTCAGTGTTGTCCTCTTCGCTATCATCTGACTGAACCCACGGCTGCATGCAATCTGCGGCTGAAGAGGTTTTAATGGGACCTTCATGGTTTCCGACTTTATGGACATCGTATCGATCTTTTCCTTTGACTTTAGTGACTTCATAGGGTCCTAGAAACTTAGGATATAGCTTCAAATCGGCTCCAAATTCGATTGTAATATCTACGATTTTCTTCCTGAATTTTTAGAATTTGTGGTTTACCTTGATTTCTCGTTTCTTGTCTTTCTGCGTCAAGGTCATCTCTTATAGCTTCTCTATCTTATAGCGATATTGAACCATTTGAACGAATTTGAACCATTTTTGAGGATCATCAACTGACAATTTTGATAAGAGAGAGATTATGCTCTGATGTTTACGCTCTACCTGCCCGTTCCCTCTAGGCACTCTTGTGGTTATTGCGATGAGTTGAATTTCTCGTTCGTCACAGTATTCTTTAAATGAGTGGGCGGTAAACGCTGATCCTTTATCAGTTATAATTCTATGAGGATTCCCGAAAACGTCGCTTTGTTGTTCCTTATGTTTGTTGCTTATGTTGTTTTTACGGTATATACCCAAGTGAATTTCGTGAATCCGTCAATGACAGCAAGAACGTATTTATAATTCTTAGAGGTTGACGGCATAGGACCAAGATGATCTATGTGGAATGTATGTAAGGGCACGTCCGATTTATCTAAAGGATTTAAAAACCCTTCCTGCTTTCCCCGTTTCCGTGTTGCTAAAATGCAAATAACGCAGTTATTAACGACATCCTCGGCTTTTCTACTAAGTTTAGGAATGTGATATTCTTGATCAGCAACAGCAATGACTTTTCTTATGCTTATATGACCTTCTTCGTGGATTTTTTTCAGCACTTCTTTCTGCAATTTTCTGGGGACGACTATGTAGGTATTTTCCTTTAACGAGCTTGTAGATCACCCCGGTCCTTAGTAAATAATCTTCGAATGGTTTATCCGTTAAAGTTGAAGCGAGAATGCGGCAGTACTCGTCTTCTAACTGAGCTTGTCGTATTCTTGGGAGTTCAATTGGCATAACAGAGGGATGGCGGCTTAGTGCATCTATGTGCTTCATCCTGGTTCCAGAGCGGTGACGTACATCGCAGTTAAATTCTTCCAGCAGCAGTGCCCATCTCGCTATGCGGCTACATAATTCTTTTCTCTTCATCGTGAGTTGGGAAGCTTTAGAATCAGTGTGAATTTCGAATTTAAGTGCGAGCAAATATGTTCTTAGTTTTTTCAGCGATTTTATATAGCTTTATATACTTGCGTCAGTATGCAATTGAGTTTCGAGTTCTGGGTTAAATAGTTTTAAAACTGGGGCTTTGCAAAGAATCTCTTTTAGATTATGGGATGCGTCTAATTCATCGGCTCCGAATTTGAAAAAGGTGTTTTCCGCAATAGATTAGTCAGTGGTTTAGCTATTAAGGCTATAAATTTCCTGAAAAATCCTGTTAATCCTAAAAAGCTTTGAACTTCCTTCAAATTCTTCGGAGTAGGAAATCCTGTTACCGCTTTTGTTTTTTCAGTTGAAGGTTGTATGCTTCCAGCCTCAATCACATGACCTAGGAATTCAACTCTCTTTTGAAAAAATTTACATTTTTCCCATTTTATTATCAGACCATTTTTTTCAGCGAGCTTCAAAACCAACTTTAATTTTTCTATACAATCCTTTTCATCTTTAGCAGGAATAATAACATCGTCTAAGTTAACTAAAATAATCTCCCTCTGAATTAGAGTTTGGAAAACAGCGTTGATGTACCTTTGGAACACATCAGATGAATTACATAAACCAAAGGGAACTTTTAAAAATTCAAATTGTCCATCGGGTGTAATGAATGATGTGTATTTACGACTTTTTTCTTCTATGTCGACATGATAGAATCCATTTTTTAAATCAAGAGTTGTAAAAACCTTTGCATTGTATAAGTTTTGGATTATATCCTCCATGTTTGGCAGCGGAAATCTATCCTTCATAACTTTCGTATTTAGCTTTCTGTAGTCGACACATAATCTGTAAGTTCAGTCTTTTTTCTTTGCAAGTACTACTGCGCTAGCAATATCAGAACAGCTTTCTCGAATAATAAAATCTTTCAGCCATTGATTGACTTGATCCTTTAGTACCTCTCTTTCTTTAGGTGCAAGTCTGCGCGCCTTTTGATATATAGGAATTTCGTTATCTAAAAGAATCAGCTCTACCACGTTTATATTTTCGAAAGGGTTTTCGACTATTTCTGCTTCTTTTTCTCGAAATAATTTAACTTTGCCGTTTTCTATTACAACTTTCGCAAAATTTAAAATATCCTTTCCGAAAGGTATTTCTTCAGGTAACCATGCATCTGGCACTATGTCTATGTGTACGCGACACAAGTAATTGAAATTGTCGATGGTAAAATAAACAAAGGATGAGCCTAATGTCTTGCATAGGTTTGCCCCAAAACCCGACAGCGGTATACTGGGCCCATCGTAATTAAATAATTTCTTAATTGAATCGAAAATTGAGATTCGCATCAGTGTTACATCACTTCCGGTATCTACCAGGGCTTTCACTTTCTTATTACCGATATTTACCAGAACACTCATATCAAGAAATGAAACTAAAATGACTTTGTTGCGCGGCTCAACATGCTTCTCGTTTTTACGCTCAGGACAATCAGGAGAGATATGTCCGAAATTTTTACAATTAAAACATTTTGCCCCTTTTGTTTTATTTGGGCACAACCCTTTTAGATGAAATTGAGAGACATAATTAAAACATCTTTTATTAAAAGATTGAGGCCCTTTACTCGCGGCACCTGGAATGTCATTTGGTTTCGAGAACTTTTTTACACCTTGTTGAGTTTTAATAATTTGATACGTTTTAATTTTTTCCTTAAGTTCATCTAGAGCTTTTGCTTCGTACAAAATAGTTTTATTAATAACTTCGTCCGGAATTCCTGCAATAATATAAGCAATTAGAGATTGCTCATATAATTTTCCTCTGCTTGCTAACTGTTTCATTGAGTAAATATATTCAAGATATGTGTAAGTTTCATTATATGTCTTTTTTCTATTTTCTAATGCTTTGTGTACGTCCAGGCTGGACGGCGCACTATCAAATTCTTTTTTCAACAATTCTTTTAATTTATCCCAATTTGAGATACCTCTGGCTGCTTGCACTGCCAACTTTGCTGCCCCGCTCAATAACCCCCTCGCATAGAGGTACTTTTGAATATCAGTCCAGTCGCACACTTGCGAAATTTCCTCGAATTCTTTGACCCATACAGAAAATATTTTGCCGGACTCGCCGCTAAATCTATCGAGCGATTCTTCGATATCTTTGAAAACGAAACTGTTGTTTGGTGTATATTTCGACTCATTTGTCATTGTCGATGTTTCACTTGAGATACTACCGTTAATGCTATCTGAATCAAAGCCTTTGAAATCGGGCTGCTCCATAATACTAAGGTCGTAAACGTCTGTAAATTTGTCCTCCTCAGCTTTCTTTTCCGCCTCACTCCCTAAAATATTTTCACTTTCAATTGCAGTGCGTAACCTTTGTAGTTGATCTTCTTTAAGACGATAATTTTGAGGCAAACCCCATTGAATAAGCACTTTCAGCAGTTGAGGTATTGTAAGAAATCGCAATTCATCCATACACGGTCATCGACGAAAAGTTTGCAGAACTAATGTGAAATTGTGAAGACACACCGTTTTGCTCCGCTACTTACTGTAACTGCACCGGACCAGAAAATGTTAACAGCGTTGCACTTTTAGGTACGAATTAATTTGTTTCATATTTTTTATTGCACCCAAAGAACAAATTGTTCAAAAATAAACCAAAATTCAAAATTTATTTAACATTTTCGATATGGCCACCTTCGGCGCAGTCTATGCCTTAAGACGGTCAACAAATTCATCGCACGCTGCACGAATGTGGGCCTGAGAAACACACTGCCATTCGCGGCGAAGCGCTGCACTGTCTTCAGCGCATCCGTACTTTGGTAGTTTTTAGTGCCACCCTTGACCTTTAAAATACCTCAAATAGAATAATCTAACGGGTTCGCATCTGGAGAATTCGAAGGCCATTGTGTGTGCGAAATGAAGTGCGGAACGTTGTTTTCAAACCATTCCTGATTTGTTCGGGCTTTGTGAGCTGGTGCAGAATTCTTTTGGAATGTGGCCGAAATGATTGCATGCCCAAGACTTCAACCAAAGAAAGTATAACATAAAGAACTTGCACCCAGTACAAGTTCGCGTTTGACGAAATTCTCGCCGGTTTTGGGCCTGTGCGGGCGAGGTAAAGAGACTTCTGAAGGGGAATTTTCACTTCAGCTGAATACTCAGATTTGCTGAACTACTCAATCGCGGTCGTGTGAGAAGAACAGAAAATACGCCCAGCCACCCACTCTGCAGTGTGCATGAGCTCGATGGGCGGCGTACGCATCGTTCTAGCAGCAAGCTACTTCAGTTTGTTCATTTATTTGTATTTATTTGTATAGCAAATGACTTAGGAAATGATGCTGAGAATATGTGTGTACACTATACATGTACACAATAGTTTTTCCCTAAACGTATTTTTATAATGTATTGACAATAGATTAACATTTTCCTAAAGATATCATATGAAAAAACTTATATTATGACGAATTTATTGTAAATAAATTAGAGGACCATATTATGAATATTTATCGTGCATTATGGAATTACGGCCAATAGTGCACAACTGCTACCACTCAAAGTATTGATTTCATAAAAAAATAAACGTTTCCAAGTGACCCGTGAGGTAGTTTTGTCACTCGTTTTTTTGTTTTTTTTTTTTGGGGTATCGCCGTTAGCCCTACTCCCACATCTAAAAATAAGCTATTTATGCCTGTGTATGCCGTTGGGTCGGGCGTCGCGACGCGATTTGCGCTCTCCCCTTGCCTTACACCATGGCTCTTCCATGCTTGGCACAGAAAGCTAGCTGAATGTGCCTGGGGAACTACGGGGTCAGCTCACAAAATGCTGAATGACGTCATGGGGTTCTGGCGCGGCGACCCCAGGCACAAATTTTTGTCAAACGCGAAGTTGTACGGGGTGCAAGTTCTTTATGTTATACTTTCTTTGCTTCAACACATGTTCCAAGACCGTTTGCAAATAAACGGTGGCGTTTATCTTAACAACGCGGTTCAAAAATACGAGTAGAGATCGACCGTCGGCATGTTACTGCGGCCCAAAGTGTCACACACGGTAGCGCTTGCTTCCTGGTGACATTCCTTTGGTCGAAATTATCGTATGACCTCCCTGGCAAGTAGACTCGATAATTTTGCTTGTTAAAATGTTGTTCAATTGCAAATGGGGTCTCATCAGAGAAAACGATGTTTGGCAATTGGCCACTTGCGTGCAAGCGAAGCAAGCCCTTCGCTCTTTCCATTCTAACCTTTTTAACCACCGAATGCAAAAAGAGGGGTGTTATAAGTTTGACGTGTGTCTGTGTATCTGTGTGTTTGGCTGGCTGTGGCATCGTAGCTCCGAAACGAATGGACCGATCATGATGCGGTTTTTTTTGTTTGAAAGCTGACGTGATCGAGATGGTTCTTAGCTACAATTTATGAAGATCTGTTCAGGCGTTTCAAGGTCATCAGCACTTTTTTAACCCCCGATGCAAAAAGAAAGGATTTTTAGCTGCGGTAGGGATCTTACACGCATAATGGGTATTTACTTTACTTTCAAATATATGTGTGACCTAACATTTGAAACAACCATGTGTGTTAGTACCACTGAGCTAATCTGATGATGGAGCTCGAAGGTTGAAGACGAAATCCTGGATTGCCTATTAGAAAACTCATGAAGCTTGGGCTCATTAGATTCGTTTTAACTAGTTCTCTTCATTTCTCCTGATGACGAGGACCTGATGCTGAAACTGGAAAGTGGCTGATGGAACCTGGAATGCCAACTAGTGAACCCATCGAGTATGAGCCCATATATGTACATTTTAAGTTATAAAGCACGTTATTGTAGCACAACATTACAAAAAAATGGCGCGGGCGCGAAATCTATACCTTATGTTCCTTTTATAATGCAGGAGTGCGATGTCTACCCAACCCCCCGCCCGCCAGGCACCCTTTGATAACTTTACAAAAGAATGACTTGACTTGTATGAAGAACATCAGAAAAAGCAATAGTAGTTATAATATTAATGTCGTATTTGATGTAATTTTTCTTTAAAATTCCCACTTATCCCGAATTTTCACCGGCGCGGCGGCGCGGCGCCTTTCTGTTCTCCGAGCCCCGGGAAAATGATTACAACAATCGAAGACGAAAATTAATTCTACGAAGTAATTAGCTAAACATAAACGAACTACCTCTTCTTTGTAGTCAATCCCGAACAATCACATATCTACAAATGAAATTTCAAAGAAAAGGTATCCATCGGAATTAGGGTTGTAGGTAATTTAAAAAGAATGAAATAAAAAAAATAAAATTAAAAATTTTAAGTAACCCCCGACACAAAAAAAAAAAACTCTAAAAAGTAAAAAAATAAAATTTCTCTCTCGGCCTTTTATAAGTTCATTAAAAGAACCTATTAATATTTTTAAGATGAGCGTCGCCGCGTCGGGGGACCGCTAAGTATAAAGAATCACTGCAATTCTATAGAATATATATATAATAGTACTAGCTGGCCCGGTAGACCTAGTTCTGCCTTTTCCGTTCTGAAGCTCGATAATTTTTTTTTAAATAATGTTGCAATAAATTAGAAAGATTTTTATTTTGTTTCTTTTACCTAATCTTTAAACGCGCTTGTACAATGTACATTAAAATCAGCAATTTAACTTCACTTCGTGACGCCTTAAGTTCTGTTCGCCTTTAAAATTACATGCGAATAAAAGTCTACCTGCTGGCTGTTGCGATTTCAAAGGATAAAGGTTCATCGAACACAAAACACAGAATAGAAAAAGAACATGTTGGCGGGAAATTTTTTTACTATTCGATTCCTCTTGTATTATACCTTATGTAAATTACGCCTTTCTCGTATTACTTATCGTAACAAAATATATGCTTAAACCTTGTCAGAGGATGTATCTATGGTTTAAAATAAAAACCACTTGATTCGGATATGTGATTCCGGACTTATAAAAAAAACAAACGGAAAAGTTCTTTTTCCATTTATAATAATATAGCTGACCCGGCAAAACGTTGTTCTGCCATAATATAAATTATTTCTATTGAATATTTTGGTTGTTAAATAAAAAATAACGAAAGTATTGTAAGTGTGTGGGGATGGGATCTATGACAGAAAGAGGAATGGAGCGCTATAGACGATGAACGCCAATAAAAACAAAAAAACACCAATCATCCATTTTCTCAATTCAATGTATTTCATTAACTCAAGTTTCATTAACTTCATTGTCTGATCTCTTAATTTAAATGTAAAATGAAAAAAAGTAGTAGGTATATTTTTTATCTTAAGGTAGAAAAATGAAATAAAGAAAACCAATATTAATTTCGAAGAGCAATTGGGTGTACGATATTTTTTGTCAGTCCGTCTTTAGCCAACACAAATAAGCTCGATGGTTTGCCCACGCGAGAACATGCCACGTATAATAATTGTCCGTGTGAAAAACATGGTGTGCCCAAATCTAAGCCGCTAATAATAAAATTTTCTGGACCACCTAGCGGTATTGAATATACTTTACAACCTATTCTCATACCTACCAAATATACATAAAAAATTTCATAAAATTTGGTGGAGCCGTTTCGGAGGAGTACGACCACAAACACCGTGACACGAGATTTTTATATATATAGATAGGAAACTTAGTATAACGAATCACTAGAATTCTATAGAATATATATACAAAGAATTCTAGTGATTCGTTATATTAGCGGTCCCCCGACGCGGCGACGCGCATCTTAAAAATATTAATAGGTTCTGTTAATGAACTTATAAAAGGCCGAGAGAAATTTTATTTTTTTACTTTTTAGAATTTTTTTTGTGTCGGGGGTTACTTAAAATTTTTAATCTTATTTTTTTTTTTTTTGGTCAGATGTGAGATCGTGCACTTTTTGGAACTTCAAGGGCTTTAGTCGGAGGTCAATCCTCAAAATATGTTGCATCCGTTTTCTCGATATTTTTAGCTTAGCAGCCAATTTCCTTCCACTGCGCAGAGAATTTCGATTAATTCTAGCCTTAACTTTCCGGATCATTTCCGTCGATGTTGCTGTCTTTTTGTGACCGCCACCATGCCGTTTAGCAATGCTGCCAGTAACATTGTAACGAGGTATGGTGCGATACACAAACATTCTACTCACATTCAAATGCTGCAACTCACAAAAAATAGCTGCTCGAGATTTTCCATTCAGATAAAGCGCAATCACATTATTACGTTTGCATTCCATTGTCGATATAACAAAAACTAAGAAGACGAAGAAAAAACGCTAACACAAGTTTGCCAACAATAAAATGAATAAACAAAATTCAAATTCTCAGCTTGGTACGATTTGTGGTTAAGCAGTTACAGCCTCGTGAAATTTGTAACACTTCGAATCAGCCACCCTGTATACAGGGTGTTTTTTTTTAAGTTGAGACAAACAAATATCTCGAAAAATACGCATCGTAGGAAAAAAAATAATAACATGAAAAGTTAATATTTCCAAGGGAGACATCTGTCTGTGCCATCATTAACCACCCCCACCACTCTGTGTGGGTGGAGTGGGGAGCAACTTTAAAATTTCAAATTAGAACCCCCACTTTTTTTTGCAGATTTTGATAGTACGTTAAAAAAGAAATAACTTTTACTTGAAACTCTTTTTTCGATTCGTGGCAGATCAGCGAAATTTAATTATAATAAGTAGGTATAATATAAGTATGTATATAATAACACTTTTTTTATCTGGATTTTTTTCAAAAATTTTGTAGGTACAATATGTACTTTAAAGACATTAGGTAAGAAATCATATTAATTGTAGTAAAAAAAAATGGGAATTGTTTTTTTAAACAGTTTTACGTTAAAGTGTAAGGAAACATATGAAAAATTCTGGGGCATCTCCTGGTATCCATTCAAAATAAACCAACAACCATGTCACATTCAGTTGTGCCAGTGACAAAGGAGAAGGTGAATCGGTGAAGTGGTAACGCTTAATAAATGTATTCCGGAAATGAACTCAATCCGAACGCCAGAACAACCCTCTATACATTCGTATAGGTGCCATGTGGCTGTATGCAATGCCGCCTACCGCGTGTAAAAATTGCAGCAATTGACCAGTCACAATGGGCCATCCAACATTATTACACTTCTCCCGGGCTACTGTGATACTTTAGGACCGTAGGAGTTCCACAATCGATTTCATGAAATTTTTACAAGATATCCTTCCTCGTTAAGTCAACAATTGCAATCTCCACTCGTCCGTCACGGTGAATCATGCAAATTAACCCACATTCCACAAAGCAGATTATGACCTAAATTACAATTGCAAAATGAATATTGTAAATTTAAACAACTGCATCCTTTTTATTTTAAATATCCCAGCGGACCTTGAGTTAGCAGATCTATATTAATAATTGTTTAGAAAACTCCAAAACCACTACCAAAATACGCACGTTCCACAGTGGGGCCAAGGATGCCCATCGTCAACCTAAAAATGACTAATAAATTAATACACGTTAACAGGAATTACTTAATACAGAAGACAACATGAAATATAAACAAACATGCATATGAATGAATTCAATAATTAACACACAAAAAACTTACTAATATTGCACAAATTTGCACTGGAATCTTCCAGTACTCATTCTGCACGGACTGCCTATGGAACGTAGGCAAAAGTTAATTGCAATTAAAAATGCATGAATTTAGATCAACATTTATAGCAAAAGTACGCAATGGATTGCGATAAATACATTCGATAATTGAATTTACCCGCAGTCAAGGTAATGCGAATGGATTTTGGCAGTGAATGCATCCATTAATTGGCAATTGCTCAAGTCGTGCTAAAGAATGTGGAACATACGTGGAACACAACTCAATGTTTGGATAAAATCGTGGCAGCCCAGCACTTTCTGGAAATTTCATATGAGTTGGAGGTGGAAGAAGTGCTCTTGGAGATGACACTGAAATTCAACGTGACAACACGTAAAATCAACATCTTCGTTCGCGCGCAATATTTTTATTTATCTGAAAGTTTGGTGAAAGGTGGTTACCGTATGGCCTCAGCAGTTGAAAGGGGCCTCCGCATACAGAGCCTTTCAATATTCTAATTAATTCTTAATTGGTTTCTTGTTTTTGTGCTTAATTTTTAATTGTTTAAATTTCCCTTAATTTCGTTTTTAATTTTATTGAATTTTGGTTATTTCTTTGAGTTTGATTAAAGTTTGTTTAGATCTTAATTTACTTAGTGAAATGATTTTTACTAATTGAGTGAATAATTCTTTTGAATAAGTGCTTGTGTTTGAGTCAGCGATCCGTTTATTATTTTCTTTTTCTAATTATTATTTCTAATTCAACTTGTTCTTTCTAAAATTTTATCACATTTTTTATTCAATAACATCCTTTTCAATGCTCACTTGCGTTTCTACAGTTCGAGGATACGGGGTCAACGAACTAATAGTGTTTTACTGTAATCGCGTATCCATCGGGGTTTGCCCTGGTTATCTCAACTAGAGAAAGGATCATTACCGATTAATTAATTTTACCCTGTTCTTGTTGCAAGTGGGAAAACAAAAACAAAGAATTGACTTCATCCATCCCACGTTACTTTAAGGCTGTTGATGTTGAACCTCAAATCCTGAAAACTGTTAATACTGTTATACATATATAATTCTTTATATATTGTGAGTTGGGCCATTTGTTCTCTCACTGCCTCATTATACATTTATACCCTAGATGTAGGTGTAGGGTAAATTAGGTTTGAGTGAACCTTTACAACGGCAAGAAATAATTGTAACAGAAAAAAAGAATTATATAGTACCTATATTAGTCTAGGACGGATTTGAATAAATCCCTCTGTATACGATGCAAGAAGCATTTTATATAACAATTTGATATCAGACGAACTTAGACTAATTGGACCTCTCTGAGTTCGAAAATCGCTGCTGGCATCTCGAAATCTGGACCGGAAGCCCGGAATCCAAGATGGCGACCAAGATGGCGTCAGATATACTGATTTCAATATTTCGCCTATTATTTGGCCTAGAAACGTGATTTAAAGTGCTCATAGGTGGTTTTCGAGGCTCAGGAAATCTATACCAGAGGTCCGGAATCCAAGATGGCGTTCAATATGGCGTCCAAGATGGCGTCAGATACCCTGATTTCAATATCCCGCGTATTATTTGGAGGCCTAGAAACATGATTTAAAGCGCTCATAGGTGGTTTTCGAGGCTCAGGAAATCTATACCAGAGGTCCGGAATCCAAGATGGCGTTCAATATGGCGTCCAAGATGGCGTCAGATACCCTGATTTCAATATCCCGCGTATTATTTGGAGGCCTAGAAACATGATTTAAAGCGCTCATAGGTGGTTTTCGAGGCTCAGGAAATCTAGACCAGAGGTCTGGAATCCAAGATGGCGTCCAATATGGCGTCCAAGATGGCGTCAGATACCCTGATTTCAATATCTCGCCTATTATTTGGCCTAGAAACGTGATTTAAAGTGCTCACTGTGGGTTTTCGAGGCTCTGGAAACCTGGACCGGAGGCCCAGAATCCAAGATGGCATCAGATACACTGATTTTAATATCTCGCATATTACTTGACCTAGAAACGTGATTGAAAGTACTCATAAGGGGTTTTCGAAGCTCAGGAAGGCGTTGGAATGCATGAAAACCAAGTTTTACTACTAAGTCATACGTACCTATATCTCAAATCAATCAATCAATGGACACGTAAATCAATAAACCGAAATCGAGATTTCGAAATTAAAAAAACGATTGAGTGGCTTCAATTCCATCACTCGATATTGAGCGTCTACTTCATATACAATACACAACATTCGTACCAATGGTCTCCGAGCAACGACAAGCCCGAATGCTATCGCTCTAACATGCACGTCATCAAAGTCAATGTTATCGTCTTAGCTTTGCTTTGGAAAAAAGAGTGGTGTGATTAAGAGAGTTGGTGAAAGTGATTTAAAGCAATTTAAGGTGTAGGAAATAATGTGAAGTGAGAAAAGTGTAATAAAAAAAGAGAGAGACATAGTGAGAAATTGAATAAGAAGTAATATAGTCCGCTGAACATTTTGCCCGGTAGCGCTTGCCACAGTACCTACACAATTTTCTACGTTCGTTACAATAGAAACCCAATAGAAACCGGGTACGTGTTTGTGTTATATTGTTGGACCTATATTACTCACAGAAAACCATTATTTTATTTCTTTCACGTAAACCAAGCCTGTTAACCAATTCTAATTTTTCTTGCCTTGTTTTCGTTGTGTAGGGCCTGTTTGCGCTTTTCTTGTAGTTGCTGTAAATTCTATCTAACTCTTCTTTAATATCGCCCAATGTCTCCATCAATTTACACGTTTAGTTGTACGGGTGTATTGAGGTACTTCTTCCTCAGACCTCGCCTGTGATTTTTGTAAACCGAATACGCAATTCGCACCAATTTCAGCACCACTATACTTGCAAGCAGAATTATAATTTCTTGATTCTCTACCTTAACTGTATCTTCAATGATAAGATTATTGACTACTTGACCATTGTTGTCAGAACTTTTGCTTTGGGTTTTACCCATTTTTTAAAAAATTTTTCGATCCCTGCTTATGAAAAGATTACTGGACTCGCTAAACTGCTGAATTTTAGACCCAAAATAAACAATTGTGAGAAAAAAAATACAAGCCTAATACCTCATTTGTGAACTTAAGAAAAGAAAAAAAAAACGAATTTTGATCCCTAACTATTGCTTTTTATTTTTGATTTTCATCTTATTAATAATCTTCTTGATTTCTGCAGCCCTAGTTTTGTATTCCTCCGCGTCTTCGGTAGTTGCGGCCACCTTGGCCAACGATGAGCATAATTTGAATTTTCTTAAAAGTTGTTCTCTCTGTCCTCCTCGTTTGTTCCTCTTAGTTTTCGGCGTACTATTCTTCCTTTGGAGTGACCGGTTCCTAAATTCCTCGATGGTCAGCCTCTTTGGTCCTTGACCCTCAGTTGGTGGTGTTGCTTCGGATAAACTTCTTGGGGCGTTTATTGGTACCCACCGCGTTACGGCTGGATATAATGTGAGCTGTCGTATATCGGCCTCTGGTCTCCTAGCTTTTTCTGCTGTCCTAATTAGTCGTTGAAATGTTTCCTCGATCCCCTGATCTGGAGTCACGGTCGCCATATAGTAATCCAGCCTCAGCAGCACTTCCTGAGCTTGGTTAGTCGGTTCTGGTGGTCTGGGCAAGATGCCCAAGGGTTTTTCTAGGGTGGAGCTGCTAAAAAGCAGTGGCTCCTCTTAGAGCAGCTATTACTAGCTGTCGCTCTGGGAAAGGTTGAGAGGTAGTGTGGAGCAGCGAAAATCAGCTGTAGCTCCGTACTCAAAAAAGTATCTTCACTATTCTCTGATTCTTTATTAATTTCATAGCTTATTTATACCTAATTCTTAATTCTTAATTTTACCTAAAAGTAGAGGGGGTAAATCGAGCCTTCCCAATAGCTTATTGATTAGTACCCTTAGTCAGCGAATTGTACCTGACCTCGGGTCACCGGGTGCCGAAATCCACATTCAGCATAATACGCTGGAATGCATTTCGTAAGCACTCTGCACATATCGTGTCGATCACCCCGCTGAGCTGAGTAGGCAGCATGGGCAATGTGCCGTGGGTCAGTGTTCTAAAATATGTAAACAAAATAATTGCACAATCGACCAAGTCATATGTGCATCATTGCCTTGGGGTCACGTTTCCTTAGCGTGATTGTTTTCGGGATTTTGGGTGTACTATCACAATGGATTCAATCAACAATATGAATGCTGCAGTAAATCGCACTCTCTGTATTATTTGTCAGAGGAAGGGAGGACAGGATTACATTGCAATGGCTCATTTCCATTATAGCTCGTGCACAATTCAAGGATCCTAACAATTGCAGAGCTGTACTGATCAGCATGAAGATCTTGCCATAATGTGGCGCACTTTAATGGGCCAGTTTTTCCTGCACTCTTCATATCTGACAGATCGTCCTGTCCTCCCTTCTAAAAATATCAAAATTCCATTACTCAAAAACTAACTAAGATAAGTTCATCCAATAAAATGTAATATTAGAACATTGTATATTCCGAGTTTTATGAAAAAAGCTTGAACGGTTTCGGAAAAATGATTTTTCATATTTGGTTCCTCAATCCCCCCCCCCCCCCCCCCCTCCTCAAAATACGTCGATTGGACCCACAAGCTGTGAGGACCGATGTCAGATGTCACTTGATTTTTGAACCAAATTTAATTAATTTATCTCCAGTAGTTTCCGAGAAAAAGCCTGGACGGCGGACGGACGGATTTTTTTTTATTCGTTTTTTGAAATCTACATATCTCAAAACATAAACTGACAAAGTTTCAGGGGAGTTATAATTTTTTTTTCGTGCTCGATTACATAGGTTTATTATTGAAAATAATAAGTTATAGTTAAACTGTTTTCTTTTTATTAACAAATTATATTTCAATTATTATTATTAGTGGGGCCGGATGAAAGCACTTTTCAGCTTGTCTCTAATAGCAAGAAAGGGATCCGAAGACTTCGCTATGAAAAGTATCACCCACATTGTATCCAACAGCAAGTCCAAGGAGGGGGCGGAAAGGTAACCGTATGGGGCGCTATGTCCTGGTAGAGCTATTCCAACCTATGCGTTGTTCAAGGCACTATTAATGCACAAAAATATGTAGAAATATTGAAGGAGTTTCTTGTGCCTTTTATCGAAGATGAAATGCCGCTTCTGGGAACGATTTTTCAACAGGAAAATGAAAAACCCCATACAGCTCGTTACACACAAACGTGGTTAGAGCAACAAAATTATTACTGTTTTGCAATGGCCAGCAAAAATCCCTGATTTAAACATTATAGAAACTTGTTGGAAAGTTTTGGGCGACCGAGTTTCAGTTCATAAACCAAAAAATATCCAGGAAATGAAAACATTTTTATCAGAAGTACGGAAATCCATGACAGCGGTAATGACTGAAAACTTAATAAATTCCGTTCCAAGAAGAAATGGGGCTTGTTTCACAGCCAAAGGACTTCATTTTAAATATTGAATCGTAGGAAGTATCACGTTATTATAAGTGGTCCTATACTTTTGCACAGCTGTATTTTCCAATATACCATTGAATTTTTGTTAATTTTCTTGAAATAAAGATAATTGAAATATAAATTGTTAATAAAAGGAACACAGTTTAATTCCTATTAATTTTTATTTTTATCGAGCCCATAGCATTCCAGATATAAGATGTTGATGTTCATCGAGTAGCCTAAAACGCATGTGGTCCTATGTTAATGCACAAGACTGTAGTTATATAACTAATTGAGTATACGTATTAAAATTAATTAAATTTAAGGCAACTTGTTTAAAGGGTTTTTTATACGATCTTGAAATGGAATAGATATACAAAATACCGTTCTTTTTACTTCCATGTTTCTATATTATATACCTAGGAATGGAAGTATGGTGATGCTGTGAAAAATGGGTCTCCGAAAAAATCATTGAATCTTTGCTAGAAATGCCTAAAAATACTTTTTGGAAGATTTTAGCTTGACGTGGCTCCGCCGTCCATTGCTCCGTTGTTTTTCAAATGGCCATAATTTCCTTAAAAATTTCTTTTTACGTTTTGTTCAGCTCATTGGGCTGTTTAGTTTTAGATTACAAGAAGTTCAGTAAAAAGGAGCTGATTCCAGGTGTCATAGTGTCGTACTCCGATTATCAAGCCGAATATCTCAAAGGATAGGTCTTTAAAAATAATTCGACACGTATTTTTTTATATCTGCTCAATTTAATTTTGAAAGGGAACAAATAGACCCTTAAGATTTTTATGTACCTAAGTAAGAAAATTAATTATATTAATGTTATGCTTAAGATTGCATATTAAGGGGTTTTGGAATATGATTTGACCGATTAATAATTAAATAACAGTCTATACATATACTGATATAGGTAGGTAATTGGAATTTGTGTGGTGAAATCAATACGCTATATCAATATATCAATAAACGTAAACAGGATGCATTTGCACGAAAATGATGCGTGTGCGATTTTATATTAAAGTTGTATATATATATATAACCTGAATAGTTTTATATTATTGGAACCAAAATCTTAACAACTTCTTCAGTATTCTTGTTTTTAAAATCTCTCTCCGTATATAGACGTTTACACGTAACACGAGGTAGTATTGTTTTCATGCTTGTTCATTGGTTTTAATAGTAATATTATGTAACAACTTTGCGTTACTTTACTTAATTTTGGTGATAAGAATGACACTTTCTGAAACAGTAGGTACAGACAACCAGTTCTTTGTTCAAATATTTCTTCAGTGTACAAATACGAATTCATCAAGCTATTCAGGATATACAATATCGCTGATCGCCAGCGGATTTATTCTGATATCCTTGTGGTGCGATGAAACCAATATCAAGAAACCTTTTCTGTTTGGGCACCGAGCTTGCATTTTGTGTAAATTTTCCATTCGTTTGTGTAGTTCCACGACCAAAAAATTTGGTTCAAAGGCATTACCAAGCCTTTGGTCACATATTTAAATTTTGTGGTAAAATATACTTTTCCTTTAAATTGAAAGCGCTTAAAAGAACTATCAAGGAATTTCATTCTGGGCTGCCTTAAGCTGAAGGCCATTACGTGGATATTTCAGTTCACTTCTTGCGAATCGCCGACAACTGCGATGATTTATGCAAATTCAGGGTCCTTCCACAAAATTAAAATTCATCGACTTTTTATCGGTTGTCCAGTTCAATATGTTCAGGATTGATTGATTTTTAAAATAGAGAGATTTCATTGAATGATGGGAGCTTTTGTTTTTATTTTTGGTTATACATATATTTATAGGTATTTATTTATTTATTTATTTATTCGTAAGCTTAACACAAGCTATAATTAGTTATATAACAAACAGATAAAACAAATTGTTGTGTACTGGACTTATCAAGGAATAATAGAACGTGAGATTGGACTAGATCTTCTGACAGCTGTCATAGCAGAGTTTCTAAGCACGCGGTTAAAAGAACACCGACTTTTGTGAACTAATAAAATACTTCTAATTTATATAGTAATCTGTGTTTTAATATAGAAAACCCAAACACAACACAAATAAAACATAATAATGACTATATTATAAGTCTATATAATAGAAAACATACAAATATGGGCGTTATAAGGATACGCCCGAGCACTACGACGAAGGTTGATAAAGGGATTTCTTAAGAGGTGGAAAACCCAGATGGAGGTTAAGGAATGAAAATTAGTTGCTTAGTCCCCTCGGTATAGGGTTTGGTACTTGCAAAAAAGTAGAAGTTAATGCAACTTTAAGGTATTGCTTATGGGTACCTAGTGTACCTACACCTAAGTTCTCCAACAAAAATTCCTCGTGGGAATTTTTGGCTGCCAAAAAAAACCGCAAAATTTCGCCTATTTTGCCTATATCTAATAAACTAAGCACATTTTGTGTACCATATACCTTTAGAAAAATATAGATCATTAAATTTCCTTTAAATTTCACTAGTCAAACTTATGTTTTGATAGGTACCTACCGAGATACAAGCCTTTGAAAAAGAGGTAACTTTCTAAAGAAAACAAAAAAAGGGCTAAAATGTATTAGGGTTTTGGGTATGTTTCTTCCAATCCACTATATCTAACATGGCTTCATGGCCTCTACTAATATTCCCGTTCAATATGGTAACCTACTTTGGTACTACGCTGTAACTTCTTGTTCTTTCGCTGGTTCTCCTGTGTCTTCCTGATATCCTGTTATATGATCCACTGACCTTTTTCCCACGATGCTCGATCTCATGGTGCATACCGCTTAGCCTTGTTGCTATTGTACCGGAAATAAATTTACCCATTTTTGGATTTGGAGTTTTGTGGTTCTTGCCTGGTTCTGGAAGTAACAGGCTCCAGATAACGACGAGTGAGGATGGGCGTCCTTTCAGGCATTCTGATGCATGCTTTCCTGTTCAAACATCTAGAACTGTTGTTGTTTCTGGTGAATGCCGGTGTAATCTCTCTGGGTGTCGTCAGATCGGGAAAACTTTTTGGTTTCTTTAAAATTGTGCTGTTGAATGGACTTCGGGTATTGCTAATTTTGTCTACAGGAGGATTCACTTTTAGTGTAAAATGTTGTGCTGCTGCTGATGGACTCTTTAGTGTTGCAGGAAGTTTAGGTTCCTGGCGCAGCACCAATTTTAATTGATTCAATTGATGAACGTTTCGGGGTAGATGATTCATATACTTGTTTGATAACTTCTGTCTCAATATCACTTTCTTGGGATCGAAAACTAACAGAAGAAGTTTTCTTGGTGACGCCACGGTGCCTAGAGGAGAAGCAAGATATGGGAAGGATACTTGGCCGAATGCTGGAGAGTTTTCACGGCGAGTGTGTAAATGTTGTTTGTAGATGTAAACAACTCGATAGTTTGCTATCGTGTGCGAATTGTGTAGAGCTTCTTCTTTGTTATGATTGTATCGCACATATTATCACGATTCTCGAGCCCATGCAGGAGCTGGTCACTTAACATTTTGTCTAGGAACTCGCCATACTCGCAAAGCACGGTTCCTGCTTGACGAAAGCGAAACGCGAACTGTGCTACACCGTCCTCTCATTGTTGTTTAATCCGACGAAATATAATACTCTCTACGAATTTATCCTTCGGACGACCAAAATGATTGATTAAATCTTCACACACGGTCCAAAACAGGCAACCCCAAGGGGGATGGTTACCACCTCCATAATCCTCACAAAACGTAAAAAAATTTTAACCCACCGGAAAAATTCCCATTTACTCATTCTAAATCAAAAAACCCCATGTAAATCCATTCAGGTTTACTGCCCTAAATTTCTTTCCAAAGTTTTCATCGCCGACAAGAACGTGGGAAAAAGTGTCTTCTTAATAATAATCGTCGTGCAACATGACTATTATCATTAATCGGTCTTCCTTAATATTTTCATAATGCCACTTGATGCTACAGATATACATTAGCATGTCGGTGACGTGAACCCAGATTTTATACTCTTCCAAAAAGCGTCCAACGCGCCTATAAAGAAGCTTGGACTTCAACTTGATCTTCTCATGCTATCAATTAGAATAGATTATTTTATTGCCATTTTATATATTTCTTTAAATTTGTGATTTTTAACAAAAATCAAACACAAAATGGATTAATTTTAACAGTTATAAAGAGGCCATTTTTATATAGGCACTTTTACCAAAAAATTTGTCCAAATTGCATCACATTTTAGAATTTGTATACAAAAAAAAACCTATAAAATAAGATATTGTTCAAAATATGAAAATTGATCAAAAATGAAAAGCATTTTGGAATGAAAGAAATGATTTGTATGCAAGAGTAGTTGATGGGTAATTAATAATGTATTTTTATTGGAATTGGAAGGTGAAATAACTTTTGTTGGTAAATTTTATGTAAAAATCCAACGTTAATCACTTAATACCATGTAATATAATACCTACTAATAAAAATTAGGTGGACCATCAATCCCGCGTAGTTCGACACAAAGATTTAGAGGGCAATGAATCTAGCTGTAATTTGGATGTGATGATGGAAGATTTTATTTAATCTTGGTATTTTTATATCATATCGAAATAGTTTAACCTACTTGGTCGAATTTCGACCGCGGGCGACCACTAGTTGTCTCAATTGCCCGATCTTTCAGCGTTGATGTATTCCTTCAACAATTTCACCATCTTAAAATACTGAATCCAGAGTTTTGATGTTCACCATTGTCCATCAAACTGTTTCATTATTACCCCGAACTTGGAAATATGCTACGGGGTGGGCAAACATGGCCTTCATGGACTGAAAGAAATAAAATACATACACATATGACTCGTTTTTTATAAATGTGGGGTGCGATTTAACATTTCAAATTTGAATAGCTCAAAACATAACTCTTTTGATTTCGTTCAAACTTTTATATATGTACTGGACCCTTATGTACATAGTGGTGAAATTTGGTAAATGTGTTTTTTTTAAATAAGGGAGAAATTAATTGTTTTAATTTCCTTGTCGCATAATTTTAGGCGATTGTCAATCAGTCACTGTGGAGTGAAAAAGAAATTGAATTTCAAAACGCCTTAAGCCTTCATATATATCAGTCATACTTTGGATTTTCGAGCACGAGGAATCCAAAAATGACGTCAGTTTTTTGATTAGGGTGGTCCATTAGGGTGGTTAGGAATGTCCCACCCCTTTACCCCTCAATTTAACCCCTTTAAAATGGAATTGAGCCGATATAAAAAAACATACGTGTCGAATTATTTTTCAAGACCTTTCCTTTGAGATATTCGGCTTGAAAATCCGAGTATGACACCTGGAATCAGCTCCTTGGCAGCACAATGTAAATTCTGTTGGTCGTTACTCAACAAGGGACTGAAGTTATTTCTGTTGTTTGTGGCACAAACGAATAATTGTTGTGTCTTGTTGATCAGTACTCAACAAGTAGACAGCTTCTTGATCAAGTCGGTACCTCGGTCGGTACCTTAATCGAGTGCTTGGATTAAATCTCACTAGTCAGTAGTCGGAACCTAGTGAGTGCGGTGTTCAATTTGGTCAATACCCATATGAACAGTTAGGATTTTAGGAATGTTCTGATTTGATGACTCAGAAGATAGTGTAAGGCGGTGAAGGCATTGTAACAATCGAACAAGAAAGACAAAGAGGCAGAGTACTACAGCGGTGTTGCTTTTATACCCGTGGTTGATGGTCACTGCACGAAATCTCTCATTTCGGAGTTGAAACTCGAAATTCCCCCGGTGGTCTAATGTGATCATCTGTGGACTCTCAATACGGCTAATTCACACTGGTAGATGTTAGTCAGATGCAGTTTTAGTACACTGCTGCACTAAACAGGCAACATAATTTGTAAAGTATTTCGCAGCTAATTGTAAGTCTGGAAAATTATATCCTTGAATTGACCTCCATTTGCTTGCTGGCACATAATGGCTATTTCTCATGCATTCTGCATTACAATTACAACACTTAATATTTTTGGCTCTAAGTTTAAAATTTCTTCACGAATGAACATTTAGTGGAAACTGGAAAGGAGTACCGTATGTTTTTGGGCTATCGGCGGCCACCAATAAAATTAGTGTCAAATGAAAGTACTGTCACTTAGTAATAACTTTTGGTATGGGCGTTACATTTTATTTCATTTAAAGGAAAAAAAATGTTTAAATGTAAAGATTGCATAGCTAGCAAAAGTCAGCCTTATATGGCAACACCAGGAAGGTGTTGCCCAATTTTGATCACCTTCGAGCTTGACCTTACAATTTCAACGAAACATTGTTGTACCGAATTTCAATCCTCTAACTATTAGCCGATTAGCGTTTTGAAGTTATCGTCCGTACAGACAGACAGACATACTATACTCTAAGCCTCAAAAATCGACTCAGCATGTCGAAGAACCCTCGGAACACCGATTTCGTTTCATTCTAACCACATTAGAGGTTTTGGCTAAAAAAAATGAATTTTCGGCCCTAATGTGCGGTGGCGTGAGGGTCGTGGGTTCCGTCCGCGCAGTCCTTCGGTTACGTTTGTGTCATTTTGCACTGTGCTATTGTTTATCTTTTTTGCTTAATTATTTAATAAATACTTCTAGATTATTTATTTCACTTTTATTTTTATTTTTTGCACTGAACATAAGCCAGGATGCATAGTAAATCTATTCAAAACAAAAATGTATTTTATCCCTTTTAGAAGTACAGGCGGGGATAAAACTTCTGCATAGTAATAGTAGGAACAAACTATATCAAGAAATATCAAAATTAATCTTGGCCGCAAATAGCCCACGCTCCATACAATTTTGCCCATTCTCCTTACTCTGGAAATTTCTGGTTTTTAAACCACTTACTAAACTAATATGATTTAAATCAGATTCAGACAGTGCAGTAAAGTAGCCGTTATCCTTCTTTATGATATTAATATTCATAATCGTCAATTGTGTTTGCTGTCCTTCCTATTTGTATCGAATTCACAGTATGTACTGTTGTCACAGAAAGTCAGTATAATTGCATTTATGAAGAAACTCAAATTTTTGCGTAAAGATATAATTTATCTTATATAGCAACACTAAAAGGGTGTTGCGCGATTTTACTCATCTTTGAACTTGACCTTGCAATTGTAACGAAGTATAATCGTACCAAATTTCAATCCTGTAGCTATAAGCATTCTCGAGTTATCGTCTGGGGGTCAGACAACAGACAGACAACGGACAACAGACAACTATGATAAATTATATAAAATATTATATAAATATTATATGTATAAACATTATATAAATGGCATCGTTTGTACAGACAGGCAGATAAACAGATAACTTAAAACCTTGAGAACGCTCATAACTAGAGGATCGAAATTCGCTACACCTTCTTGGTGTTGCCATATAACGCTGAATCATTTTTGTAAAAAAAATTACAAACAGGAAGACACACAATTATGTAAGTCTCCAAAATGGATTCAGCATGTCGAAACACCCCCGGAACACCAATTTTGTTCTATTCTCACATTGCTCTTCTTTTATTGTGCGTTTTTTCCATTTTAACGAAAATTTTTATGTTCTTTACATTTCCTGGGTTAAAAATATGGGTTACTATTTGAAAAAAAACTGACTTTAAATTGACCTTAACCTCGACGTAAAGGTCAAACGACATAAGGTCACCAATGGGTGTCCCTCTTGAAACCTTAAAAATTTTACTTTCCACATTATTCTCTATCTCGCTTACCCAACGAAAAAATAGCGATTATAGATTAAAAGTACTCACCCTGTATATAGATAAAAATTACAAAATTTCATCAAAATCGGGTATAGTGGGCGACATGGCATGGATGACGTGATGTGGAATGATCCAGTAACCACGTGACACCAAACATATGAATATAAAATAATATGTATGTACATTGTACATTGTACATAAGTAGGCATCTTTTTCCATGATAAAATTATATCAGAAAATGGCTGTGGATAATTTTTATGGCATTTGCTTATTTTCAGCGGACAGTTCCTTTCTTCTGGCAAATGCTCAAATTGTGGATTTTCCGATTGTTTATTGCAATGAATCATTTTGCAAAATCAGCGGTTACAATCGTGCGGAAGTTATGCAAAAATCGTGCAGGTGAGTTCAAACGCTACTTTTAACTTTAATTTTAATCCTAACAAGAATTGATAACCGTGATAATATTAAATACCTATATCAAATTATTTTTCTAACTTAAATTTCTTTTAAAACAATGAAATAAATTTTCTTATTAAAAAAAGCATCTACCATATATTATCATGTACATACATATGTACATAAAAGCAAAAATGTACATATGCTCCCTATAATGAATTCCCAAACCGCCCAAGAGAATTTAATGAAATTTAATAAGCGATTGTTGGAAATCTCATAAGGAATAGGTAAAGGTTATATACATTTCAGGTAGATTGATTCATCGAGTAAAATAAAGGATGAAACTTTGTAGTAAAATCCGCCATTTTTGAAGTAAAAAAACCAAAACAATTGATATTTGGCCACCTGTTAAATAAAACACCTGAAACCTGAAATAAAACCCCAATGAGAACTACGCTGGCGACCGTAATTTTGAAGATATTTGAAACAAATTTTATTATGTTATTTCTCGGCCTAATAGCTCGGTTAAGTTCGTTAATGAGCAAAATCGTTCTAAGGGGGTGACCGGGGGAGGAGGTTGAAATTTTGAAAAAAATTATATCTTGGGCCGCATAGAGTTTAGAGAGAAATTTTGTCCCAATAAATTAGAGTACTCCCTATTAAAATTACGGTACACCATCAAATCAGATCTTGTAGGGTACGAGTGGGGCTGTGGGGGAAATTCGAAAATTTTAAAACCACGTCTTTTGGGGTATCGTTGAAAAGCTCTTGACGAGTAGTTTATAAATCCACAAATGAAATAAATTACCCCAATAAACACAATCAAAACACTTCGAAATCTACCTCAGCCTATAGACCTGCCGAAAGGGATTTTTCTACTAGGGATGTAGATTTTTAGATCATGCTTCGGCAACCTAGCTGCGACAGACGTACCAAACTTATCTAATTGACTAATTGTAAGACTAGTTCCGTAGTTTCTCAATTTGGAAATAAATTACCCCAAATTGGGAAGAGAAAAGAAACCGTTTTAAGCATGTCCGTCTGTCTGTCTTGCTGTTGTCTGTCCAAATGATAACTGAAGAACGGTTGTAGCTAGAGACTTGAAATTTGGCACAATAATATTTCTTTAAAATGGTAAGGTCAATTCCGAAGATATGTAAAATAAGGAAACTCCTTAGTGTTCCCATATAATACTGAATTATTTTTATACAAATGGTGATTTTGTTTACTGAGTATTTGCATTTTTAATTTCTTTCGTGAAAAATATTGTTTAATAAATGAAAAAATGTTTTTATAAATAATACCAACCATTTACATATTGTCTATTAAAACAAACACTTTTTCTCTTGACATTGGTGTTGTACTCAAGGGCGCGCACTCGTGTTGCGGATAGAGGAATGAATTGCAGGACAACTGTCAACTAGCCTTAGTTACATAAGAAAATTTACGTCTAGATTTTAAGGTAAAATAAGTAAATTTGCTACATCTAGGGTATGTCATAATTGGTTGCACCAATTACTTCCGTACTAGTCTATATACATACATATATGTTAAATGGCAAAAGAGCTTTTCCGTTTGTTTTATTTATTTATTTATTTATTTATTTATTTATTTACCTATCAATCCTAATTTCATACCAATACGTGCACCATTTGCTAACACAGACGAGTGTATGCTAGCACGAGCCCAATCTTGTATGAATTCCGCCCATAGAGTCCAGTCAAATGGTAGTTTGAAGTGGAAAATTCTGGTGTAATTGTTTTTAGTAGCTTATTTTATGTTTTTTGGGTTGCTGAACACGAATCTGAACTTGTCCAACAAAATTTGTCTCCGCAAATATGTCAAATTATCAAAAAACCCACCCAAAAAAGGTTTTTTTTGGTTTTCAGGTTATAACTTGCAAAGTAAGCTATTTACACAAAAAGTTCCATTTTTTGGTACGTCTTATGGTTTCCACGCAAAATACTGTTGAAATATCGGGAAAATCAGAAATTTTTGGAAAATAGCGAAACACCATTAATACAATACCTATACCCTGTATACCTATATTGCCGATTTTTTTGAAATTTTGCAGCATTGTTTGCAGTAATAAGGAGCTCATGTCACCTTAACTAGACTAAAGTTATCAAGTCCAGTGGCGTGCGTGGGGGCACCTTAAGCAATATAATTGACAAAAAGTGTGTACACCACTGACTTTTTTCTTATTATGATATATTTTTTAGATAAAGCAAACCAAAATACAACTTTTTGGTCTCCTGAGTTTTTGACGTATCTTCCTTTGTTTTCGAGTTAAAAAGCAAAATTACAATACAAAAATATTTAAGAAAAATTTTACCTATTTTTTTTTTTTGGTAAATTTTGGTAATATTATGTTGATACTTATTGTCAAATAATTGTTTTTGCCCTGTAGTGCGAAAGAAAGCATATTGGAATAGTACAAAATTTTCTTAAATATTTTTGTATGGTAATCCGTACAATTTCTAGCAAAGTTTAGCTCTTGAACTGGTGATCGAAGGATGCTCTCGATGCTACAGTCTTGGCCCTTGGGCATCTACACTCTGCAGCTGTTCTACAGTTCTCGCGAATATAGGCTTGACCATCACAAAGAATATCTACTTTTTTCTGTCTAAACTACATAGGAGTTGAAATATACTTTTTTCAAAATTTCAATCCTCTCTCCCGCCCGCCCCCTTGGGTCGATTGGGCTCATTATTGAACTTAACCGAGCTATCAACCCTAGAAATAATATAAAAAAATTTGGTTAAAATATATTTAAAATTACGACCTCTAACGTGTAAATATGTATTTATAAATATATATAAATACCGACATATAAACTGTTCAACGGGGGGGGGGGGGGGGGGGGGGGGGTGGTTTCGTACTCAGGGAGGCATGAAACAAAAAACTATGAAAGAATTTTTGGAAAGTCATAACGGTACCAACACGAAGAATTTTTATCCAAATCTTCCTAAAAAAATTTTAATAACGTTTTCTTCACAAAATCATGGGCTAATTAATTATCGATTGTAGACTTATTTGTCCCAGATACATTTTGTAGAGAATTTTGTCAGCTTTAATTTAGTATATAGATGTTTTAGTCGTACAATTGATATGTGAAGAGATATTCCCGAAAAACCAATTTCGGAGCAATTTTCAATAATTAATCAGCACCCTAAAATATAACAAAAAAAAAATAAAAACCTTTTTTCTGAATTATTTCGAATAAAGCCCCTTTTTTCGCTTAACTTCCGTGGACTAACTGGCGGTTGGCAAAAGCTCCGCGCAATCGACGGCAGCTCATCTAGCCCACCGCCGCGCCGCGGTGATAAACTTCTGCATTGTATGTTGTGAATTGCATTGTGTTAATTAATTATTTTCATTTAAGTTTGATATCCAAATTTGCAGTTCAATCGCAAATGGAGGAAAGAGGTTGAATTTTTGTAAGGGGTTCAACCGCAATTTTTTAAAACGCAAGTGGAAACCGGCCCAAAATCTGGGTGTGCTACGCCGAGTCGATCTAGTGGAATTTTCCCCATTGAAAGAACTAGAACTAAGCTACAAAGTTGCCGGCGCACATGCGGCACATCTAAAAAATTGAACCATCACCCGCGCCTGATTGGTGTCTGGTCAATTAGTCAATAGTATTGAAATCTCTGGATCTCGCCCGGCCAGTAACATCTCTAGAGTTTTTGCTGCCTGGGCCTGTTTGCTTCACAACTACCAACACTGATGGCTATTGTTAAAAAAATTCTTATCATTATTATTATGTTGGGAACAGAGTTTTCCAACCTTTACTTCAAGAGAGTCGTAAAACTTATTCCGGAAAACGGCTTAAAAGATTTTAGTTTCGTAGGCTGCGTAATTCGTTTTACACCCCGAAACACGCCATCAGACGTCCCAAAATATATTCAAATAACTTTCAATACAAAAATGCTACCAAATGTAGAAACTAAGCTTGCTTGCATTGCTCTTTCGGCCGTAGTGACAAAATTCCACAAGTTCCTTTTCTATCACAAAAGTTGTGCGATCAAAACTAAAATTCAAATTTGTCGAAATTTCATATAATTTAGGCTTCAAAATAAGTGTCGACTAAGTTCTGCCGACCCACCCAACAGGCCACACTTGTAGGCCACAAAAACAGGCTTGCTTCTCAATCCTGAAAAGATAATGTAAAAATGTAAATATTTAAAAAACCATAGGTTTTTTTTTGTGGATTAGGTAGTCACTTTCACAATAAGCGACTCAAATATGTCATTGATTTCTTGCAGTTATTCTTAATCGATTTCTATTCAGTTTCCTTTAATTTTATTCAACATTGTATAAACCTGAATTCGGCAAAAAGGTTAACGAAACGTCCCAAAACGGAAGCGTAAATAACAAATTGTTTGTGTCCCTCAATTTTCTCATCCAAATTGAAAAATGCACAACAAGCAGAACGTGACCTCTTGCGACATTTCTTTCAATCATTGCCTTTATGTCAACACTCTCATGAAATATTAAAATAGCTCGGAAGAGTGTGGGTTGCGGATTGACACCTGCCCAATACCAAACAACAAGGGATAAAGAGTGTTCCGATTGTTTTTACATGGCGCGGTTCCTCAGTCTGTTTCACTACGAATGTGAACACTTTGAGGTTAATAGACGGAAGGAGTCCAGATCGAGTTTTAAAATGTTTTTCCTGTATTATATAATTTTAAAGAAGAATAAAATTTAATCAGTTGAAACAAGAACACATTATACGTGTAGAACGTGCACAATTGCACATCTCTTCTACGTTGTTTCTATTATAGTATTCCTTTCAAAAGCAGAGCACGTTTCAAATGATATGTTGTCCTTATACTTTTTTTTACACCCTCCTTTTTGGATATTCATGCAATTAAAACAAAAGGAAAAATTTTGCAAATATATACAATATTGCCTCCATTCCGGTGCAAAAACCGGCATTTTTCAATTCGAAATATCCTTGAACGTACTATATGTTATGCTGACTGCTGAGTAAAATAATTATGGGTCATTTGTCAAGGCTTTTGCAATTAGCAAGCTTCGAAAGAATTTGAGTCCTTTGATTTAGGTTCAGCCAAGTGCAGGACTGCAGGTGCTTGAGGCGCACCTATGCACGTCCTTTTTTACTGCCTTAGCCTTATTTAACAGGGAGCAAGACAAATTCAAAGTGTTTCTTGGGAAGTTGAAATAATAGTTTGGATGCTAAACTGGGTAAAGTTTCTTTACGGACAAAGCTACTCTATAGTGTATACTATAGCTTCAGGAAAAAAACTATGTTTGAGTTTCAATCAAGTAGAATATACTTGGTTTAGACCAATTATGAAATACCCTAGATGTAGAACGGCAGTTTTAACAAAGAAAATACGCTTGTTTAGAAATCGTGTACCAAACCGTACTAAAACAGTTTTCCCATTATAAAAAGAGAAATCTTTAAAATTGTGTGTGAAGGGTGTGGGGGGGGGGGGGGTGGGGGGGATAGCTGGAAAGTAGAAGTTAATGAAATTTCGACCCGTCATGTGGGGGTACTCTGGGTTGTAGAATCTGAGTTTTCGACCTCGACTCCACTGTGCTAACTAGAGTGGGGGGGTTTAAAAAACTACGAAATTTTCGGCCTTTTTTTCACTTTTCGCTTATAGCTCCTAAACTAAACATTTTTTGTGCGTAATATATTTTACAAAGTTGTAGCTGAGCACTAAATTTTCTTCAAATTTCACTACTCACGTATTTATTTGTTGACCCTATATTACTCGAGAGATATAGACGAGTAAAAATAGATTAAAAATGTGCTTCACCTAGAAGTAATTGTAATATAATTTCTGTTAATGGGTTCTTATGTAAAAAAGCCCAAAAAAAACGATGGCGAAAAGTCTGCCACTCCTGGCAATTGCGTAGGCCTATTAGGGTAGATTATTGAAGATGGTCGCAGGGTGTTTTCAGGTTTTTACCCAATAATAATGATTTAGCCACTTCGCCCGAAATAAGCCATCACTCTCCCTGGACATTCCTTGTGCGGTATTATGAAGTCATTATCATCATCTCTAAGTGTCCCTGGAACTCATTTATCCAACTATATTGAGCCAGAGTGATTGCGATTGCCAGAAGTCTAACAGAACCGAGTGGATTAATTGATTGGCTGGCTTCCAGTGAAGAATGCGATTGCAATTACTCAATTTGGCAACGACGATGCCAACTTCTTGCGCAACTGCTCCCAACTCTGCTAATTGCAACGGCGTTAGTTCGGCGCCCTTTGAGTTTATTTTATTTTCATTCTGTGCAAAACGTTCACCTTATTCAACAAAAATTCGAATAGGGTTCAAAACATTTGTTTTACACAGAAAACAGATTTACTTGAAAATCATGATCGGAATCGAATTAACCCTTTCGAAACTGAGACGAGTAACAGGCAGATAACGAACTTCTAAGTAAACACACCAAAAATTCCTGGCAACTGAACTAAAATCTGAAAACACTTCCTGATTCTGATCAAATGTCCGAGAACGGGCATTTTTACATAAGAACCCATTAACAGACATTATATTACAATTACTTCTAGGTTAACTAACAATTTTACTCGTCTAATACACTGGGTCAAAACTCAAAATTGAAGAAAAAATCTCAAAATGTGAAAAATACCAGAAAAATTGGGGTGTTGGCCCCATAACTTTTAATTTTCATCCAGGTGAATTGGTTAGTTCCTCATCAATATCAACTACGATGAACACCTTTGACCAAAATTACTTCATTAATTAATCAGTCATTTAAATGCTTTGATCGTTTTGGACATATTGGTATGTTGGTGTCGTCGTTCGTCGTCTTTATTGTCGTAGCGGTTGGCTATGGCGTCCTCTTTCTGTACCTACGTTATGTGGAGGACGTAGGTCCGATCCTCCTCGCATTCGTTGGGCCTGATGGCGTTTGTGAGACGGGTTTTATGCGGGCCAATGTTCAATCGTTGTGGCATTGAAGTGGAGAAGGGTTTTGTCATTTTGTGTTCGTTGCCTTCGCGGGATCTTGAAGGGCTGTGTTCTAATGATTGGTGGTGTGTGGACCGGTCCCACATCTATGGGTGAAGGTTGCGGTCATTTTCTGGGGATTTTGAATGGTTGCATCTTTGGGAAGGTTGGTATCCCGATGCGTGGCATCTTATTAGGACGGGTGGTGACCGTCACCTTCGCATGTGGATTGCCTCATCTGAGTTTTTCCACAATTTCTCTGGCTTCGCTTGACATTTTTCCTGTCGATTCGAAAGGACGTCGCCATTGTCCGATTGGCAGGGATGAGTTGGTGAAGACGCAGGAGAGGTGAAGGTAGAGACTTCGTCGATTTTCAAGGTATCGGATGGCGTTTTGGAAAGGGAGGACGTGGATGAAGATGACGAGGATGAGGATGAAGATGAGGAGGATAAAGACAACGATGAGAGGCGTCTTGTTTTTAACTTCATTGTGTTTTCCTTTTGTGTATGTTTGGGTCGCTGCGAATGATTAAATGTTTGTATTAGATTGTGTATATGAACATGGAGTGTAACACGCAACATTTATAAGTATGTTAGAGAGGTAGTTTGCAGACTTTTGTGATAGGCCGTGTGAGGCTGGAGTTGTTTGTTGTTATCTGTACAACTCGTACATGGTTGTCTTCACCAGGGAAGACTTTGGTGATCCTTCCCAATGGCCATTTGGTTGATGGCATTGACTCCTCCTTTACTAATACGATGTCATTATTCATTAACCTCTTGGTCAGTCTGGGGTTTCTACCCCTTGTAGCGTTTTTGTAAGTGATGAAGATATTCCTTCGACTAATTTTTTCCAGAATTGTTGCGTGATTGTTTGTATGTACTGCCAACGCTGTAGCCTGTAGGGGTGTTTCTCTAGTTAACTCTGTACTTTCTGGAATGGCCAGTAAGTTTCTTCCTGTGAGGAAGTGTCCTGCAGATTGTGGCTTTCTGGGTCGCTGGAGATAGGAATGAGAGGTCTAGAGTTCACACATGCTTCGGTTTGACATACCATCGTTGATAGTTCTTCATAGGTTGACGTGGTGTTGCTTGCCACCCGTTTCAGGTGAGTTTTTACTGATTTTACCCCGGCTTCCCAGAGCCCACCGAAATGTGGTGCTGCAGCCTGCAGGGGGATTGAAATGAAATAGTATTCCTGCCCTTTCGATTGCATCCTGAATTTAGCTGTACAGCACCCGATTTGCCCTGACGAAGTTTGTGCCGCAATCTGAATACAGATCAGTACAGTGTCCTCTTTGGCTTACGAATCTTCGCAGTACAGCTATGAAAGCGTGGGTTGCCATGCATATGAACAAGCAGATTTAACCCTTCGTGCGTTCGGCGTTTCGAATTTTTGAAGCCTTTTTTTTTATCGGACCTGCGTAATCCATTCCGGAGTATAAGGTAGAAGGGTAACGTTGGGTTCACTCGGCATGCAGGGAGGCTTGACATTAATTGGTTTGGTTTTTATGCAAACCACACACTTGGATAGCTGAAATCGAATTTTGTTTCTGGCATTCAGTAAACAGAATCTTGATCGTAGTGTGTTCAATTGAAAATTTGGTACAGTGATACTTCGCAAAATTTATAAACTTAGTGTTGCCATGAAAACTTGACTTTTTTTATACAAAAATATTGATATTTTTAAATGGGGATCCGGGACACCGGCTCCAGCAGGCTCCTATAAAATTTATATGGCAACGACTTAAATGTTTAGCCTTTATAATAGACTCATTCCCAGGGCAACCGGCAATGACCTATTTTTTGCAGGCTTATACAAAGTTTGAGACAAAAAAAAATCTCAAAGATTTTAAACAGCATTAGCATTTTTAATTCCCCCAAAAAAAAAAAAAAAACAATATAAAAAAATTTAGAACAATAAAAGGTGCACATTTCCTGAATTAACACAAAATTCTGAAAACATACATAGAAAATACTTCTCAATTATATATAATTTAGTTAATTTTATAAAAATTAAAAAGTTTTATTTTTTATGGGGAAAGAAGTGTTCACTTTACGAATGTCAAAGTTGTATAATTAAATCTATTTAGGTACTGGGTTAGAACATTAACAATCGTAATTTGTTTTTGAGAAATCCATATTCTCTACTTAGTTAGTTTTAATTGAAAAAACCGCTATATAATTGCCATTGGTGAACTTCATTTTTAGGGAGTTTTTCAATGTACCTTTCCGACCACTGTATGGTGTTTGTCAAATCTGTTGTTTATTATTGAGTCACTGATGCCAAATCACCATGGCAAGTTACACGATTGAGCAGCACGTTAGAAATTAGAAGAAAAAAAAAACAACTAGAGACTACAATAAAACTGAAACAAGAAAACATTCTCTATGATCCACGGCAACAGCGTTCAGTCCAGGAGCCGAAAGTGCTCAAAACATAGGCGTTTAAACGCGTGTGGGCTTGTCACCATCCTTATGCTGATTGGCAAAGTATTCCATAACCTAACAACTCGGACAAAAAGGGTTCGCTCATTACACAGACAGCTGCAACGCAGTATTAAAAGCTGCAAAGTACGATTCGACGAAGGAAAACTGATGTTGGACTTAAGATAAGCTGGAGATCTGTCCCAGACAATCTTATGAAGAATAGTCAGCGCATGAAAATTTATGTGAGAGGCAAGAGACACACCAAGGAAAATACGGACGTACATTGAGACATGATCAAATCTACGAAGCGCAAACACATACCTAACAATCCAATTCACCGCCAATGCCATTCGCCTCATGGATTTACTATCAAGTCCACCAAAAATAGAACAGTATGGCGTAATATACGGTAGAAATAAAGCTTTCGAAACTTTCATGCGAACATCCAGGGGCGTATAATAAGTGGAATGCCATAATGAACGGAGACTACTATATATCGTACTACAAATCACATTGATATGGTCATTCCAAGAAAGTACTTCATTGAAAGTAATGCCCAAATTTTTAACTTTACATACATGAGGGATAGGCATGCCATTCAGAACTACATATAATCGGTAAAGAGCTTTTGTTAGGAACCTTTTTGTATTTTAATATGGACTGCGACTTGCACGGGTTTAGCATTAGATTATTCATAGAGGCCCACATGGATATAGCACTCAGATCACTATTCATTCGTACAACAGAAGCATTAACCTGATCAACAGGACAGGACAGGAACAATTAAGCATCATCAGCATACTTATGATATCTATAAAACTGGAGTGATTCACCCAAGTCATTAGCAAACAACAAAAATAAAAACGGACCCAACAAAGAGCCCTGGGGAACGCCGCTGGTAACATCAACAAAGTTCGAAAAAAATACCAGCAGAATATACGGTCTGACATCACAATGTCAGATAATTAAAAATAAGCGTCGTTGCTGTTCTGTGGAAGCCAAACTGATGGTACAATTTAGAACACAATTTAGTGTGGTCCACAGAGTCGAAAGCTTTATAAAAGTCAAGCAGCGTTAATATGGTTAGGTGATTTCTATCCAGCCCAATTCGAACATTATTGACAACATCTAACAGGGCAGAAGTGCAGCTATGACCCTTTCTGAAACCAGACTGATACGCAGTCAGTAGACCAGAATTAGAAACAAATTTGTTGATCTGCATAAACAACAGACTTAGACAGAATGCTTATTGGCCTAAAATTTTCGGGCTCATTTACTCGCTTGCCCTAGGAGACAGGTATTATTATAGCCATCTTCCACAGTTTTGGAAAGGTTGAGCTCATCAAACAACAATTAAATATGTCTGTAAGAGCATGCACACACTGGCCAGCAATAATTTTAAAAAATTTCAGATTAATGTTGTCAAGCCCAATCGCATTCGATTTGATATACCAAATTGCATCAGCGACCTCGCCATTACCAACATTCCGGAAACTAAAAGCAGACACATGGTCCTCAATGAATAGATGATCAATATTCATATTCACGGCCTGGACGGGATGAGAGACGGATGCAAAGTAAGCATTCAGTACATTAGGCTCAACCGAACATACATCGCCCGCTCTGTTATGTATTCCAGCATTGCGAACATTATTCCAGAGCCACCTCGATGAGAGATTTGCATGGAACAAACCGCAGTAGTAACTCGTCTTAGCCCTTCTTACTGCACCATTCACCTGATTTCGCGCCAATCTATAAAAACCGAAAATTCTTTCATCAGAATATCTATCAAACAGCGCATGTAGTTTGTCTCGTCTAATTATAAGCTTCTTTATAGATTCAGACCACCACGGGATACCACGACGCCTACTTACCGCCTTGATCGGAATATAAAAGTCATACAGTTCCATCACAAAACTATTAAAAAAAACACTGCAAATTTTACACAACGGTTTATTATTTCCAAAAAATTTGACATTTTTCAAGTCAAGGCTAGATGGCAGTAGTGATCATGTGAAGTGATTTCACGTCTTTTAATCCACTAAGAAATGGAATATCGGAATATTTCATGGAGACTAAAAATTTCAAAATTCTATTACTCAAAAACTAACTAAGATAAATTCATGCAATAAAATGTGTTCTATTGAGTAATATTAGAGCATTGTATATTCCGAGTTTTATGAAAAAACTTGAACGGTTTCGGAAATATCAATTTTTCAATATTTGGTTCCTCAATTTCCTCAAAATACGTCGATCGGACCCACGAGCTGTTAGGACCGTTGTCAGATGTCACTTGATTTTTGAACCAAATTTAATTAATTTATCTCCAGTAGTTTCCGAGAAAAAGCCTGGACGGCGGACGGACGGATTTTTTTTTATTCGTTTTTTGAAATCTACATATCTCAAAACATAAACTGACAAAGTTTCAGGGGGGTTATAATTTTTGTTTTCGTGCTCGATTACATAGGTTTATTATTGAAAATAATAAACCAATATTCAGCTAGCCATGGACATCAGTAACTGAAAGAACCCGCGACCAGGCCAGAGACGCTGCATGGGACTGTAACCCTTCCCAATCAGCATTACTAAAATCTCTATATGTATAAGTATAACTCCGGGAATTAACATTAAACTTAAGCTTAAAGTCAAACGTCAGATAAATAAGATCATGGTCGCTCATGCCAGGCCAGGACAGTTGATTAAAGAATAGTACCCTGTCGACGTCGCCAACAATAAATAAAACCAGAAGCAAAGAAGAAGCAGAACCAAACCGAGTAGGTGACTGGCAGTTTACAATGTGCAGACCAGCAGAGAGGAAATTGTCACAAAAATCACCAGCCCTTTTGTTACAATTTAATAAATTAACATTAGATATCCCCACGCACGATACAATCCGGAAAAATGGAACACGATTGACCCAAGAATTCAAAAAGTCCATCAGAGACGTCAGCACCAGGTGGATTGTAGACCGTGCTAATAAGACACCTGGACCTAGCATCCAGCACCTCAATAAATAAATAGTAAATACTCTTTCAGGAGGTCAGCAGACACAGAAACACCACGAGCTTTAATATCACACTTCACGTAGATCGTAACACCAACACCACGCCGATTAAGGGTAATCGCATAGTGAAGCGGAAGTGGAAGAGGTAGAGGTGGAGGTAGTGGTAGCGGTGCCTCGAGGTAACACAAATACATTGTGTGTTATGAGGGCGCGCATAGTGAGCAGGTCGAGGTGGAGGTGCACCTCGCGGTTTACCAGGAGGTCCCGAGCGACCGCTTTTGAAGACAAAATAGTTTGTCTTTTCGAGCGGTTTAGCGCGCGGTACTTCTCCGTGATTGGTGTGTTCAAGGCCATGGGCCGTCACCTCCCCATAAAATAAAATTCCCACCGGTGAGAATGTGGGCAACTTCAGAGCAAATTTGATAAACTGTCATTTTTGTGAACTTTGTTGACATTTTCCATTTTTGACAGCCGATATACAGCAGAATTTGTTAAATATTCATAACAATTTCTTTTTTAAACTCACATGTAGTTCCATTTTTATAACACAAATTATTTGCCTCAATAATCAAATGGGAGACTAGCTCTAAAGACGTGGGAAAGCAGCGCGCTAAGCCTCCTCACTATGCGATACTGCCCCTACCTCTACCTCTACGTCCACCTCTACCTCCACCTCTACCTCTACCTCTACCGCTTCACTATGCGATTACCCTAAGACGATCGTGCCTGAACAAATTATATCCCGAAATGTTTATGATAGCTTCAGAAACCGAACTTCGCAACCAGGACTCGGTCACACATATAATGTCAACATCAGCATCTCGCAGCATGTCACGAACCTAGTCAATTACAGGCAAAAGGCTTCTAGAGTTAAAGTGAATAATACGCATACCACGGGCCTGGTTCCTAAAAATGCGCAGCATTAAATTGGTTGAACGAAATACTTCACCATCAGCAGTTGCAAAAGGAGACATACTATACAAGGAAATACAATATCAAAGAAGACCACCGCGCGCCCGCAACGGAGCCGTCAAATGCAAACGAAAAACCGAAGACGAACCACCATATCACTGACCTCATAGAGCACGTTAATTACAAATTTAAGGCACATTATAGAGTATATACTAAGTAAATAAATGGAGAAGTAACTATTAAAAATTTGAAAATAAATAGAATAATTAAAAAAAGAAGACAAAATTTAAAATAGTAAGACAATACAGAAGGAATCCAAAGCTTCGTAATGATACAAGCAATCAATCCTGGGCCGATCCACCACAGAGCTGTCGCAAATCATCAAGGGCGGCGATACACACGACATCCGCAGACCGCAGTACCACTCTTCTTCACAAAGACCCGACCATTTCGCACAAGAACTGATGATAAAAGTGATGCACTCCGCAGTTCCAGAGCCTCGCGATGAATCCGAGCATCACTCGGACTGAGGCTTTCATTTACAAAGATCCTATGCTATTGATCCGCCATATTGGGGTAGAGGTCACCAACAGTTAGAATTTTTCGGACATTAAGAAAAGCATGCAATTTCTCAAGGAGATGATTTTTATCATGCTTGCTAACCATTTTAAGTATGATTATCGGAGGTTTCTTATAGGCAAATGATAACACTTTATTATCAAAATGAGTATTCGGCATTCGTGTATGCAAATGTTGCGCGCGTTGCGCCCAATTTACGGTGTACAAAGCGATGATAACCAATTTCTTTTGGGTTAAATTGAACGATAGGAATGTGGACAAATGTGGTTTCAGCAAGATGGCGGCGCTACGTAGCGAACCGAACGCCACGATAGACATTCTGCATGAACGATTTGAGGAGAGAGGAGGTGACATGAATTGGCTACCAAAATCATGCGATTTGACCCTGCTAGATTTTTTCTCAAAGCTCACATTCAGCCAGATCTATAGTATACGGCAGAGTCATTGAAAATTGGACCTCTCGGATCCGTTCCAAACTTCCACCATGCGAAGTCACAGTTAACATGCGCGATATGTTCTTTATTTTAAACTAGCCGGTGTCTACCCGGTTTCACCCGGGGCGGTGAAAATCCCGTAGGTCGGGTTTCAATAATAGTAGGTTAGATTTTTCAATGAAAGGTAGTTTTGGGGGGTTGAATTAGGATAAAGGTCTTTGAGCTTTTTTTCTAATCAAAACTGCGAAATACCAATTTTATTGAATTTTTTATTTAAAAAATGGCGGATTTTCAAGGAAACTTTCATTCCCTATTTTACCCCGCCAGTCATGGCGATTTTTTATTTTTACAAAACATATTTTAACATATTTTATTTAAAACACGCGCATAGTGGGAAAAGCAAATATAGAAACAAAAAGCTGAGAACTTAAAAAGAAAAATGTAAACAAATTTTACCACGCGCATCATCATAATGGTACACCATAATTATTTGTCTGCGATAATAGTCAGTTGCGCATGGTGAAAAAAATTATCTACAGCTACACAAAATATATAGGTAAATAAAAATCTAAGATTAGAACCTTTTTAAATAGAAAAACTTTTCACCATAATTTTAATAATCGAAAGTTAGAACCGAACATCTAATGTGCTTTCAAATTTCCCTGATAATTGCCCATTTCTCTGATAATTGCCCAGATGGGAAATTTAATATTTTGAAGAAATTTTGTACTGGAGCTATATATTAATAGGATTGTAGGCTGATAAAAAGTAGCGTTGAGTTCAATTTGGCAGTATATAAAATAATGTAGAAAATTTCATGAAAATCGATCCAGCCGTTTTGCAGAGATGCTCGGACAAACTAATTACCCATTACAGTTTTATTTATATAGATTTATTTATATAGATTTTGTGCAGTGAACGCAGTATTCCACGTTTGTACTCAGCCGTGTCTCTTTCTTGACGAGCACAGAATTATATTTTAACGGCACAAAATAGCACATATCGAGCACAGTTTACATCTCTCTTCCTGGATCGATTTGTGTGGTTTGGTTTTTTCTGGTTAACTTGGTCCCCTGTTCTATTCTTATCCAATATCTTAGACGCATATTGAAAAGAAAAGTGGAAAAATAAAGCACAATTCAGTACAAATCGAGCACAATTTGGAACTCTTTTGTTTATCTGGAGATGGTTGGGTCCGAAGGATTTTGGGACACCCACACCGTGATCATGATCTTGTAATAATTGAAATTTTTATTATTACAGATGCGGCTTTATGTATGGTGAGCTGACAGACAAGGAAACCGTCGCAAGGTTAGAGTACTGCTTGGAAAACCAGCAGCAGGATCAGTTCGAAGTACTCCTATACAAAAAAAACAGTAAGACTAAAATTTAATATTTTTCTTTAACATTTAGTTTGTCTAAAATCATGTGTATATCAACAATAGGGTTTTTCAATTTCCTATATATTGTACTGCAAGTAAAGGATCTTTCAAAAGTCGCGTCTAGATATTACTATTTTCAAACAATATCTCAACGCGTCCTTTATTTTATATCAGCTTTGATATTTGTAAAATAGACACATATACAATTCTTCCGGTTAATAATGGAATATGACATCGTTTAAATGCCCGTCCTAGCTTGCCTTACAGTATCCCAATCTATCAACCCAATTTTACAGCACTTTTTCGATTGTTTGCAGCCATCTATGTCAGTAACATCAATGCAAAAAATCGACAAAATTAATTTTCCTCGATTACAGCGCCACCTGCCACGAATCGAAAAAAGTTTTAAGCAAACGTTACTTTTTTTCTAATGTACCTACTATCAAAATCTGCAGAGGGGTTCCAATTTAAAATTTTAATGTTACTCCCCACTCCAACCATAAACAGTGATTGGGGATGGCTAATAACAATATAGACATATGTCTCCCTTTTCTTCGAAATCTACCTAAAATTATACATATTTCCATAGTGTCGCAGAACTTTTGCACCACCCTGTAGAATCAATTGGAGAGTTCAGTGCAGCGCATATAATTGGCTTCTGTATAAATTCCCATTAACTACGTACTCAAATGTATACGGATATCGATTGCATTCGATGCGAAGGCCTTTCAACACAGCCAGATCCACATTCCAATTTCCACGCAAATATTTCAAATAAAATAATCAGTAGTCAGTGGCCATGTGGCATATTTCGTTGCAGTGGATATTGAGCAAAACACTACAACATGCTGTAAGTAACTAGTTCTTCTTCTCCTTTGAGGATTCTAACTTTCAACAATAGAAAATTATAAAATCAGAAGCAGGATTCAGTTCAAATTAAAACCTCCGTAAAATTACCCCTTATTATTGTCAATTCAACTTAAGAACAGTTGATGGAAATAATGTTTCCCCTTTATGCTTCTTCCACTGTAGACTTATACAGCCGCAAGTTAAACCCAGAGGTTTTCTCTTTAATCTGTCCTCCGGGGAATTAGAATACATTAATCCATTTATTGCATTTTGTATTCCTCCTACTTAATTGACATTTACATTTTTCGCTGATTACTTGATAATTGAGATCACGTTCATTTTCACACTTTTTCTACTGCGTTATGTGCAGAGAATCGTAATTGCGAATTCTTGAGTGTGGAATCCTTAAGCAATAACAAGTGAAGGCTACAATAGCCTCGATTTTAAATTGAAACTAAGCACTCAAAAGTCATATGTGGATCGATATTGAGTGAAATGAATTTGTCATAATGAATTAAAACTTAAAAGACGTACATTAGAGCCTCGCTTATCTGACATATTGTCGGACATAAGGTTGATTTTATTTTATGGTTAAAAATGGCGCTTTAAGAGTCCGCAAAAATATTTTTTGCACTCTTCAAAGATCAATAAACATGCATAAGTAAATTTCTAACTTCATACAGAAACTCCGCTATGGCTTTTGTTGCAAGTTGCACCCATCAGGAACGAAAGGGACTTAGTAGTTTTATTCCTGTTAACATTTCGGGATATTACTGCCCTGAAGCAGCCTATTGACAGCGAGGACACAAAAGGAGGTAACTATCAATTCTAAAATTTATTGTGTCTTTTACTTGTATAATACACTGACGTTTATAAATTACAAATTTTATTTTTTAAAGGACAACTTTTGAGCGGGTCCGTGTGGTCAGGCAGTGTGCCAAATAGACAGTTGTTTTTCTGTTGTACACTTGTACAGTGATTATTTTTTTTAATACGTAAGATATCAATACATCACGTTCTTACATAATACTTGAAGAAACTTGAAGAAAATTTAAAAAAAAAATTGATTCTGAACCAAGTTATGAGCTCTTTTGTGACCCTCTCTTTTATAAAAGCACTTTTCAGTGGTCACGATATTGTACAAATTACTGGTTGGAATTTGCTGAAATTTATACAGTTTATTCTAGACATTAAAAACTTAAGCGTTTAAACTTAAGAGTTTTATTTTTTTCCAAATTTCGCAAAATAGCGGCCTTTTGAATTTTTTTTTTATTTTGAGGAATAAATTTCTGGTTTATTGTTTAAACAACTAAAAGTTTTTAATATGTACCTACCTAGAATATGCTGTGAAATTTCATAAAAATCCATCCATTGGTTTTTAAAACATCGTGGCCACCGTGACACGTAGTTTGGATAAAACCGTGTTTTAGAGGCTTTACCAAAACCTTTTAAATCGATTAACTTACGAGTAGTAGATTTTCTCCGTTTTTATTTGTCGAATCTATATAAAACTTTTTAAAAAGATAGGACAAAATAGCCGAGCATACTATATTTTTGTAAAAGTATCTGAAAAGTTTCACTTTTAAATGCTGCCTGAAATCAACTGCATAATTGCATAATATCAATCGTAAAAAAGCCCTGCAGTTATTGCTAGGTATCTTCAAAGCAATTTTTCGGATCGATTTGAAATTTTTACAGAAAAGTGTTTACATATTGTATAGGAGAGCGGCGTGCAATGTGGGTATAGTTTTGAGTTTAGAGCTTTTAAGGATATTTACAGGAGGTTTAGATCAGGAGTGAAGGCATGAGTTGAAAGGAAATTTACTAAGCTTTGTTATTACAGAAGCAATCATTATTCAGTTGTAGATATTTCGGAGATATAGCTCAAAAACTGCAGGGACCTCTTTGCACATGCGTACAATGTGGCGCACTATTAAAAGTGTAACATCTGCGTGGAAAAATAAAGTAAATACAATAGATATTCGATACTTTTCAAAAATCTATTAGAATAATAGGTTAAGTATGATCAAAAATTTAACAATTCTTGATCGGCTTAATCATCATAGTCGAAATCGCAATAAATGCAAATATAGAAAAAAGTGGATACTGGATATATTAGCACATTCCAAGTGCTTTTTCAGGTTTTCCTCGGCACTAGAAGCAAGGACAAAATATGTCGTAGCTAAAGGGGCAATAAAACATTTAAAACCCATACCATCTTTGTCATTAAAGAAACCTAATTAATGCGCCACTTTGTACGAACCGCGTGCGCCACATTAGAATTTTTCTGTTATTTTGAAAAATGATCGAAGTTATAAGAAAAATTGAAGATAACGGGAAATCAATTATGATGCTCAAAAGTGGATATCACAGTGAATCTTTGAATATAAAGTTTTCATAAGTGTCTTAAAAATACTAGATGTTGTGAAAGAATGAAAAAAATTGAAAAAAACTTGAAAAATGGGTTTTTTTATACTTTTTGCACAAGACCTATTAAATGCGAGCTTGATCGCACCTGTTACTTAGACAAAGTTGGGTTACTAACTAACACACTTAGGAAACCGGACAGATTTCATCTACCAATTGCTATAATACCAAAAAAGGCTCTGCTCTACATTGTACGCCGCGCCACTATGTACGCCGGACATCTACTATAAGAAAATTTAAAAAAATATTCTGTGAATTTTTTGAAAATTCAATGGTTTTGAAAACTTTGTCTAAACATCTTTGGGAAAATTGATTCAACATGGATTTCAAAATGTGTCCTATTTCTAATAGAAATATTTAAAGATTTCCTGTTTCTTTTGCACATGTTAAACGTATATATTCGTTCTTCCTTAGAGTTTTCACCTGTTTCTATATAGTGACTTGTGGTGTCTTTTATCGTTTCTTTGAAATTTCATTTCTGTGAATTTATGTTATGATAAATGAGATTTGAATTTCATATTTCATATCTGAGTTTTAGGACTGTCGAAGTTTGCAAAGTTGGCCAGATCAGTTACCAGAAGTCGTCAGTTCAGCGCACATCTTCCAACTCTAAAAGATCCGACAAAGCAATCGAATTTGGCTCATGTAATAAATGTTTAACACATAAATTATATTCTCTCATTAATGCTTTCCAGATGATGTCACTAAGTGCCGATGTTATGCCACAATACAGGCAGGAAGCGCCTAAAACTCCACCACATATACTTTTACACTATTGTGCATTTAAAGCAATCTGGGATTGGGTGATATTGTGTTTAACGTTTTATACTGCTATTATGGTTTGTTGCTGAATCATCCACTTCTAAGACTATTTTTATTGTAATTCTTTTTTTCATAAATCTTTTAGGTGCCGTACAATGTAGCCTTCAAGAATAAAACCTCAGAAGATGTTTCATTGTTAGTAGTTGATTCAATTGTAGATGTGATATTCTTTATAGACATTGGTAAGTATTATATCTTTATAATATTGGTTGGCCCATAAGTAATGGCTTTTTATTTAAGTTTAGGTTTCCACAAAATTAAATAAGAAATGAATAACAAATCACTCAACAATGTATTCTAGGTTATTGTTTTCAATTTCTTCCTAACGTTCAACCTGCTCAATGCCTCAACGGTAACAATCACCTGGTTTCGGCTCGAAGAAGTTGTCGAACTAAACCTTCAATTGCGCGTCATTGAACAGATCGAAATCCAAATCCAAGTCAGGAGAATACGAAGAAACATGCAAAAAAACGGGAAAAGCATAAGGTGTTGAAAATGTCTTTTTGGTCGACCTGACACTCCATTTTAATGACCTTAAAGTACAAACAATATACTAAAGGTGTATTGTCACTGGTGCAGCTGATCAATAATCGTATAGTGCCTGCTTTAGACTGTTTTCAATGGAGTCATTGTCACTGACGCGATTGCGTATAGAGTCGTTGACGACGAGCGTAGAGGTCTGCTGCTAGAGCAGTTATAGTCGCAGTCGTTGTGCGATTTTTAATTTTTGAGCTGTTCGAAAGTCTGAAGATCTCAAAAATTGTTTATTAATATTTTGAAGTATCCCTCTTCTATTCTGTTCATAATTTCAGGTACTATATGTGTGCTAAATCGCGATGCACTTATCATGTCCAAAATTTCATCATCTTCTATATCTTCAATTTACAAATAACTCAATAATTTTTTCCTTAAACTCATAATTCACTACTTCCCTTGGCAAAACGCAGCTACTGTACGAGTGAGTATGCTATATAGCATACTCCTATATCCGTACCTCAGAGCAGAAGGGTATTAAGTAACAAAATGTAAATTTTACAGGAGAGCGTAAAATACAATAATTTCATTGTTTAGGCTATAAAACATGCAGAAATAATAATTTGTCACACTTGTTTTCTAGCCTGTACTATTTAATAGTTTAAACTTGATCTAGATAATACTTATTTATATTAAGAATAATGATAATGGGTGGTGTTTACACTTATCAAAGTTTTTGAAGACTGAATCTTTTACAGAACACATGGACTTTATTATTTTCAGAAGAATTTCATGAGTGTGACTTAATATTTTTATTTTGCACTTCATAATTATGATAAAATAGAAGTTTTGAGATTTTATGCGGGGGAAAACGTGGGACACAATACTTTTTTTTAACATAATATGGTTTTGCCATGGGTGGTATATGTCTATACTGGACTAAATACATGTAATATAAAGATAATACTGTTTTGCTCCAGGAGCGAGGTGGACTTAATACTTTTTATAAAATGCTATTTCCGTCATTTTCAGTCCAATCGTCTTCTATAGTAAACCTCTGAATAGAGCGTGAAATTTAAATCTAGGTGAGCAAAAAAACCGAAAAATTGCAATTTTGGACTTAATACCCTTCTGCTCTGAGGTACGGATATAGGAATTGATAAAAATACTATGTTTGCAAAATAACCTGGATGTGATGGAATTTTTTAAGTATTTTTCCTGGTTGTAATAATTAAAAATATATACCTAAGAAACAGTAAAAAATCCCATGCAGTTTTTTGGTTGCAGACCTATGTAATCGTTCAAGGATGACAACTGCAACGATCATCCTCCAACGATTATAAATTGTTCAACGGTTATTGTTCAGCCGCACCAGGGACAATGCACCTTAAGCCCACTATTTTGTAGTCTGTAGAGCACTAAATTTTCTATAGAATGGCATTAAGCGCATTACCTAGGCCTACCTATATTTATTTCCACGCGAAATTTACACTTTAAAAACGCCTTTATTTATCCGACCAACCAACTTAATAAATAAAACTGTAATGGGAGTGGGAAAATCGTTTTTTCCAGCATCACTAGAAAATACTTCCAACTTGTTGTTGACATATATTATTCTATAGGATACTTTTTGTCAACCTCCTTTCCCGTTTTATATAGCTACAATATAAAATTTGTTTTAATTATTATCAGATTTTCTATCTGGATTATTACGAGTATAAGAGCTTACTCTTTACTGTTTCTGTATTCCGAATTTACATTAGAGATGGTGGTCACTGCCAAAATAACCGGTTTTCGGTTCATCTGGTTTTAATTCATCTATATATTAACTTCGTAAAAACTTGTTTGTTTAAATGAAGACATATCTTTCCACAGGTAAAGCAAAAGGCAGTGTCACACTTGGCTACTTACTAGGCGCTACTTAGTAGGTATACTAGTGAAATACCTGCTACTAAGATCAGTAACACTCAAATTTTGGTAGCGGCTATCCAGTAGCTGCAACACTGTGCTCATTTCTATACTCATTTTAAAGACGACAACACAAATAAAAAACAACAAAACACAGAGAGCACGTGGTTCTACTTGCCGCTAGTGCGTTTTAAAAACAATCCCTTTCGGCAGGTCTACAGCCAGAGGTAGATTTCGAAGTGTTTTGATTGAATTTATTGGGGTAAATTATTTCGAAATCGAGAAACTAGTTATTGATTTATAAACTACTCGAGAAGAGCTTTTCAACGATACCCCAGAAGACGTGCTTTTAAAAATTTCCATCCCCACCTCCAATCGTACTCCCATAAACCCTGAATTCTTGGTGTCGCCGTAGGCATCATAGGGAGTACTCTAATTTATGCAGACAAAGTTTCTCTCTAAACCATAGGTGCCGATATATGTATAATTTTTTCCAAATTTCAACCCCGTTCCCCAACCACCCCCTTAGACCCGATTTCGCTCATTAACAAACTTAACCGGGCTATTAGGCCGAGAAATAACATAATAAAATTTGGTTCAAATATCTTCAAAATTGCAATGGCAGAGCGTCCTTCGCCAGCGACACATACGCATCTCTACTGATTTAAAGAAATATAGTTCGACATGACCAAACTAAAGATCATTCTCTCTGCGAAATCACTTCTAGGATCGAGAAATATAAAATAGAAAATACGTTTTTGTTGCTTATTTTACAGTTTTAAATTTTCATACAACGTTCGTTGGACCTGGTGGGGAAGTAGTTAGTGATCCCAAGGTTATCCGGATGAATTACCTGAAATCCTGGTTCATCATCGATTTGCTCAGTTGCTTGCCTTACGACGTTTTCAATGCTTTCGATCACGATGAAGACGGTATTGGATCGCTTTTCAGTGCTCTTAAGGTTGTTCGTCTTCTGCGATTGGGCAGAGTTGTAAGGAAACTGGATCGTTACCTCGAATACGGTGCTGCGATGCTTATTCTCTTACTTTGCTTCTATATGCTTGTAGCTCATTGGCTGGCGTGTATATGGTACTCAATTGGACGCAGCGATGCCGATAATGGGGTGAGTTTTATGCTCTTCTGTCCTTACCGATGCAAATTTGTAACTAAAATTCTTTAACTCCATAGGTTCAATACAGCTGGTTATGGAAATTAGCAAACGTTACTCAGAGCCCATATTCCTACATTTGGTCCAACGAATCAGGTGCTCCGGAGTTAATTAACGGTCCGTCCCGAAAGACTATGTATGTAACAGCCCTGTACTTTACAATGACCTGCATGACATCGGTAAGGAAATTCGCATAGATCTCACATTTAGAGCTCCGCAATCTTTAGATCGTAGATTTGAGGTAATTTAGTTTTGAGCGAACGTTTGGAAAGTCATGAAATAATAGTGATAGAAAAAATAAAAAAAACTATACGTACACATATATTCATTATTGGGAACTGGGAAGTGAAAAGAAATAGTTTTATAAAGGGTCTTTCAAAAGTAGCACATAGATGTTAGCAGTGAATAATTTCTGTACAAGTCCTTTATTTTATGTCAGCTTTAGCATTTGTAAAAGTAAAGTAGAGACATGTACAATACTTCCGATTAAATATGAAGTATTTAATTAGTAAACTAGTTCAAGCACTAAGTAGCCGCCCCAGCTGGCCTTACGTAATTTACATGTCTCTCTGGCGCAGACAATAACTCGAGACCGCTTGCATTGTAGTTAAAGGATTGAAATGTGGTAAAGAATCATACATCGTTAAAATTAGAAGGTCAAGTTCGATGATAAGCAAAATTGGGCAATACATTGTTAGTGTTGCCAATTGTCATATAAGTTTGAATAATTTTTATACAAAAATTACGATTTTCTGTTTTGAATTTACATTTTCACTTTGTTTTGTTAAATATTATTGAATAAAAATACACATAATCCACCTAACATCCATCCGCCATCTTGGATTAAGGGTGCCAAAAATTGGTTGTTGTGTGATACAATTTTAATATAATATTTAATACTTTGAAGAAGACTAAATTCCCTACATTTTTTATACAAACACTGTTTTTGTAAGTCGGACGTGTAACGAGTTACAGTGCAGCGGCGGAAACGTAAAAATTCTTCCAAAAAATAATCCAACTCCTCGTTTTTTTTTTGTTTTTAATAATTATTTTTAGCTACCTATTCATTACATAATTATGATAATTTTGTAAATTCAAAGTCAACTCATTTCCACACCACCAAGAGGTAGAGTAAATGGTTGCATTTTTTGCTATTGTGGTGTCCCCAGTAGGCCTAATTAATAGATGTTCTTTTTTTTTGCAATTGAGTGCGGCTCGTTTTCTGTAATTTATGTCCTCGAGTATGTTTCTATTATTTATTTATTTTTGATGGTCCTGGTCAGTTGACGTTGACGGCTTCGTAATTGTCTTCGATGTCAGTGTTATCCTTTAACCCATTGACAATATCGATGAGAACCTCTGGTGCATCCACGAATGATTCACCCAACAGAGCACTTCAACTCACCTTTCCTGCAGCCACATGCTCCACCGCATCCCTTTCTGCAATTGCATGTAATGACATTTAATAAGGAATCTGAGGCTGGTTTCTCCGACATTGGTACTGGAGTGAGCCCTTTGGTACCAAGTTTCCAGCCCCTGTAAGATAGATGTTTTTGGATTCTACACCATTTTTGGACTTGGTGGTAGAAACTAGATATTTTTGTCGTAAGATCAACCGTTGAGGAATTATTTGTAAAGAACCAATTTTTGATACCTTTAATTACAAAAGACGTTTTCATTACCATTACCAATTACCTACAATGGAAATTGCCAATGCGCAATGATTTTTAAGTTTTCGGTGAATTAATTATTATTTATTTTGAAAAAACTTATATGAAAACACGATTAAATTTCATTAAGATAAAATAAATATCATATTTGGTTCTATTTTGCTTCGATTTTGAAATGGGCGGGTTCAAAAATTCAATAATTTCCATTGCTATTGATAATAGTAATATTACCATGCGGACAGCCTTGCTCGGGTCAGTGGGATATAGGGGTAACCACTGTAAATGATGTATTTATCCTCGAATAGCAACATTCCGTTAAAAAATCCATACAGGAAAAATGTTTCTTAGGTTTCTGATAATAAGGAAAATTAATATGTCCTCGATTATAATTGATCCAATATTAAAAGCTTTGATCCGGAATGAGCCAATGTGAAGGTAACCAGGTAGAGAGATGCATTGGAATTTTAAAAGGTCGCTTCAGATGCTTATTGAAGGAGAGAGTTCTTTATTTTTCTCCTGTTAAATCTGGACTAATTAATTATCAATTCTTTTGTCACTCTTCATAATTTTTTGATTAAGTATGGTGTCTTATGGCATGGGAGGAGGAAGTTGAAGAAGACGAAGACGATGACAATACACTAACAGAATCTTCGACATTTACAGATGAAGCGACACTGCGCGAAGAAGTCAGAACAAGAAATAGAATTGTTCAAAGTTATTATTCTTAAAAAATACTAAATAAAAAATTATTTTTTTATTTATTTATTTATATATATTTTAGTAGTTGATGTACATTTCTTTATACAATAAGAGGTCTTATAGTTAGAGCCGGAATTTACATTCATTCATCTATATTATTGTTATGTAGTCTAGCAGAAGGTGTCTGGGGAGCAATTTAACAGGATGAGACATTGGGAGAAAAGATAATTTTACAAAAAACCCAGTGAGATTTTACTTAAGATTAGTGTTCATAATAATAAAACTTAAAAACTACTTAATTTCTACTTACTATGACGTCTACAGTCCGTTTGGACATAGATCTATAATCAGCGGATTTTCTGAGAAGGAACATCTCTCAAAGAATTTAATTGCAATTTTATTTGCTTTTGTATATATAGGCTCTACTTTCGCGATTTTGTGTAATTCCGAGGTGGAAAAATGCCATGGCAATTTGAGAATCATCTTAAGTATTTTATTTTGCATTATTTGCAGCTTATTAATATGCGTCTTCGCGCATTGAAACCATATGGGGGCACCATATAACATTAAGCTTTGAAATATAGCTTTATATAGAATTAATTTATTTTCCAGGTTTAGGGTGGACCGTCTATTGATAAATGGGTAGAGAGTTTTAATTAGCATGTTGATTTTCATTTTAACCATATCAATGTGCGTAGAATAAGTAAGTGTTTTATCAAAAGTTATGCCTAGATATTTTGCCGAAATAGTCCAGGGGATATTACATCCGTTTAGACTGATATTTTGATTGGGAAGGAAGCGCGTCTGTCTTTTTCGCGTAAAGTACATGGATTGGGTTTTGCTCAGATTCATTTTTATCTTCCATTTATGGAAGTATTTATGTAGAATTTCTAGTCCTTTTTGTAGGTTTTCGCAAATTTTAGCAGAGTCCTCATGCGTGCTGTAAATGGCTGTGTCATCAGCGAATATTGATATGATGCATCGGGGGATGCTAGGGAGATCCGATGTGAATATATTGTATAGGGTTGGTCCCAAAACAGAGCCTTGGGGAACCCCTGCCGTTACAACTTTTTCAGAAGAGAAATCTGGGGGCAGGTATACCTTGAGCTGCCGATTGCATAAAAAGCTTTGAACTAGACGCGTTAAATATTGTGGGAAGTTAAACACCATCATTTTGTGCAGCAAAGCATCGTGCCAGACCGTATCAAACGCTGACTGGATGTCAATTAGAATGAGTCCTGTAGATTTTTTCCTTTCGAAATTCTGTTTTACATGTCTGGAAAACCTCAGGACCGGTTGTAAGGTATTGTGTCCTGCTCTGAAGCCAAACTGTTCGTTTGGTATAATATTATTCATTTCGCAGACTTTAGCTATTTGTATTTTGATGACTTTCTCTAGGATCTTGGCAATATTACTTAATAGGCTTATTGGCCGATAGTTGGCAGGGTCATCTGCAGGTTTTCCGGGTTTCAAAATTGGGATTACTTTTGCAATTTTCCAAGCTTTGGGAAAGTACTGTAATTTGAGGCAAGAATTTATGATGAATGTTAGGTATACAAGCCCACTTTTAGGAAGATATTTTAAGCTTATATTTGGAACATTGTCTATTCCAGGAGATTTGTTTAGTTTTGACTGTTTTATGATATTTTTTATAACTTTAGGTAGAACGTACGAATCAGGCTCATTGTACTGGGCTGTGTTGAGTTGAGTAACGGACGTCTCAGCTTGCGCTGTAGTCAAGGGGTTGCTCAAGTTTACGGAGACTCTGCAGTTAGTTGCAAATTGTTGTGCAAATATTTCAGCTTTTTCTTTACTTGTGAAATAGCTTTTATTCAGCGACTTGAGCATAGGTATATAATTACGTTTCTTCTTTATTACTTTTGTAACTTGCCAAAAAGGCTTGGACGATTTTTCCAGGTTTTGAAGTAATAAGCTCCATTTCTTGTTTCTATACTGGGAAATTAGAAATTTTATTTCATTATTCAGTCTTATTAGATCATACTTAAAAGATGGCAGTCTGTAACGTAGCCACTTCCTTCTAGTGATATTTCTCAGGGCAATCATATCAAGAATATTTTTCGGTAGTTTTTGGCTTTGGTTATGAACTGCAGTGAGTGGGGTTGCGGTTTCAATACTCTCCGTAACTATGTTTGTTAAGGATGTGATCATGCCATCAATTTGAGTTCTATTTGTGATAGTATTGAGCGACAATTCGGAAAGTTTGGGTAGTTTTTGTTTGATTAAATTTTGGAATTGTAACCAGTTTGTTAGTTTTAGATTGCGTCTTCTATGGTCACGCAGGCAAGGATCCTTGTGACTTTCAAGGGCTACCGGTAGGTGGTCTGAAGATAGATCGTTTATAACAGCTGGTTGCGAAAGTTGATCAGCGCAGTTTGTTAGGAATACGTCGAGTACTGAAGGATTTGCTTTGGAGTAGGATGGGATGTACGTTGGGTCGGGAGGATACAAGAGAGTAAACGGATAGTTGGAATTAAGTTCATGCAAGATGTTTCCCCAGCAGTTTGCTCGTAGACAACCCCATGAACGGTGTCTGCAATTAAGATCACCACCTACGATATAGTTTCCTTGTGTTCGGGTCAGTTTTAGCAAGTCTGTACGGAACTGACCTTTTATATGTATATTGGATATGCCCCCAGGAAAATAGGCACAAATTATTTTTATAGGATCACCCAAATTGGTTTTGATTTCAGCTCCTATGGTTTCAATTACTTTGCAGCCCATTGGCGGCAATAGGCTAACCTTAAAATTTTTATTTATTACCAGCGCAACTCCTCCACCTCGGGAAGTTTCTCGGTCGACTCTATAGCAGTTATATTTGTCGTGTGAAAATCTTAAGCTAGAGTTTAAGCCTGTTTCAGTAACTAGCGCAACATCGATTTTATGAGTGTTTAAGAAGTTGAAAAATTCAATACACTTGGACCTAATGCCTCTAGCATTCCAGGTGACAATTTTTATATTACTATGGTTCATTTGTGAGATACTTCAAAGCTAGGTCCGTAATTACATTAAATTGGTCGTATTTGTCTTTGCACATTCTAAGTTTGGCTATTAATTCACTAGTTATTGATTGAATTTCTGCTGTGGAAAATAATATTGAGTTATTTGTGTTGAATTCCTTTGGATTATCGAGGGGAGGTTGATTTAGTCTTGTAGTTGACCAGTCAAAATTACCGTGTCTGTTTTGGTTGTAGGACATGTTTCTTCTCCGCGCAAGTGGTGGAAAATCTTCTGGGCGGGGGACATATCCTCCAGAGTAGCGGTTTCCCGAAGTCTTCCTCGCCGAGATCTTTTGTCTGTAGCCCACGTAGTTAATCCGGCTGGGGCATCTTGGATCGGTTGACTTATGGCTGCCGTGGCAATTTGCGCATTTGACATCGTCTTTCGCATCGCACTCAGCTGTTTTATGTGGACCAGAACAGTGAGCGCAAAATGTTTTAACACGGCAGTGTTTTGACCCGTGGCCAAACATTTGGCAGTTATAACATTGTGTGACTTTTTTGGGTAGCTTTCTGTGAAAGTCCCATTTCACAATGGTTCGGTTGATGATACCACATTTTTCCCGGAGTTCCTTAAGAGTTATTGTCCCACGTTCGAGGTACACAATGAAGATGGATATTTGTCCGAATTTTGTGCTTCTTAATATGGGCTTAATGTCATTGCATTTGATCCCATTTGCAGCTAGGTGGGATTTTAGCGGGTCTGCATCATTTAAATCCAGCCCAGTTACAGTGACCTTGAAGGGCAATTCCGACTTCAAGCTATGTGAGAAGTACTCACATTTGGATTCCGTAAGAATCTCGCAAATTTTTTGATAACTGGCGAGGGACGCTGGTATTATCTTGATACCGATCGACATCTGTCTGATGGTGTAATTGTTAATTCCACTTTTAATTAGTAATTTATGGATCTGTTCACTGTTTGTTTTGATGACATTTATTGGCGGAGGCTTGGGCTCTTCATTCTTTTTGTTTGAGGTGCCAGCGGTCTGGTCTACGTCATCTTCAGAGTCGTCCAAATTTGCAAGCGTTTGCAACGGGGCGTAGTAATTACCGCTCATCGCAGTACTGCTGTTTCCAGGAATGTTGTTTCGTGATGCAGGCGGATTCCCGCGCTGTGGTTTGCCAACTCTTTTATCACTCATTGTGATTACATTTGCTATATTATGTCTTTTTAGATATTTAGGATTTTTAGACTCAATAGAGTCATCATCACTGTTGAACACCACGCGACCGCGTTTTATGTTTGCAATATTTTTATTTATTTTAATCACTTTAGGTACTTTTCGCTAGATACGTTTTAAATCGTCTGGTCGCTGCGAGAGACAAACCCTGACTGATAAAAAATTATATCCATTTAATTTATTCATCTTTTATTTATTTAATTTTTTTACATATTTCGCCTAATAGTATCATTATTTCTATTTGAGTATCTAAGTTTTCTTTCTCTATTTCTAATTGTTTTTTCATCACATCTAATTTTTCTCTTTTAATTGTTAATTTTTCTTTTTCTAGGAAAAGAAACTCCTTTACCTCGTGGCTGTTAAAGCTAAGAGAATTCCTCTGCCTGTTGCGGGTGCGTGTTCGTTTTCTTGTTGATGAAGAAGATGGTGCTACTTCATTCGCACCAATTAATGGGAGAGAGTCTGCTGGGGGAGGTGGTTCTACTTCCAGTGGTGGATGGGCTACTTCTTCCCCTACTTGACTTTCCTGTGGCATTACTGGTTCATCTTCCTAGAGACAAATAATATTTAAAATAACGTTTCAAGAAAACAATATGTATTTCATACTACAAGCCCGTATTCGGCTATAGTTTGCTCCCCAGTAACGGACACCGGATTAATAAGGGAGGTTATCCGTTTTTCAATTTCCGACAACGGTTTCAATGTTTTTGTGCCATTGACTCCACTGCTCTCCCTTACTTCTAAAATTTTTGCCGGTTTTTCTTTTGTGTGGTTCCTATAAAAATATAACAATTTAATACTGTTTAATATATTTATCTCATATTCATACTTACTTCAAATCTTGCCAAAATTTCCTCCACTTGACACCATCCTTACAAGCTCCCCCTATTCCATTTAGTTGGTCCCCTAACTCCTTCCATTTCCCGTCTCTTACTCGAGCACCATCTACAGACTCAAATCTATAAGGGAAAATATAAATTTAGGAAAAAAAAACATATCAATCCCAATAAATTTATAAAATTTACTAAAAATTACCTATTACAAGCCAAATCCAAATGCATTTCTAAAAAGTCAATTAAAAACACTTTTTGAGTTTCACTGGCCCTTTTACCCGTTTCACACCACTTACAAAGCTTTCATCCATTTTATGTACTATTAGATATAATAAATACAATTTAATTCAATCAATCCAAGTTTACGAACCGAACTTGTCGCGGAATGTAATGAAATTTTCTTTTCCTTTTCACTTTTCATCGGATACTTCACCTTGATAAATTATTTAACGAATGATAAAATTTTGACGTTACGTTTCATTTTTTCACTGAATCAGAATCGGAATTTGGACTTTTCATTTTTTATTGATGAAAACGTTTTTCCTCGCAGTTTTCATTGAACACGAATTGGCCCCCAGGTGTTAACAAATTTTAGAAACCAAAAGTTCAAAAAAACAATTAAAAAATTGAATAATACAACATTGTAAATGAAACTCGAATAATTCCGTTTATCTTTTAATCTATATTCCAAGATTTGCATTTTAAGTAGTAACAACATATTAGTGTAAATATGCTAAATGATTTATTATAAGTTTTAATTTGAAATAGGTTTTCAATTATGCTAAAAAGTAATGAGCTCAGAAAAGAGTGAGAATTTCCGAAGACAGAAATGCACTTCATATTTTTATGGAATTCATATTAAGTTACTCATATACACTACTAGCAGGTGTCTACCCGGTTACACCCGGGTCGGTGAAATTATAATGTAATGTACATCAGATTACATTTTGAATTTACAACTACCCCCAAACGCGACGTATATTACATAGAACGGTTTCTACACCAACTTTTGGCTGGGATTATCGACTGCCTCTCTGCTTCAGTCGATTTGTCTTTACAGTTTACATCAATCCCCGTCACCTTCGTTCTGTGCACCTCTTCCATCCTCTGTCATTGCTCTGACTACGGTAGTATAATGAACCGTTGTCCAGAATGCTACGTAAGGCAAACTTTCTCCTTTCCGTCGACCTGCACCATAGCAGAGACGATGTAAAATCTCATTCTTCGATTCCAATAAGCATTGGGTTGCTTACTTCCGGCAACACCCGTCCCACCTTCCTCCTCACTGATTTCTGTATTGTTGTTATTTTTGTTTTGTGTAATATTTGTTTTAGTAATAAGTATTTTAGCTTGTATTAAGTGAATAAATACACAGTGTGTTTTTAAATAACCGGACTTTTAATTTAAATCATGGAACACATAGCGCCATAACGTTAGCAGCGTTAGAAAGGTACATGTTTCTTCTTTCGAACACATCTATGGTCATGCTCATCGGTTAACAGGTTACAAAATTACACATGTTTTAATGACAGTAGGTTTTGTGGTTGTGTCGTAAAAACATAATGGAACAAAATGCAAATATTAAACTTTGTTTTAAACTCGGTAAAAATTTGCTGAAACTTACGAATTGTTAAAAAAAAAGTTTATGGCGATGATTTTATAAGTCGTACTCAAGTTCACATTTGGTTTACACGATTTTCAATAGCCGTTGCAATTTAAATGATGATCCACTACCTGGACGACCAGAAGCATCAAATCGTGCTGAATTAGTAGAAAAAGTACGTGAAATAATCGCTATCAATGCAAATTTCATTGCGAGAATGCTGGCAGAAGAATTAAATTCATCTAAAAGTATAATGTACACAATATTAACTCAAGATTTGGATAAAAGAAAGGTCTGAGAACGTTCTGTTCCACATCAGTGAAATGAAAATCAAAAAGTCGCTCGTGTAGAGCATTGCAAAGACATCATTTCTACAGCTGAAAACGATCCAGATTTTCTTGATTCTATCATAGCTGGTGATGAAACATGGTGCTTCAAACTGATGCTGAAAACTGCAATGAAAGGAGCTTTTTACGATGACGTTTCAGCCATTCAAACAGCCGTGACACAGGTGTTAAAGAACATCACAAAAACCGAGTTTAAAAAGTCTACGGATAAATTGGGTGATCGATCCAAACGTTGTATTGAGTTAAATGGATCCTATTTTGAATAAATATTAGCTTTGAAACATAATACCATGCTTGTTTTATTCTATAACTAAAAAGTCCGGTTATTTAAAAAACACACTGTGTAAATAAACTCCCGCACAGTTAATTTTTCAGTCAAGGGTGGTTTTGGGGGGTTGAATTAGGAGTTTCATTGGGTTTTTTTTTAAACAATAAGGCGAAATACTAATTTTTATGAAGTATTACCTACTTCGAAAATGGCAGATTTTCATACATACTTTCATCCCCTATTTTACCGACTTAGGGGTGGAATTTCCTGATACTCGTGTTTATTTATGTATTTCTAACAAAAAGCCAAATAACAATTTTTAAGATTTGTTGGCTTCAAAAATAGCATATGTCCATATAAATATTCATCCCTTATTTTATTCACTTAGGGGTGGAATTTGAAAATATCCTGTTACGCCTGTTTCTTTACTTCTAACAAAAGACCAATTTAAAATTAAAAAATGGCGAAATTTCATAGAAACTTTCATCCCCTATTTTACCCCCTTAGGGGTGGAATTTCAAAAAACCGGTTCTTAGTGAGCAGCTGTGAGATAAGTGTTAGAAGTATACAAAATTTCGAGAAAATCGGTTCAGCGGTTTCCGAGAAACAGTGATCAGTCAGTGGGTTATGCAGGGACTCTACTGCTATCTAATTTTCCACAGCACCGATGCACACATCGGTAATCCAGCCTGCCCATCACTGCTCTAGGCAGACAAACAACAGACGGACTTCCATAAAACGGTTTTTTTTACTTCGAAATCATGAATAATAACTAAATAGTTGTTTTCATTCTGTCAAAATTATTTCATAATGTTGCAAACGTTCGCTAAAAACTAATATACTCTACATTTAACGTATAAAAAAGCATTCTTCACTTCACACATCACAAGCATTTTAAGGTGTGCTTTTGAGATTTAAACTTTTGTGGTTGATTTGGAATATAAAAACGGTAAGGTTTTGGTTGTCGACATGCATATTGGATATAACATTCTGATAAACAATTTTTCAATAATATGTACCTACTGTACGTACTACCTATAATTAAAAAAAAAACTTTAAAATTCATTCAACTATGTGTATATCATTTATTCACTTGCTTCAACTACTTTCAGGTTGGATTCGGAAACGTCGCCGCGGAGACGGACAACGAGAAGGTGTTCACCATCTGCATGATGATAATTGCAGGTGCTGTGCTTGACACGTTCCGTTGCTTCGTCCATTTGGCCTTCATTATAGTGCTAGAACTCAATAAATGCTACTATTAGAGTCGACATCACAGCAAGCCTATCAGTAGCTTTCCAGCTCTGTTTAAATTTATTTTACTGTAACTTTCAGATGGCGCTAGGTGTTCTGGTTTACACGATTATTCGAAAGGTGGTGAATTGTTTCGAATATTGCTTAATTGTTGTGTAATTTGAGTGAATAGTTAAATTCATTTCGAACCGTTCAGTAGCAAGTAGCAGTTTATTATATTCATTTATAGTATTATGTTCACGTTTATATCATTCTAACAAGTTCTGGCGCGGATTCAAGGGCGGAGGGGGTGGGGGGTGTTGGTTTTGGTAGGAGTAATGACCCACCCCAAAACCAACAATTTCCCTTTTCGATTCTCTAAGAAGTACCAAGCTGCTGTCTTTTTCTCACAAGGATATATGTCATGAATTACATTAATTTGAATAGATCATTTTTCAAGCATGGTATTATTTATGGTTTTGGAATATTTTGAATATGTATTTGGAAATTCGGGAAATTTGTGCAGGTATAGTATAACTACAATCTACATAACAAGCTTTCTTTTTATTTTATTTTTTCTCGAAGTTGTCGAAATTGTCTTATTCTTTATTTGTTAGAGGGGGAACACTGTAACGGGGTTTTCCTTTCGTCCCGTACAAAATAATTGTGTTTGGTTGAGACAAGCCTGTCTCGCCGGGGTAACTTCAGTGGAGAAAGAAAACAGGCGGTGTCCTCTTGTAGGCGTTTATACTACATTCTCCTCCTAATAAAATTCTATAATTCATACCTAGTCCCCTCTTCTATTCTAATACAATTTAGCTAAGGTCTACTCTGTCTATCGCGGCTGGTCAGTTGTCCGCTCAGTGCGCGTACTCTTCTGACACGGGGTTTTGATCGGAAGTTAGTTTTCCGCTCAGTACGGGTACTCTTCTAACACGGTAGGATGGTTGGTTTTCCGCTCAATGCGCGTACTCTTCCAACACCACGGGATAGTTAGTTTTCCGCTCAGTACGAGTACTCTTCCAACCCGGGGCAATAAAACAAGGTCAGTCAATTTTCCGCTCAATACGCGTATTCTATCTACTGTGGAGCTAGCTGCTTCGAGCTCTCTTGAATTGATCGCCGTCTGAGCTCTTATATATTCGCTTCAGGCGGCAATCGCGGATTATAAGGACGAAAATGGAAATTTCTCCTGTTGACGGATTTTGTGCCGTGCGGTAGGAGAATGTTTACATGTTACGGTAAAGAGTGGTTTATTGTGCCTGAAAATCAAAAGGTCAACAACTGCGTTATTAAGCCATAGCTTCAGCTACAAGTGCTTATAATTATTGTAAATTGTCGTGTTGCACAACTATAAACAGTTGAAAAAAGGCTAAGGTTGTTGAGCTTTTGATATTAAATTACAAATTTAATCAAATAGTTTTGAAATTTATTTTACGGTGGACGTGCGCTGAGGAATAGTTCCTTTTGTTTCGTTTTACTGCTGTAAGAAAAACATCAACAAAAAAAGTACGCCCTAACCGAAATTGTGTACTGTGTGGGCCGGCATAAATATAGTAGTGCGTATGTTTTTTATGACCCCTCCAAACATGTTAGTCTGTATCCGCGCCTGAACAAGTCACAAACATCTTAGAAAAATTTTTAGAAAAGAAAACTCGCAATATATTTAATTCTCGCAATAACTACTACTCGCAAGTCGCAACGGTGGCGCGGCGGGTCGCAATAGTGGCGCTCTTAAATAAAACTATTTTAATTATTTACCAATTTATTTTTAAATTTAGAATTTAATAATGCAATGAAAAATAAGTAACAAGAGCTCATTAACTCAAATTTTCTATTTCTATTTCTTTTTCAGTTGTAAATCATGTACTGTACCGTACACTCGTACAGTCTGTACGTACAATTAACGAAAGATGTATATATTTAAAAATAACGTTGTGTTACTTCCCCAGTTCTATCATTGTTTCATAGTTAGTTTTATCTACGTAATACGTAGGTAATAGGTATTACTACATATAACGTAGTTTGGCTTGCAAACACTCGCGGGGGTCTTAAAAAATCTTCACATACCAACATTAAACATTATTGTTTCTTTTGACATCTTCAAGAAATGCGTCTTAATAAATTAATATAATATGGTTTTGGTTGCCACTTGTATAGTTTCCGTCAATTCAGACGCTGAAAAGTAAACGCTCATTATAATAACTAGCGTTAATAGTGTAATTAACATATGTATATTATTTTGACAATAAAAACTGATATCACTTAAATGTTCACCACGACTGGAATTACAGACGACAGACGGAAATATCCCCATTCATTCATTCACGTTTTCCACCCTAAAACTGCCGAAATTTTCTTCATTTCTATAATCTTAATATCGTGTAAAAAAAATTTCTGCCAAATAATTAATTATAATAATTATTATTATTAATATAATTAGATAATAAAAAATTATTATAATTAATATAATTAGATAATTGTATAAAATAATTAATTATATTTAACGAAAAATTCTCAAAATGTAAACATTCAGTAAGCAAAATCCAATTTTTTGTATAAAAATGATTCAGACTTATATGGCAACACTAAGAAGGAGTTGTACCAAATTTTAAGTCTCTAGCTACAAGCTTTCTCGAGGGACCGTCTGGCCAGACAGCCAGACGGAGATGCATAAAACGGTTTATTTTCACTTCCCAATCATGAATATATTGTTCTTTTTTTTCTGTATCGATTATTTCTTGGCGTTGCAAACGTTCGCTCAAAACTAATATACCCTACATCTAGGGTATAAAAAGGTCAGAATTTATCCTGAGCCGATTTATATAATTCTCTGAACCCGTTCGGTTTTTTTTTGAATCTGCGTCAGTTGCTATATGCTGTACGGTTTCTTTAAGTACTGGATTTAGAAATTTACTACAGGACACTTAGAAAGCTGTAAAATAATAACCACTGCGCAACAGAGCCGGGTGATGACCCGGTAATGCATTATTCGTTCTAGTTGGCTAGTCATCGTGTACTTTAAGATTGAATAATAGCGTTACCGTCACGTAGCACTTATTCAGTTCTGTCCGAATACGGGAAGGCGTGCTTTAACATTTCTCCATTTGTAGCTCTACTTTACGCCACTATTTTTGGTCATGTCACCACGATTATTCAGCAGATGACATCGGCGACCGCCAAATACCACGACATGCTGAATAATGTGCGGGAATTCATGAAATTGCACGAAGTTCCCAAAGCTCTTAGCGAGCGCGTGATGGACTACGTGGTATCAACATGGGCAATGACCAAGGGTTTGGATACGGAAAAGGTACGTTCTGCGGAGATTAGTCCCAGGGGAAAATGGGGATCCCCGATCGCATGTCCACATACTGCCGGCAGCCGCGCTCCATCTAATCACGGCACGTTCTTTCAGGTGCTCAACTATTGTCCCAAAGATATGAAGGCTGATATCTGTGTTCATTTAAATCGAAAAGTTTTCAACGAGCATCCTGCGTTCCGTTTGGCATCTGACGGCTGTTTGAGAGCCCTCGCGATGCACTTCATGATGTCCCACTCCGCTCCTGGAGACCTTTTGTATCACACAGGCGAGAGCATAGACAGTCTATGTTTTATAGTAACAGGAAGCTTAGAAGTAATCCAAGATGATGAAGTCGTGGCAATTTTGGGTGAGTATACCTACACGTATGCGTATTAAAATTAGATTACCATTCCTGTTTAAATCACGGCAGGTAAGGGGGATGTCTTTGGCGACCAATTTTGGAAGGATTCAGCTGTAGGCCAGAGCGCAGCCAACGTCCGTGCACTGACATACTGCGACTTGCATGCCATCAAACGTGATAAACTTTTAGAAGTTTTAGATTTTTATTCAGCTTTCGCAAATAGCTTCGCAAGAAATCTAGTGTTGACGTACAACTTAAGGCATCGATTAATTTTTCGTAAAGTAGCTGACGTTAAACGGGAAAAAGAACTAGCAGAGCGGAGAAAAAACGAACCACAATTGCCACAGAATCAAGATCACTTGGTAAGGAAAATTTTTTCAAAGTTTCGAAGAACTCCACAACCGCAGCAGGGTTCCAAGGACGCCGGCTCGGGCCAAAGCGACGTCGAAAAAGGAGATCAAGAACTTGATCGAAATAAAGTGCGTATTATTGTTGTAAGCCATACGTTGTTTTTGCTAGTAAAGTTTTAGCTTGTGATTGTACTATGCTCCTGTTCTTCTCTATAATAGATAACGCCTCATTTAAATCATTTTGCTGAACCAGTACATTTTCAATTATTAGCAAAAACTAGCAAACTCGTTGACTAACAATTGAATGTTTGCTGAAATGCTAAAATTTAAGTACCGGCATACACATATACAGGGTGTTTTTTTTAAGTTGAGACAACTAAATATCTGGAAAAATACGAAAAAAATTAATGATATGAAAAATTAATAAGTCCAAGGGGTACACATGTCTGTGCCATCATTAGCCACCCACAACCAGATAAAAGTTTACCTTCATTTTTAAACAGCAAATGCATTTGCTCCACGGTCTGTATAAATCAGTCGTGTACCTCAGATTCGTACATACAGACAGTCCTGAAAATCCGGGGTTCGGGCCTGCCCTCTTTGTGGGTGTAGTGGGGGATAACTTTAAAATTTCAAATTATATTATAATTTTCACCCCCCCCCCCCCCCTCGGGTGAAACCTGGGAGATATCTGCTATTTTCACGGCTGTAGTGGCGTGGAAACAAAATATTCCCCGCGGGGATTTCTTTGTATTTTCTTATTTGAATCATTTTCTAATCAATTAATATATTTATTCGTCATTTCTATTACCTATGCACAAACACAGCACTAATTGGTGTAGAAATACATTAATTTGTTTTTATAATGTTTTCTTACATTTAAGCTCTCAATTTTCTTGTAGATATGAGATACTAAATCATGGTATGTCCTTCCATATTAATTTTATAAATGCAATTTTAAATATGTAAATGAAGCCCCCAACTTTATCCAAATAATTGCGCCGCCTTTGTCACTAACGTATACGTAAAAAATACATCACTTTTTTTGACATATAGTGTCTCCATATTTTCATACTCTAAGCAGTAAGCATAGACAAACAGTGTTTAAGGTGGTTATTACCAGGAATATCATAAATCAATAGAAATATAGATATCAGTTGGTGGACTAAGAATCAAAATTATACAGTATCTACTTTTTTGAGAAATTACCAAACCTGTTGTATTATTGTATACTATGTTCAAGAAATTTATTTAAAACAAATTAAAAAATCCCAGCACATGAAGTCAAAAAACGCCCTACAGCTACAATTGGTCGATTTCTCATGGAATGACCGTACTAATTATTTCGAGCTTATTTTGATCGTCAGCTTAACATGTCACTGTAATAACAACACAACAATTATTTTCGTACCGTTATTTTCAATGAAAATAAACCAAATTATAGTAGTTCCTTTTTTACCCAAAATAAATAAGCATGATTTTCTTTAATTTGAAATCCAAAATTTTGGTTAAAGTGATAGTAATCCTTTTGTTTTGAGCACCATTGCTTCATTTACGTTCCACATTAAGCAAAATTAGAATTATAAATATTATGTAATATGTAGTTCATATTCGTATTAGTTATTTTTGTTTTCACGTACATGTGTTATGTCATCTTCGTGTCTTCTAGAACTTCTGTTCATTAAATTGAAACCCACCGCTGTCTACAATGATTTTTTGAATCAAAATTTAACTAACAGAAATATTTCCCCCGTTGTACTTTTCATTTTATTTACTATACAAGAAGCTTCCAGCAAAATTGACCCTAACCGAAGAAACACGCGTCCTAACGACTACAGTGCCCTCACCATCCCCATCGCCGAGTCCATCCTCAGGACCTCCATCGACCCGTAGTACACGTGCTAGTAAATGGGGCCGGCTTTTAGGTAGTTCAAGTGTTGATTCTGCTAGCGATACTAACACTAAAGTAGCAGTCTCGAGAAGTCTGAGTGCACGGGAAAGCTTAAAAGAAAGCGCTGTTCAAGGGCGGCAAAGTAGTAGCTCTAGTAGTAATGGCGGACAAGGAAACAAAGTAATTCGCAGTAAACCCTTTAGGGTTCACATTGTTTTCACTTGAATCCATACTGATCATATTTCCAGATATTTCCGAAGGCACCAAAACTGTCGTCAGGACCGGCAATTTTGGCACGACAGGACACGATCGACGAAGGTGGCGAGGTGGATGCAACCCCACCGACACGTGAACGTTCTTCCTTGCATGTAGAACGTGACAGTGTTAAGGACCGTATTGAAAGGAATTTGGCGCTCGAACGAGAACGGCAAATTGAAATGGCATCGTCAAGGGCAACAACATCCGACACCTATGACACAGGACTTCGGGAGCAACCTCCAACTTTAGCGCAACGAGATCTCATAGCAACGGTTTTAGACTTGAAAGTAGACGTACGTCTAGAGATGCAACGAATGTCCCAACGCATAGGACGCATAGAGGATCTCCTTGGCGAACTAATAAAACGTCTTACGCAGGACTCCTCCGGACAAACAACTCCGGGCGATGGAGACACAATTCCGACGATTCCCACGCAAACATCGACTGGCATTTCAACCGATCCCGTTATACCGATATCGACTACCTCCTGGGCGCCGATGGCAGCAAGCAACATCACCAACCAAGCTCCGTCTGCATCTAGTCAATTAAATCTAATGAATCCTGTGTCGAGTCAAGGGGGCAATGGCCTGGGACCCATATTGCTCAAGAAGAGACGTTCTAAGAGCAGGAAGGCACCGGCGCCCCCGAAACAGGCACAACAATCCCCAGAACAAACTCGGCTACTGGAGGCGGAGCTCATCGTGTCGCAACAACAGATCGGCGGAACAAGTACCACTACCTCGACGACGACTACCATCCAAACTAGTACTACCGGTGGTGGTAGTAGTTTAGGTAGTGGTGGTCGGCCCAAAAGGGAGTTCCTCTAGCCAAGGATTCTCGTGCGCCATCAATCGAATAACAGCAGCTTTGAGCAGTAGCCTGCGCAGCTGCTGCTCAAATGATGAACTGGGGTGGCACCACATAACTTAGCTTCTTTTTAAGTTGTTTTATTATAGAACACTTAAAATAATCATTTTTGTGATATTAGGAGAGGAAAAAATTTATTTAGATTAAATCGCTTTCAAATGCGGCTGTGGAGTCGCAGGTCACAGGCCAATCAAAGGACAAGGCTATAGAATGGGCTGCCAGCGCTGAAAAAACACCTACCTTATAAATAAAAAAAAAAAAAAACTTGAAAACATTTTTGAGGCTTATAAATTGAAAGAACTTGAAGTTTATGTACGTTAACTGACAACGATCCAAAAAGCACTTCGACTTTATCTACAGAGAGCTGCTGTGTTAGGAGGTAAATCTATGAATGGCCGAATGGGTCGCCGGAATATTATTCAGCCTTATATGGCAACACCAAAAAGGAATTGCTCGATTTTGCTCATATTTGATTTTGACCTTACAATTTAAACGAAGAATTATTGTACCGAATTTCGATCCTATAGCTATAACCGTTCTCGAGTTATCGGCTGTACAGACAGACAAACAGATAGGCATACCATTCTGCAAACCTCAAAAATGAACTCAGCATGTCGAAAAACCCCCGGAACACAAATTTCGTTGCATTCTAACCACATTAGCAAGGTGTTCGGGCTCACTATACGGTTGTCGTCTCTCTGTTCAACCGACAACTCGAGAAGGCTTGTTGCTCTGTCGGTCTTTTCCGCTCCTTTTTTAACGTGACGTTACAATTTTAGCGAAGTGTTACTGTACCGGTCTCGAGTTATCGTCTGCACAGACAAACAGACAAACATTACTGCCAGACAGACTGCTATTCATAAAACGACTTCTTTTTGCTTCCCAATAATATTTCATGGCGTGCGTTGCATACGATCGCTCAAAACTTAATATACCTACCTTACATCCATTATACAGAGAATATAAGGTATGCTCAAGATCGTTTTAACAGATGACGGCTGGCTGTGACGTCACCCTGTTCAGATTGATACGAAAATTTAGTTAAATTGTAAGTAATAAATTTGAAGCTCCGCATTTTTTCTAAAACACGGTTCGCTATTTAAATAAAAAGCACAGCATGAAAAAAACCGTCGGCTGTCTGTCAGAGGCAGCAAACTTTTTTACATTCTTTTTCTCTTGTGCGCTTTTTACATGAGATTAGTGTCCTCTGTCTCACAGTTCTTCCGTTCTTCAAAAGTAATATGCTATCATACTTTTCTTTATACAATGAAATTAGTTATGGCATTTTAACGTACGTAGTCATATGTATACATGCACATATATAAATATAATATCAATATGATCGATTTATTGATTAAAAAACATCGATAAAGAAATTTTTTTCGGATATAGGGATTAATCTGAATATTTTTAACCATATTAGGTTATAACATTTAGACTTGAGCTTGTACTTAATCGCGGGGTTCCCTATAAGAGTCGATCGCAAGCAGCTCTCTCTTTCAAAATTCGTCTCGATTGAATTTCAAAATAATATTTGCACTTAAAATACCAATAAATTAGATGCATTTAGTTTATACTTTATAATTCGATTTTGAACAGTGGTAATTACAATAATTATATTTCAAATGTGCGAAATGTGGATTAGTGAAAGATTTAGTGCAATAACTCAAATTCGTTTAAACTTATAAACCTCTAATACGAGTCTAATACCCCAATTTCACAGTGAAAGCTTATAGCCTTTTTAGACTGAACCAAAAGCAAATGATTTCCCGTGTTCATGTGATTTTAATCAAAAAACACTGCAAATTTTATACAACGGTTTATTATTTCCAAAAAATGTGGCATTTTTCTAGTCACGGCTAGATGGCAGTAGTGATCATGTGAAACGATTTCACGTTTTTTAATCCACCAAGAAATGGAATATTTTATGGAGATTAAAAATTTCAAAATTCTATTACTCAAAAACCAATTGATATAAATTCATGCAATAAAATGTGTTCTATTGAGCAATAATAGAGCATTGTATATTCCGAGTTTTATGAAAAAAGCTTGAACGGTTTCGGAAATTTTTCAATATTTGGTTCCTCAATTCCCCCCCCCCCCCTCTAAATACGTCGATCGGACCCACTAGCTATTACGACCGTTGTCAGATGTCACTTGATTTTTGAACCAAAATTAATTAATTTATCTCCAGTAGTTTCCGAGAAAAAGCCTGGACGGCGGACGGATGGATTTTTTTTTATTCGTTTTTTGAAATCTACATATCTCAAAACGAAAACTGACAAAATTTCAAGGGGGGCTATAATTTTTTTTTCGTGCTCGATTACATTATTTTCAATAATAAACCAATAGGCTAAAAACGCCTTGATTTTCTATAAATTGAAATGATTTGCAAAACACCTCAAATGAGGTAATTTTGTCCAAAGCCAAATGAAAATCATTTGAAAGTCGTGCGTGTCGTCTCGTATACGAAGTAAACAAATGAATTCAAACACAGTCAGAATTTCATTCTCGACATTTAATTTTAATTGGCATTTTAAATTTCAAATTGACAACTGAAAAAAAATTTTTGAGTTTAAATTATGAAAATGGAGGAAAAAGTCGATTGCATTATTGCATCAGCAATCAAATTCCAAAAAAAGATTTCAATCACTTTTATTTAAATTTTAATTATACGAATACAATAAATTTGAACCTCAGAAAAGAACTGTCAAACAAAATCACCTCGGAAACCAGTGCAAACGGTTGACGTTGATTTGAAAAACACTTTTCAAAATTATGTGTTTCTGGTTCAGTCTGAACAGGCTATTAAACTATAGTTTAGTTAAGGGACACTAGGCAGCTTAAGCTATAGCTCAACTCTGCCGGATTTCACAGTTGATAATTATAATTTGTTTCAACCTTGTTTAAGTTGTAAAAGTCAATTTTCTAGTTTACTGCAGACCGTTAACGATTTGCCTGAAAATGTTTTTTAAGTGGTTAAGTGATTTTATTTATTTATGATCAATTTGTTTGATTGATTTTTATTAAAATTAAACCATTTAATTAGTTAACAAATTTAATTAAATTCAAATTCAAGAATTACTTTCTATTTAAATATGAGATTTGGTTGACATTACATTTTAAATGGAACTTAGTTTAAGTGATGAAATTTCACTGCTTAATCTAAAGAAAATTTTAAAAATGAAACTGCCACTTTGAAATCAATGTATCCTTTTAAAGTTTTAATTAAAGCATAAAGCTTTTTTGAGTTTAAGCTTGTACTTTGAAATTGGGTATAAAAGTCTAATCAATAACTGAAAAGCTTTTAATATTATTTATTGAACTAATTGTTATGACTACAAATTTAAAAACTTGCGTTAAGTGGAAGTTTGAATTGAAGGGAATGTAATTTCAAAATGTTAAAAGCTTTACTGTAAATATTGTATACCGCACCTAAGTATATTTGACGACTTTCCTGTTTAATATCGATCCTTCCATTTTCAGTATTAATTTAGATTAAAACCAGGGCTGGGTTTACGCTACGCCCAGGCCTAATGGCGCACGCTTCCAGTGATGCACATTCGATGATATTTTTAAGTTATTATACGATAATTTTAACTTTTAATATAATTAACATTTCTAACGTACATAGTGGCGTAGAGCATAGAAGTAATAAGGGGCGGGTTGCCGGAGCCAAAGAAAGTAAAATCATAAAATCATAAGTTGCTCAAAACGAGTGGCAACAAATACTTGCGGGCCTAGGTGCGCCAAAGTATTAAATCCAGCCCTGATTGAAACCAATCATAATTAAAATTATGTAGTTTAAAATTAAAAACTAAAGCAGTTAACTTGGAGATATGTTGAATGTCGATTGCATATCCTCCATTAAAAATTGACCACGCGCTTATAAGCAAAAATCGCAATAACTAGTTTTAAATAAGCTGTAAAAATGTAAATTAAAATATTTGTAAACGTAGAGTATTATTAATAATAGTTTAACTGGAAATGAAAACAAATAAACAAAACAATTTTCTATTGAATTTATTACACAGAAAAACAACTACTAGCAAATATCTCTGATAACAGTGAAACAATTAGTTTTTATCGATAAAGTTGCGACAACCAAACCGTCCAATTGTTTAAAAAATTATATAAAAATAGCAATATCAATTTTGCTGATACTTCTTCACAATCCCACTTAATATAATATACGGTATATGGGAATGTTTTATTAAGCGAATCAGGGAATGGTCTTATGAATGTGTAATGTGTATATTTATTTTTTCATTAACATGAAATTATACAGTACCTATCAGAAATCAATAAACGAATATTTTACTTGCTTTTGGCTAACATACATTAAACATTTTGTTGTTGTGCGGAAATGCAGCAACGCACTGAACTTATACCTTTACACTGCACAATGCATTACAATTAAATTAACTGCTCTTTTTATACAAAATTGAACACACAATCGTTTACCATAAAATGTAACAACAGTTATCAATTTACATTCGCGCATACTTAAATTAGCTTCCTACTTTTTTATATTATGTAGTTTACGCAACGAAACAAGTTCTGCCTGCCTTTATGGTGCTCTAACAAAAGCTTCTTTTTTACGGATAAGAAAGAGAATATTAATTATTTTCAACCCATCTTTAGCTTCCACATTCTCCCTACACCATATAAATATTTCAAAAATAAAAACGACGAAATGTATTACCAATTGTGATTGAAGGATTATTCCAAATAAAACCAAAGCTGCATTAGGAAGTCCTTATTACACACTATAATAGCTATTAGCTGTTCTCGATTTAATTCCATTTTATTCGGTTTATAAAATTCGTTGAACAAATACGCTCGTAAACACCAAAATTATAATCAGGAAGATGATTTAAAAGATAAGTTAATCCATTTACAAAGATTGCGAATGCTTTCAGATCAGATATAAATTCCAGGATTAAAGAAAATTGAAGAACTTATCGACATATCACTTTTTTATAACCTCAAAGACGCTTATTAATAATATTCTCTCGCTGTTCTCTTCACTGAGAGCTAAGCATTGTAAAATGGAAATCTGTTCCATTATAGGTATAATTACTTTATTGCTTATCAAAACATTTATCTATCAAAAGCATTTTTAAATTGTTTTGTTAAAATTTGGAAATTTTAAGCTTTTCTAGTGATCCAAAGTGATAACAAAAGTGTAGCAAGATGCAATGTAAAAAAGTTAGATTAAAAACGTAAAAAGGAAATGATAGTTAGTTTCGTCATAGCCTTAATATCGACTTATCAATTAAGGTAAGCTATAATAATTATAGCTTAATAATTAATTATTATACAATGCAAATAAACTCTTTCCGTTGGAATTAGGACTTCGATATTGATTCACATGTTTAAAATGCAAAATATGTACTGGAAAGGAAACTATTTTACCATGGCAGCTTACAACCGCAATTTTAACTATAAAAGTCAGAAGAAACTGCTGAAAGTCTATTTTTATTAGTAGTTAATGGTAAGATTTTATGTAAATAAATGTTAAAAATCACCTAATCGAAATTAACAAGAGCAGCCATATTGTACATTGCTAATGAGTAAAATGATATTAACATCTAGAGATAAGGCTTTTTGTATTCTATGAAATTTTTAATATCAAGAAAAATAAAAGCTTGCAATACTAAAGTGATGCAAATATGAAATTAGGTTAACTCCATGGTGTCGTATGTACGTTTTATGTATATACATACTTGCAGAAAGAGCAAAAATATTGTCAGCAGTGGGAAAAAGTGGTCCACGTTTAGTAGTTAAACTTAGTATTGATACTGGCTAACTTCGGCTACGCTTCTAGGTCCACCATCTGACTAATGAAAAGTAGTAAACAACAACGCGATAACGACACGAAACTTTTAAAGCTGAAATTAAATCACCACAAAACAATAACTTCTATAATCTAGCAAACATTTTTGAATATTAAATCACTAAGCGTAAGAAAATTGGGGAGTTTGAAAAATAAATAAAAATTATAAAATTGTTTTTAAATACATCTTTTCCTGGAAAAATTTACCTAAATTCCAAAATCCAGACCAGTGTATTCGTATTCCATACCACAATAATATTGTGGTACATAAACTGGTACGGAAAGTATAATCGGTTTATGCCAATTATGGAACATCCTGGATGTACAACAGCAGTTTTAACACAAAAGAAACATTTGTGCAGAAATCTGCCTGCGTACGATCGTGAAAAAAGAAATTCGTTCTAAATTATTAAAAAGGTATGTAAAAAATAAAGTTTTATGGATTTGTAAAATTTCAAGATCGTGTAAGAAATGAACCTATAAAAAAAATTGCTTGCAAATATTATATTTTATTGTAATAAGCATTTTAACAGTATAGAACGAAAATTAATATGTATGTATATGTATATGTATTAATTAAACAAAATCAAGATTTTTTAATTCTATAAAAGTGATTCAAGCAAATATGGTGTTAATAGTTAAATATAAGAAGATAGGATACCTCGAGCGCGTTCAAAAACTCAACTATAGTTAACTACAGTAAACTTTGGTCTTTCAAAAACAACGTGGTTTACTACAACATGACTATATTAACTATCAGCATAGCTATTTGGTTTACTCCCGTAGGTAACTATCTCGTAGTTTAATTTTGACTATACTCGGGAGCGAGGTCAGCCTGTAGTAAGTTTTCGAATGACAGAAAGAAATAAGAAGAAAATGGAACGCGTTCAAAAACTCAATTATAGTCAAATATAGTAAACCATGATCGTTCAAAAACTGCGTGGTTTAGTACAACATAAGTATTTTGCTTTCAGAAACTCCCGTTGTTAACTATGTCGTGGTCATCCTATCATAATCTTTTTAAAATTTTATGTCTCATGCCTAATTTCCAATGAGAGAATGAGCTTTTCCTCAGCAGTAATCCGTTCCCAATGACAACGTAGACGTAATGGAACAGATTGTCTTTCGCGACTTGTGGCGGATTTCAATGAAATTTTGTGCAGACATGTATTTCAGTTAAAAACGCAAGAATGTGCAAAAATATGTTGTTTTTCCTACTTTTGGAAAAAATTACGTTTTAAGCCGGAGGTACACGATACGGAAAACGTCGTATTTATAAGCGATACGCCGTATTTCATATCGTGTGACTCGACGATAAGCAATATGGTGTATCGCTTATGCCCAATTTCACAGTGCTAGCTTAAGCTCAAAAATAGGTTTAAAATTCTGCTTAAAGTATGCTTTGATTTCAAAGTGACAATTTTAGTCTTAAACTTTGCTTTAATTTAAGCGGCGAAAATTCGTCGCTTAACTTAAGTTTCATAAAAATGTATTGTCAAACAAACGTCATATGTCAATTGAAATTAATTCTTGATTTTGAATTGTATTTAATGAGCTTGGTAATTAAATGGCTTAATTTTTATAAAAATCAATTAAAATATATACCATAAACAAATAAAATCACCTAACAACAGCGGAATAACATTTTTGGCAAATAGTTCACCGTATATAGTAGACTACAAAATTGATTCTTATAATTTAAACCAGGTTTACTCGAATATCAACTGTGAAATCCGGCAGAATTAAACTTTAGTTTAAGCTGCCTATGCTCGCTTAACTAAGCGAAAACTTAAGTTTCAACTGTGAAATTGGGCATTATAAATATCCCAAAAATTTCGGAATATTTTCGGCACATCCAAGCAATTTGCGGGGTACAAATTTCCCGAGTCACACCATACAAAACTCTATGTACACAGTTTTGAGATTACTGCTCTTACGGGCGGCGCGGCGTCGCGGTAATCTGCGAATTGCAAAATACAGGTTGCAAACTCATTTTTGCTTATCGTGTGACTCGATGTGTCAAAAGTGACATCCACAAAGATATTTCCTTATAAATATGACGTTTTCCGTATCGTGTACCTCCGGCTTTACGATGAAAAAATTCTATGTCATTTTTCGGCCTTTTGCCATATTTATATCCACAAAATTTATTTGCGAAGACTAAAAAACCCTTTTTTACTTCACAGCACTATATTAATCGAGAAATCTCTTATTTATTACATTGTTTTCAATTTCACAATTTGACACAGGTGTTAATTATATGAACGTTCACAATTAAAATCTAGTACGTACTGATTTTCATAGTACGTTCGGGAATGTAATTGTAGACAAATTTATATCAGGTAATTCCATAATTTAATTGAGGAGTACGGAAGCAAAACTCGCTAATTCACTTTTTGAAAATTTTAAACTGCCAACGCAGTTTGGATCACCATCTATTTCGATACAATTTTATGCTAAAATTATTAACCACTAGTAGTTCATTTCCATGAAAAGAGCCAACTGAAATGAGTTTCTTTGCAAAACCGTCCAAAATAGAAAGATATTAAAAGATTTCTTTGACTTCCCAAAAATCACCAAAAGTGAAATTAGCGAGTTTTGCTTCCGCACTCCTCAATTATACTTTTGAGGCGGCAACTTCCCTAGCTCATGGAAAGACATACTAGATTTACAAATAAAATTGTCAACGGAGCCGAATCGAACATGTTTAGTGAAGAAGAAGAGTATTCCAGCTCCCTCTTCTCAATCTGACAGCTGACTAAAACGCATGATACAAAGAAAATGAGGTTTGCCAAAGATTTTTTTGACAACTGCCGTGACGTCACTACGTGCACGAATTTTCAAATGCGTAATTTTTAGCCGCACTTTTCAAATGTTACTCAAAGCATTTCCCTCGGCAATTCATCTGAGAAATTATTTAAAATGATATTTTTCAATTAATAACAACTGAAACTTTATATTATAATCAAATTAAAAGTGTAATGTAGACGAAACAATAAAACAGTAAATTTTATGTCACAGTTTTTATTTTTTTCTTAATTTTTGTTTACTGACTAATTTCTGTTTAAATATCTTATCGTAAAATACATTCTACATCTAAAAAATAACTTCTTCACTACTTCTTCGGCAATTACAATTTTTGCCTTAATTAACAGTATTTCAGTATATTTCATGATATTTTTACAGTTCTTTATTACACACTAAACCATTTTAAATTCAAAATAGTACAATTAATATTAAAAACTATTGAAAATCTTTAAAAACTTTTAAAACTTGCACACGAATTTGTAAACAAAAACCTGTCAAACCATCGAATGCTCATTGGGTGAACCCGATGACGCACAAAATGGCGCGGGTGCGAAATCATTGGCGTACCTAATGTTCCTTGTATCATGGCTTCAACCAACCAAGCCTTTTTTCTCCTGACAGTAAAACAGCTGACCAGGTAAACATAACACGTAACCTAACATTACGAATTAATATTTGGTCTTTATTTAGAGGATTTTTTTAATATGTCTGGAGAAGAAATAACATCCAATGTATACATTCGTTTAGCATCAGAGCGTGTTAATTTATCGTTAATACCAGGCTGCGGAGTGCCGAAACTGTACACACCAGGTGAAGTAGTAACACCTGCTGGAAATTTCATGCGTGGCCATGGCACTTACATCGAAGAGGATAACATCAAAGCCTCCGTAGCTGGTGTAATGGAACAAGTGAACAAATTAATTTCTATTAAACCACTTAAAAGCCGATATGTTGGTGAAATTGGAGATGTTGTTGTGGCCAGAATTACACAAGTTCAACAAAAGAGATGGAAGGTAAGAATCGTATAAACACAATTAGAAAAATAATTGGAAAAAATATTTCCAGGTGGATACAAATTCCCGCTTAGACTCAGTTCTATTATTGTCCTCAATTAATTTACCTGGCGGAGAGCTCCGACGCCGTTCTGTAGAAGACGAACAAATGATGAGAAAATACCTACAAGAAGGCGATTTGATATCAGCTGAAGTGCAGAACATATTCGAAGATGGATCTCTGTCACTCTACATGAGGTCGTTAAAGTACGGCAAATTGTCACAAGGAGTGCTAGTAAAGGTATTCCCATCCTTAATCAAACGAAGGAAAACGCATTTCCATAACTTACCTTGCGGAGCTTCAATAATTCTCGGAAATAATGGTTGTATTTGGATTTCACCCCCAGTTAATTCAGAAAATGAAGATGACGGGGGATTTACACAGAATCTATCTGAGATGATTAGCAGGTCTGACAGGGAAGTAATTGTACGCCTCAGAAACTGCATTCTAGCTCTGGCTCATTGCAAAATGATGCTCTTCGACACCAGTATTTTATACGCCTTCGAAGAATCGAAAAAGTATGAAGCTCATGAGTTGCTAGCACAAGAAGCGATCTCCGATGTTGCATTCTTAACGAGGCAGCGGCTTAATTTACAAGAAGATTAATAAATAAATTATGTATACAGGAAACAACCGATTTTGTATTTTAACATTTTTCATCTCGCTTTAAGGACCTTTCCCCTAAAACTTTTTAGACCAGTTGCTTATCAACAGAAAATTAGAAACAAAAAAACTAGAACGGAAAGTATAAATTGTTTACAATTTTTATTTGTAATTCAAATTCATCTAGGAGTAAACTAGCCCAATATTTTTTGGCCAAAAACTCAATAATTGAAATGTGTTAAATAACTAAAATAACAATATGAAATACCCCAGAATCTAGATGTACTTGTACGTTAAGTCGTTAACCTCACGGAGAGTACTCTAATTTATGCAAATAAAGTTTCTAAACTTCCTAGGGGCCGAGATAAAATTTTTTTTAAATTTCAACTCCCTCCCCTGGCCACCTCCTTGGGGTGATTTTGCTCCTTAACCGAGCTATTAACCCCAGAAATAACATAATAAAATTTGGTTCCAATATCTTCAAAAATACGGCCTCTACCGTGTAAATATATATGTATAAACTTTCGAACGGTGGGTAGTAGTAGTAGTATTTTTTGTTTGGTCAATAAAAATGTGTAAAATAAATGTACATTAAAATTGATAATAATTTTAATTGAAATAAAAGTATTTAAACGATACATTTCTTGGTCCTTCGAGCCGGATCCAGTGTCCGAGAAATATTAGAACGAAATAAAGAATATTTAGATTATTTGTGTTTATCTGTTTTCCAAATGTCGGAACTTGGAAAGCGCAACAAGAAATTAGTGAAGAAACTGGTTTATACAGAACCTGGAAAACCAACGGATTTTCAATTACGAACTGGTGAACAAATCGGAAAAAGCCAGAAACCGGAAACCGGAAAACCATATGTCCGTTTTTTCAATCTCCACAGCAGCTCTTAAAGAACTAAAAGAACTAGAGGCAAAACGGAAGTCGGCGGAATCTGAAGAGAAATTTCAAGATCTGATTGACGAATGCATAGAAAAATTCGAAAAGTTGAAATTCGATTCGAGAAGTGTATGGGCGACGAAGAATTAACAACAAATCTTCAAGGGTTCGACAACATGAACAACAACAACAAAAGCAACAGGAAAACCACCAGGATAAACAAAGAGAATCTAATTACCAGCAAACATTGCGAAACGCTTTCAATTATTAACTGGACGATAACATTTTTCGCGGATGATATTCATATTCGCATTGCATTCTTATCTTCCGTCGGGAGAAAGTGTTACCCCGAAGCCAAAACATGTCGAAGAAACGAATGCGTATCTTCTAGGCGAAACGAAGGTGACACACGAAAGTACTTTGCCAACGTTTCTTCCTGGCGAAACGCATTCGTTTCTCGCTTGCTTTTTTTCAAGGGCAATAATTAAAGACAATTTTTAAAACAATAAAAATTATTTTATTTTGATTTTTACATAGTTTCACTTTCACTTTGTTTTTTAATTTTTTTTTTACCCAATTCGCGGCGCGGCGTGGAGGAAGTTCTTTTGTAAAATACCACTAATCGTAGCATCGCTGGCGTTTGTAAACTTCTGGTGGCGGACACCTGTTGTAAAAGTAAACCAAAAAATAAGTTAGTTACAACTCCCTCAAATATTTAAAATCAATAAATATTAAATACGACCTTCTCGAGAATATTCGGTTGATGGGAATCATGTGTTTGCATCGTTTATATGTATGAATTAAGATTCGGCTATTCCTGATTATTATATTTTATTCTAACCATAAGAGTATATTGTAATCCAATGTTATATCAATAATTTTAAAAAGACAACCTATTAGTTACAAATATAATTATTATTTCACAAATTTCAGCATTAGCATTAGGTTTATCTTAATTAAAAAATATATAACTATACAGTAATACCCATGCTACTTATTTATAAGTTAGTGGCATCATCTAAAGTACTTAAGACGTGGAACAAATTATCTCTTAATATTGAAATAAATAAAAACGCTTCAATAGCTGGCTTTGTTGCAGTTCCTCTCCAGGTGTAGTTTTTAGCTAATGCGTCATCTATTATTTCCCTTATAGAATTTCTTAAAACATTTGGTATATTATCTCCTCCTTGACGTTTTATTAGTCGTTTCTGTAAAGTCCAGGAAATCATATTAGTTAGGTATATAACATAATGAAGTACCGCTTTTTACCCGACTGCCGAGGAAGGGTTATGTTTTTCGAGTATATGTATGTATGTAATTTCTACCAGACGCTCTGCAGTCTAAACGGCTCGACGGATTTTAAAAAATGAGGTGTGATTATATTCGTATACATTGTAAGAGTGACATAGGGTATATTATTTCAAAATGGCATCTTCGAAAAAAAAACTATTGAATTTATTTGAATTTTTGGGTAAAATTTAGTTGTGGCGGATTTCAATAAAATTTTGTGGAGACATGTATTTTAGTTAAAAACTCAACAATGTGCAAAAAAATTTTACCAGACTAATATAGTTTTTGAGAAAATTACGTTTTACTTCGAAAAAATTCCATGTCATTTTTCAACATTTTCCACAAAATTTATTTGCGAAAAACGAAAAATCTCGCCACAAGTTTATCACTTTTTTACCCTTCACAGCACTATATCGGCCATACGATGAGAATTCTTTAAAAGAGCTTCAACGTCTACGGGATATGAACACTACAAACTAATACAGGGTGTTTAAAAACAACACGGCAATATTTAAGGGGGTGATTCCTGAGTTCATTTCATGAAAAAAAGTTCATTTAAACATAGGTCCGGAAATGCATGGTTTCCAAGATACAGGGTGTTAAACTTTTTTTTAAATATCGGTTTTTTAACAATATCTGAAATATCTTATGTCCGATTTTTTTGAAATTTTGCAGCATTGTTTGCACTAATAAGGAGCTCATTTCACCTTAACTAGACTAAGGTTATTAAGTCCAGTGGCGTGCGTGGGGGCACCTTAAGCAATATTATTGACAAAAACTGTGGACGCCACTGACTTTTTTCTAATTATGATATTTTTTTTAGATAAAGCAAGCAAAAATACAACTTTTTGGTCTCTTGAATTTTTGATGTATCTTCCTTCGTTTTCGAAATAAAAAGCAAAAACCATTTGATTGCATGTCCATTTACCATACAAAAATATTTAAGAAAATTTTGAACTATTCTAATTGCTTTGTTTCGCACTACCGGGCGAAAACAATTATTTGACAAGAAGTATCAACATATTACCAAAATTTACCAAAAAAAAAAAAAAAAAAAAAAAATGGTTCAAATTTTTCATAACTATGTTTGTATGGTAAATGGACATGCAATCAAATGGTTTTTGCTTTTTATTTCGAAAACGAAGGAAGATAGATCAAAAATTTAAGAGACCAAAAAGTTGTATTTTTGCATGCTTTATCTAAAAAAAATATCATAATTAGAAAAAAGTCAGTGGCGTGCACATTTTTTGTCAATAATATTGCTTAAGGTGCCCCCACGCACGCCACTGGACTTAATAACCTTAGTCTAGTTAAGGTGAAATGAGCTCCTTATTAGTGCAAACAACGCTGCAAAATTTCAAAAAAATCGGACATAAGATATTTCAGATATTGTTAAAAAACCGATATTTAAAAAAAAGTTTAACACCCTGTATCTTGGAAACCATGCATTTCCGGACCTATGTTTATATGAACTTTTTTTCATGAAATGAACTCAGGAATCACCCCCTTAAATATTGCCGTGTTGTTTTTAAACACCCTGTATATCGAAATACTCGTACCATTAACTAGACTGATAAAACTTGCCCAAAGTTTAGTCTATGTAGCTAGAACATCAATTTCTTCTTTTATTCGACCTCTATCTTGTTAATCTAACTTTATCGTACAGCTTGTTTACTTACTTAGCAATATTTAACTGAGCAACTGTTTTTTAACAAAAACTAAAAAGTATGAAATAAAAATAAATTATTTAAAAAAACAAAAAACCCGACTGCATTAAGAAGTATCAACTAAAAAGTGAAAAACAAGTTATATTTAATCTATAGAAATTTGTAAAAGCAATGTATAACACAATATGAAATGTTTATGTGTTCGATATCTCTTGAGCAAATAATAAAATATAGACTATATATTATATAAATATAATTTAAATGTTGGAAAGGATGTTGCAGTAGGGGACAACTAAATAAATTGTAATAAAAAATTTAAATATTTTCACTTAAAGACTATACCACTTGGACTATTAGCTTGTCCCCGCCTGCAATATCGTTTCCAACATTTAAGTTATATTTATATAATACTTAGTCTATATTTTATTATTTGCTTAAGGGTATCGACTACATAAACATTTCATATTGTGTTATACATTGCTTTTACAAATTTCTATAGATTAAATATAACTTGTTTTTCACTTTTTAGTTGATACTTCTTAATGCAGTCGGGTTTTTTGTTTTTTTAAATAATTTATTTTTTTATACTTACTGGTTGATCAAAAATTTCCGTTTTATTTTTTAAGTCCCTTTCAAACTGAGTTAGTTGAGAAGTTAGTTGCTCTATCGTGGACACTGGACATGGGAAACTGTGGTAGCAAATTCAATTAGTCTCGACCAAACATAGTAAGCCGTTGATTTTTCAAGTCCCTCTCTTCATGCCTTAGCGTAATCACTTCCGTTGTCAATTGCGTGACTATTTCCTTCATCGATTTTTTTGATTCCTTTAGTTCTTTCAGAACATCTTTTAAAATTATTTCGGAACTACTTTGCTGCGCACATTCTGCTCAACTGTTGCTAGGTACAGTTTTTTAAAATTTGTTTCTGTAAACATCTTGCGAATCCCTCAGCGTGTGATTCGTATTAGTGTAAGATCTGAACTCGGTTGAAGTGCACGGATGTGTTCCTGTAATAAAAATTAATTAGAGTATGCGACTAGAAAAAGGGAAATGATTATATATGTATTTACCTTGATTACTTGAAAATAACGATGTGTAGGAGAAGTGGTCCTCTTCGGTATCCAATTCTTGGTATTCTATTCCTCTAATATTAGACATTGTTGCAATGTATGTTCTATGATGAATGCAAAAAAGGAATAAAAATGAATGAATTTTTGTCTTCCAATTCCAAGCACATAATTTTAGATATAATATCTTTGGGGCTAAAAATCGAGACATCTTCGGCTTGCACTTTATTGGTCCATCTAATGTTAAAGCATCTATTATAAACGGAAATATACTTTTTATTTTTATAAAAAAAATCGGTCAGTGCATCTTTTAAGCCGTAGTGCATGTAAACTCCTGACTTCGTTAGTACCGGACAAACATTTTTCGGCGTTCTATTGAGGGTTCGAACATCTTTCGGCACATCAACATTTATTTTTCTCAAAATTAAAAGCAACTCATTCACAGCTTCATTGCTAATTGAATCTTTAATAGCCCATTCGGCAATATTTTCAGGAAAATTAAAACTATCAGAATCATAAGCACTGTAACTGCTGGAATCACAACTTTCAAAATCGTCTTTTTCTATAAATGATTGACCGAAAACATCATCACTAATTAAATATGCGCCGCGGTTAACATGTTCAGGAACTTAGCAGATCATTTTCCAGCAAATCAAAAATTAATGTGAGTTCTCTTCGCATGCACATGAGTTCTATAGTTTCTGATACTTTTTAGCAATAGTTCTGGCGATTTTACTTAAAATAAAAAACTTATTGAAAAATTCAAAAAATGATCTGCTAACTTCACATAGCAGCTGTTTGTATAACAGCTAGCTTATAACAGTATATAATAAGAACTATTGCTAAAAAGTATCAGGAACTATAGAACTCATGTGCATGCGAAGAGAACTCACTTTTATTTTTGATCTGCTGGAAAATGATCTGCTAAGTTCCCGGACATGCGGATAACGTTGTAACCACTAAATTTTTGAAAATTAACTTTTCGCTAGAATATCGTTTTATAGCAAAATGCCTTTATGTTTAAAGAAAAAATCAGTTTATTTTTCTATTTTAAAGCTATTAAAAATCAGTTTAATAGTAGCAGTCAGTGGAATAACGTTGTATATAAAATAAAAATGGCTAGTACTTCTGCTGAATCAAGTGTCCTAAAAAAAATAAATAAAGTTAAAAAAAGGAGAATAAATTATGAAAATTGGAAAGATTTAAAAAATAAAAGGCTAAAAGATAGTGGTGAAACTTACGTTTCAAGAAAAGGCATAAGAAAACCACCAAAAAAAGGTCCAATACAGGTAATTCGGAAAAACGTTGTATGTGAAAAAAAATTTTGAACCAATTTTACGATTTTAATTTCTAGTCATGTAGTTGCCGATGTGATTTTCAGTGCTCTAATTTTCAATTGGACCAAATAACGAACCATTTCGTTGAATTTTATAAGAAAAATTATAATGAACAAACTAACCTATTTAGCTGCCTTAATGGAAATCAAGGAACCAGGAAGAAGGAGAGTTCCAGAGGCAGTGTCACGTCGTCAAACAACAGTATTGTATTTTCTTTCCAAATCAAATGGATGTAGAGTACGGGTATGCCAAAAAATGATCTGTCATACCTTCAATATAACATGTAGAAGGATCCAAATGTTAGTTTCAAAATTAAAAGAAGGAATTGATCTTTCAGATCAACGCGGAAAAGATACGAATAGGCCACATAAAGTTGTCGATGCAGAAAACCAATCAATTATGGACCATATACGAAGTTTTCCTTCTCAAGAAAGCCATTACAGTAGAAAGTCTTCAAAAAAAGAATGTTTGAGCCCGAACTTAACAATATCTAAAATGTTTGAATTATACAGAGAAAAATATCCGTACTCTAACATCAGTTATAATATCTATAGAGATATCTTTAATACTGAGTTTAAACTTCGATTTGGGCAGCCAAGATCCGATACATGCAAAGTGTGCGATAAATTTTTCATTCAAATGATAGCTACTGAAGACCAAAAGAAACTTGAATCTTTAGAACGTGAAACAGAATTACATCATCGAAAGGCAGAAAAGGCTTATTCTTCTTTGAATAGCGATGGTAACATGGCCAAAAATTGTACTAATACCGTTGTACTTTGCGTTGATTTACAACAAGTAATATTTACGCCTAATCTGTCACATTCAGATATGTTTTATCAACGACAGTATTCAAATTATAATTTCGCAGTTCACGATATGAAAGACAATACTGCCAATATGTATACGTGGCATGAATCTGTTGCTAAAAGAGGTGCGATGGAAATAGCTTCATATGTTTACTTTTAATACATACTAGTGGTCGCCCCGCGGTCGAAATTCCACCGAGTCGGTTAAACTATTTTGATATGAATATGACATAAAAGTACCAAGATTAAATCGAATTTTCCAACATCCAATATAACTTATAGCTAGATTCATAGCCCTCTAAATAGACTAAATCTTTGTGTCGAACTTTGCGAGATTGATGGTCCACTTAACTTTTATTAGTATTATATTATATGATATTAAGGTTGGATTTTTAAATAAAATTAGTTCACCTTCCAAGTCCAATAAAAATTCATTAATATTAATAATTAATTACCCATTAACTACTTTTGATTGCAATCCATTTCTTTCATTCCAAAATACTTTTCATTTTTGAAAAATTTTCATAATTTTAACAATGTCTTATTTTTTAGGTGTTTTGGTTTATTATTTTTTAATTGAGGAACCAAATATTGAAAAAATCATATTTCCGAAACCGTTCAAGCTTTTTTCATAAAACTTGGAATAAACAATGCTCTAATATTACTCAATAGAATACATTTTATTGCATGAATTTATATCAATTGGTTTTTGAGTAATAGAATTTTGAAATTTTTAATCTCCATAAAATATTCCATTTCTCGGTGGATTAAAAAACGTGAAATCATTTCACATGATCACTACTGCCATCTAGCCGTGACTTGAAAAATGTCAAATTTTTGGGAAATAATAAACCGTTGTGTAAAATTTTTAGTGTTTTGTTTTTTGTACCTGTACAAATTCTAAAACATGATGCAATGTGGACAAATTTTTTGGTAAAATTGCCTATATAAAAATGGTATCTTTACAACAATCTTTACCTATAAAACAGTAAAGCTTAGTACGCAGATCAGGCTAAATTTATCCATGTAGACTTTTGCATTCTTGAGGATAAATTTAGCCCGCTTGTAGAGATAATTGGAGAGTGTAGACTGCTTACTTTTTGACATGTCAAACGGAAATGTTTACAGTTTTTTGGAAATGGAATCAAGTGTCGAAAATATTATTGTATTATCCACGAGTTTAATTGTGATGTGGGCTACATATCATATCATGAAAAACAAGAAGAAAAAGCCACGATATCGCGTAAATCCCTATTTAAGGGATAGGAATATCAAGGGTAGATTTGTTAATGATGTAATTTTTGTCATATGATTAATTTCATTTACAATATTTTTGATGATTATATTCATTTATCAGTTTGAAGATTTGAAAAAACATCGAGTGGCATTCCACGAAAATTTCCACATGAGTTTAAATGATTTTGAAATTATTTTCATGCGCGTAGAAGAACGTTTAACTTGGAAAAAAGCCACACGAAGCGACGTAATTCCAGCAAAAGTAAAATTTGCAGCAGTAATTGAGTAAGTTATGCATTACTTCACCGTATTACCTATGTCTAAGCTGTACATTATATGCTTTCAGATATTTAGCATCTGGTTCTTTGCAAAGACATGTGGCTTCAACATACCGGATCAGCAAACAACATTTTGGTCGAATAATTGACACTGTATGTAGCGCCATAATTGCAGAATTTAAGCAGGATACTCCACAACTAAATGAGGAATCTCTAAAAAAAAATGCTATGGATTTTGATAAGAAATGGCAATTCCCAACATGCACGGGTGCTATAGATGGGAGGCATGTTCCTTTGCAAGCACCTCGTAAGTCTGGCACTCTTTTTTACAATTACAAGGTAACATTTTTCTTTATATTAAAGAGGAAAGAAATTGACTTTCGCTTGATTACAGAGCTTTTTTTCTATTGTTTTGCTAGCGATTAGCAATGCATATTATAGGTTTGTGTATTTCGATGTTGGGGCCATGGGAAGTGAATGTGATGCAAATATTTTTGCATCATCAGAGTTTGGTCGCAAAGTCATGTCAGATGAAGTAGATTTCCCCAGTGATGCAGACATTGATGGCGAGGCAGTGCCATACAGCTTTGTGGGAGATGGAGCTTTCCCATTGTGTAAGCGAATTATGAAGCCATTTTCTACAAGGACTACTTTAACTGATGAGCAACGGATCTTCAATTATCGTCTAAGTAGATCTCGAAGATGCGTTGAAAACGCTTTCGGCGTCCTATGCGCAAAGTGGCAATGTTTGAAAAGAACCATGTTTTGCTGCCCGGATAGGGCCCAGAAAATCGTAGCAGCTTGCTGCTTATTGCACAACTATTTCATTTCAACGAGAATGAGCCAATACTGCCCATCTACTTACGTTGATCAATATACTGAAGAAGGAGAATTAATACTAGGACAATGGAGGAACGAAGTCCCCAGCGATTCTTTAATGAACGGAGAACGATTGCGAAGCAGAGGCCGTCCGTCATTAAATGCAAAAATGAATCAATGTAAATTAATGAATTACTTTAATACGACAGGAGCAATTCCATGGCAACGCAAATCAGCAGGATTAGAATAGTTGTGTTTTTTGTTTTCAATAAATAAAAATATAATTCTTTAATTTTAATTATTTATTTCTCTTTTTTTATCCCTAATTGCTAACATAAAATCATAATGAAGATCTTCCACAGCTTCTTTTGGCAGATCCTGCATTAGTTCATCCAGAACTGCAAACATCGTTTGGTACTTCAGGGGTCTCACCATTTCTATATGGTCATGCTGCTTTTCTATGTAGGTTTGAAGACATTCCGCCAATGCGCCAAGTTGCGTTGGAACTTCTGTTTTGCTGCTTCGCTATTTTAGAAAATGAAATTTATTTATTGGAAGTTTCATACATAATTTTCAAAATTTACAGTCGACGTGTAATTTGACTCGAAAGTCTGTGATGCCCCATCATATAGGTCACTAGAAATAGTAGTTCTGAAATTCCATTTTGAAAGTTATTCAAGAAATCGTTTATGAAACAAATAATGAGATTACTTTCTTTGTTTTGACGTTTCCGGTATGAATGATAGCTCCCTTACAATAGAAAAATCGGTCTCGTCTTCTAAAGTTGGCTCGTCAATAGGTTCTCCACCCGCTGCACCAGACTTTCCCTTTATGACATTTTTCATTCTGTAACGTCTACTGGCAAGCAAAGATTTCCAATTGCTTTTGCATTCCGTAACTGAAAAAATAGCAGACACGAGTTACAATGTAATCTTTAAAGGCGTATTTAATATATTTACCTGATATCCCAATGTCTTTAGCGATTCTTTCCCATGCTTTATTCATCTCAATGGTATTCGCATGAGATTTGTTCCCCAAATCCCATATCAGGGGATGGCTTTTCACCAAATTTATCAATAGTTTTCTTTCTTCAAAGCTCATTGTATTTTTTTTCCTACATGGCTTTGCTTTTTTTGGTACTTGTGCCTTTGAAGACTTTGAGGACTGCGGTTGATCCTGTTCATCCTCATCGCATGGACATGAATCGTCCCAATAATTATCCAGAAACTCATATTCCATCTATGAAATAACTATCTGCGATAATTATTTGTAAAAATTAATTGAAAAATTACTTACAATTCAATATAATTAGAATTTCTGCCAAATTGACCAAGCACAAACACAACTTTGATTTTTAAAAAAAGTGCGAAAATTGAAACTGTCAATTTTTATCCTCCGAAGAATAGAAATTCCATTTCTTGTGGATGAAAACGTGAAAAAAATCTCTACACTCGACCATTACTGCCATCTATATTTGAACAGTATAACGTTAAATGTTACCTCGATTCTTAACCTGATCTGCGTACCAACATCCGGGCTAAATTCATCCACACTTTTTTCCGCATTTATCCGCGTTTTTTTTACATAGGTTTTAAATGGAAATATAAATTTAGCCCGATCTGCGTACTAAGCTTAAGAACCGTGCGTGACTGACAGACAACGCACAGGCCAAACCGCTGGACCTAAAGAGCATTCCTTTAATGACTTAGATATCCGCTAAGAAAGGATTTTTCAAAATTCCGCCCCTAAAGGGGTGAATAACGGAAATTCCTTTAACATGACGTCACAGAAATTCTTTTCCACGTCTCTTCTTTGTGCGGATCTTCGTAGGCGAGAACGATCCCTCACTGAGAAGATGCGGGCCAGCGGCATGCACACGGCTGCGGGCTGACGGCGAACGGGCGAACATAACTGCGTGCATGGTGGAATGATATATCTGTGACTGTGGTGTCTGCCTAATAACTAGGGGTAAAGTGGGCGACAGCGGCGTATTTGGCATCCTTTGCGTGAGTGACTTGGTGCTAATCAGTAAGAAAATGGTTGAGGAAATTTTATTTGTTGACGGGGAATATGTCCCTCAAACTGTCGTTCCTGTCGTGCCACGTATTCCCTTAATACCTAATGACCACTCCTTTAATTTTAAGAGACTACAATTTCCCATCAAAGTTTGTTTCGCCTTGACGATTAACAAGTCTCAGGGTCAAACTTTAAAATATGCCGGCGTAGATTTAATTGGGAAGATTGTTTCTCCCACAGTCAGTTTTATGTTGCTTGCTCACGAGTAAGTCCGCCCACGAGGCTGGTAATATTAGTGCCGCCCAATAAAAAAACAAAAACATTGTTTATAAGGAAGTCCTCTGAATATTTATTCACTTTGGCATCGTGGGTGAAATTTGGTAGACCAATAATTAAATTAAATTATTACACAAAATAGAAAATTCAGGCTGTCTACTTATATCAACTAAGTTCTGTAAAAATGTGAAGTTAAATAATAAGTAACTAATTTGTTTTAAAATTTTTTCTTCGTATTACATTATACCTAATTACATTATACTTCATATTGTTGTTATAATACGAAAGGTTTGTCCTGTTTTCATGCACAGAAGAAGCAATGAATATAGATAAAGAGGCGAACAACAATAAGAATGTAAAACGATGATGAATCAATGGCACGATAATTAATAACAAACATTCCACCAACCGACCGGGTGAAACCGGGTAGACCGGCTAGTTATAATATAATTCCATTTTGTTTGATATTTGTTAAAAATCAGAAATTTAATAAAAATTATAAAATGGTAATAGAAAAATCTATCCCATTTGATAGCATGAGAAGATTAAATTGGTATGCAAACTTCTTTAGGCGCGTTGGGCGCTTTTTGGATGAGTATAAAATTTGAGTTCGCCTCACCGACATGCTAATGTTAAGAGTATATCTGTAGCATCAAGTGGCATTATGAAAATACTAAGGAAGGCCAATTTTATTAATGATAATAGTCATTTTGCATGACGATTAGTATTACCAAAGAGAATGAAAATACCAAGAGGTCGCATTACGAACAAACGACAATTCTGAAATTTTCTGGCGCGATAGACACGGTCGGTCGGGGTGGGAGCATATGAAATATTTGCTCTCCGGCACAGTGAGCACTTGAGCAGTTGCTGCACCAAGTAAATCGATATTTCTCTGTCTGCACAGCCTGCAAATCTCAGCAGGCCACACATGCCCGAGACGGGAATCTGTGCAGCCATGTCCCTTGCCTGATGCGTGAGCTGGAAACTGGTTTTATGTCCCTGCGAAAGACCACAAAATTATTTTCTTGTTTAAGGAAGGATTTCTTGATTTGTTGATTTCTTTGGGTTTCTTGGTTTTCGGATTTCCACTTTGCTACCTGCAAAGATCGGATTTGAACAATATTTTTTAAAAACAAATTTGAAGCAATTTATAAATTTATAAACATATTTATTCTAGGTATATATCTGCAAGTTATTTTTAATAGTATTTTAACTATTTCAAATTGTGAAAAGCTTTCAAAAATATCAAATTGTTTGGAAAAAACAAATACATATGTATGTGTATTTTAAACAAATATTGGCCGCAAAATTTAGAAAGTAAAGACAATTTGCGATTTATTAGCGCATATTTATGGCTGAAACTAAAAGTTCCGGTGTGGAGATAGCCACACATTACTTCCATGTTCATCATATCGTTAACGGCAATGACAAACAAAAAAGAATTGTCTGCAGGTGTCGCTCATTTCGGACTGCTACTTCTGCACCCACGACCATAACCTAAAAAATGTTGGACCCGTCGACACATTTTTAACTGTAAGTTAGCCAAATCAAATGCGATCGAGCTCAAAATCAATAGGCATGATCTCGACATATAAGCAGACATTTTGGTACAAGTCCCGGGAAATTTAATTTATTTTGACGGCAGTTATCGTTGAAAATCGGAAAATTATAAAACCCATTATAACTCCCTTATTTTAATACTTGGTGAACATCTTGTAATCTAAACCTGAATAGTCTAACGAGCTGAACAAAACGCAAAAAGAAATTCTGAAAAAGACCGATTTTTAAGGAAATTATGACCATTTCAAAAAACAACGGAGCTACGGAGCGACGGAGCGACTGAACGACACCAAGCTAAAAACTTCCAGAAAGTGTTTTTAAGTACTCCCGACAACGATTTCACAATTTTTTCGGATACTCATTTTTCGCACCATCACCATACTTCCATTCCTATATATAGGAACATGGAAGTAAAATCAAAATCAATTGTATTAAATCCTAAAAAAAAGGATTCGGGTTCTTAAGAAAATTTAAATAATTTTAAGAAAATTTTCTTAAGAAATTTTAAATAATTTTAAGAAAATTATAAACCACTTTATAATATATATTATGGACCTACCTATAAAAAAAACATTATTACTACCAACCAAAACAAATTGTTCACTGTTTTTTCCAACTTGTTGCACCTGATCAAAAAATATAGTTCAGATACGAGAATCATTTAATTACCATTGACCAGATATTTAAAAGTAGTCCTGAAAAAAGGAATATTAAAAACTTCATTATTGATCAATGCAAGCTTGTAACTCCTGAATGGTTTCACGATGAAAGTGTTTGCTCCAATCATAAATTAGAAATTACAGATTTCATGATCAAGGTTCTTTTAAGAAAGCATTGTTCGTGGTTCATAGATAAAGCTGAAGTCCAAAAAAACAAAAAATTGCAAATTTTAAAGAGTTAAAACTTCTAGTTTTAGCCGCACAGAAAAAAAGAAAAACCTACTCCTACATTGCATTTGCTAATTTATTCACTGAAACAAAGATTAAAAGATTGCATTTATAAGACGGTTGTTGGAAAAAAATTAATTTTCACCGCATTTGGGGAATAGGGCTAAGGGCGAAACCCCCAAAAAAAAAAAAAAAACGAGTGGACAAACTACCTCACGGGTCACTTGGAAACGTTTGTTCACCCTATCAATCTTTTTTGTTTCATTCATTAATGAATAAATTAGTACCCCTACTTGCAATAAATTTCAACCGTAAAATGACTAACGTGTATCTATGTACTTTCAAAATATATATGATTTCGCTAAAATAGCAGTACATTATTCGGTACAGCTGTCCAAACAATTAAAAATTTTAATTTAAAAAAAAAAACCTGGAATGAAATACATATTCCCTGATCACATCAGGCAGTATAAATTATTATATTAATTACTAACAAGTATTATTCTTCTAATATATACTTTAAATGGAAAATAAACCATTCATAAATGAACGATCAAGTAATTAACGAAAACAAAAACAGGACATTTATTGACATTTAAAAACAGGTACAGGCGAAAAATCCCAATTGGAAATTTTTTACGTGCTCTGACGTTTCATCACGCAGATCATTTGAAATTTCTGCACAGAACTCTGTCATTGCAGACTTTGCAGCTCAACAAGTTGTGAGAGCGGGCGCTGATGAAAATCAGGTTCTGCTGAGAGCGGGCTCTGATGACGGTGGCACTGTTGGGAGAGCGGGTCCTGATATCAGGACCCGGCAAGAAACGAAAATTTCGCCTTATGCGACATCTTCATATTTCAAGATCTTTGGTATTACGAAAACATTTTTTCCCACGTTCTTGTCGGCGATTATAATTTTTGAAAAAAATTTAGGGTAGTAAACCTGAATGGATTTACATTGGGTTTTTCCGGTGGGTTAAAAATGTTCAACGTTTTCTGGGGTTATGAGGTGGTGGTGGTAACCATCCCCTTTGGAATTGTCCAATTCGGGCCGTGTGTGATATCAAATTAAAGCTCTTGCTGAATACTATTAAAAGGCATATTTTTTTCCATCTATAAGAAAGTTTCCAACAGACTTTTTTTATTCAAATATTGTTAAAATGACTGTTTTTCGAATTTTTCTTCAGCAGGAGGTGGTGTAGGTTGGTTTGGGGGCTGATTCTTCTTTTAAACCCTTTAGCATAGTTTTTTACATATTTCATGGGAACATTTCAATTTTCTATGTTTAACCATTATTTGGGTTTTTATGTGAAATAAATTTGTTCAGTTTTTTCATGTAAATTTTTTTTCATGGAGGCACTTAAATTAATTTCCAATAATCTTCTATAAACTACTTATCGCAGAGAAAAAGTAATTACACCAAAATGTTCGAAAGAGATCGTAGATGCGAATTAATATGCATATGGCAGATAGATGAGTTTTTACTTTTTAGCGAAAATATAATGATTATCTAAATAACATTGAGTGTCGCCCTCAATGATTGGTGCAGTCGTCAATGATTGCACCCTGAATTTTTCTTCGTTTCTCTATTTTCTTCACATGTATTTTATATGGTGATATACACTTTACGTTATTTTACCTGAATTAACAGTTAAAGTAACACAAAAAGGTTTCGGTGCACTCCTCCTTATAACTTATAAGTACCTTTTGTAAATAAAAAAATTATGAAAATCGGTTCATAAATACAAGAGGAAATGGTACTGAACACTTTTCCCTAGGCCTATTTATATATAAGATTCGAATGAAAAAAGTGTGTTGTAAAGTATCGTACAGAAGAAAAAAAAATATGCCATTTAATAGTAGTAATCAGGAGCTTTAATTTGATATAACACACGGCCCAAATTGGACAACCACAACGGGTATTGTTATCACCCCCACACCCAAAAACCCCCAAAAATGTAAAAAAATTTTACCGCATCGGAAAGATCCCCATTCACTGATTCTTAATTTAAAAAAACCATGTAAATCCATCTACGTTTACGTTTTTAAAGTTTGTGGAGTTGAAAGCCACTTCAATCACTCATGTACCAATTTTGCCTAGGTTGAAGAGGAATTTCTTTTTAATTTGAGTGGACTAATACATAATTCCCGTCGGTCGTCTGAAAGAATGAATCTAAGGATTTAACGCTATCAGTAGTAGACGTGGTGATATTTTAAAAATAAATATCCATACTGCGACGCCAAAATTATTTTAAAAAAAGATAAAAATATAAAACTAAAAGCAGCCCATATAAGTAATACCATAAACAAAAAAAGAACCGGTAAAAATATATATACCTATATCATATATATATAACGAGTAATCAAGGGAGAAGAAAGCGAGTGAACCAGGGGTATAGTTTACTAGAATATAATGGTAATAATAATATAATAATGCAAATAATAATGGTATAAGCCATAATAAATTTATTGTATTACCTTTATTCCGACAATTTAGAATAAATATTGCACAAAAACACGCGTAAATCTGAGCGACGAAGATTTTAATAATTTCGACTTCTTACCTAAGCGAAAACGCAGGAATATATAAATTTATATGGTATTTTTGGGAGAGGTTTGAAAATAAAAACACTTTGCCGACAATGCGTCGACACCCGCTACAGGGAACGAATACATTTTGTCGACGACGTGTCGACAACCGCACTCAACGTGTTTTAAAGAACATGGAAGTAAAAAATCGTATACGAAAATATAAAAATATTTTGTATGCTGTATATATTGTATATTTTATTTTATTAAATAGAATTTACGTATCATTATAGAAAGAAATTATTTAATTTTTGTATTGTACCTATTTCAAATTGGGAAAACAAATCATCACATAAAACAGCCCCGAAAATTCTTAAAAAATATATTATGCCACTTTCAAATTAATTATTATTTAAAAAAAAACAACCCGTAAAACAATGATTTTTACTATATTATTTCATCTATATAGTATTTTCAAGATTGTGACAATTAAAATTAATTAATAAAAAGAAAAGATGACTTGATTTTATGATAATTTTTTTTATGGACAGTGCAGAACGCTGTCATTTTTGCATTATTGTTAAAGATTTTATCCGTTCCTTCCGTGATATCGAAATAAAAATTTGATAAAATGCATTGTCATCGACAACGAGCCTAACTGTAAAGCGTTAGCTCGATTGGATAAGGGGAATTGTGTTAAATAGCCGTCGAAAGGTTTTCCTTAAAACGGCACAAATACACAAATCCACAAAAAACACATTTTTCGCGAAGTTAATATAGATGAATTATAAATAAGCATTGCGTTAAGAATTTCACTAAAATTTCACAAGGTTTTTTTATTTGTTTGCCACTGCACCTCCAAAAACTTTTCATTTCCTGTCAAAGAATTATACAAATTATGTTCAACGAAGATAAATTATTTGAATATACATAATTATATAGGGTGTTTCGGTTTCGTAAATAGTGGATTAACCGTTAACCGCAGACATATCACCCTATAACATATCAGATAAAGCAATTTTCCCTTCAGTGAAAATTCCACCGCTTTTACACTTCATTGGTGTTTCAAAGTGAGATAGAGCAACGAGAATATGGCCCAAAATTGGAAATCATTATTTTTTGTGACTGCTCAAATTGATCCTCAATTATTTTGATAACTTACTGATAGTAGTTAACAAGTTTTTTATGCTCAATTCGTTCAAATTAGAAATTAATTGTAAACAAAAAGCAATTAATTCCAAAAGTGCAAGCACGAATCATCGCAAAAGCGTAAGCAATGGTTAACAACCTAGGACAAGAAATGTAAGCAAAAAATGTACATAGCAGCATAAGGTCGAGCCATAGCAATTAAATATATGCTTAGGCCAGTTACGATCAGCGCTCGCGTAAAAAGAAACAACAACATGGTAGTGATTCACGTTGCCGAAATAAAAAGAACACGAAAAGCGCAAGTAACTGGGGGCATAAAAAAAATTATCGCAAACGCAAAATGATGGGAGTCAATATCAATATATCAGGTGGGAAATGACACCATCGCGATAAACAATTAAGCGATTTAGCAAATTGCAATAGAAAAATAAATTAAAAAGTTATTGATGAAACTTGCACTATCAGGAGGTAATTGCCTTTTGGGCTGCAATTAAACATTTCAGCAGAATTGGGCTAACTTGAGCATTCTTTGGGCAAAGAATTGCCGAATCAGGGGTTATTTAAAAAGTACATTGTACTTTACCAAAATGTGCAATTAACCAGTAATCAGAAAACAATAAGGATAATATTAGAACAATTCAAATATATAAAAGTAATTTTAACGGTACAATAAGAGTTCAGATAGTCAGTTTGCGCAAGTTAATTGCGTCTATTAAATTTAAGTTATTGTAAAATCTATGCCCGTTCTGATTGTCAGCCGGGTTGTTAAAACCGCCCGGGTTACAAGTCCAAATTATTATACCCTAGATGTGGATATATTAGTTTTGAGTGAACGTTTGCAATGCTAAGAAATAATCGTGGCAGAAAAAAAGAACTATATATTTTGATTGGGAATGGGAAATGAAAAGAAACGGTTTTATGCATGTCCGTCGTCTGTTGTCTGTCTGTCCAGACGATAACTCGAGAACGCTTGTAGTTAGAGACTTGAAATTTAATACAATAATATTTCATTAATAATTAATTAATTAATTTCATTTTCTTAAGGTGACGTTAACGATTTATATAAGTACTATTTACGAAACACCATGTATGTCTAACACTTTAAGATAACGCTCTCCATCACTTAATTTTCCAAAATAGCTTTAGATAGATCACGAATTAATTTAGATATCTCTTAAAAGTTAAAACGATTGCACATGCTTTTTAATAACATAATTCAATAGATCAGTTATTAGTTTTAACTAGTGTCCCACCGAAGGTCAGTTTTTGACCGAAGGCGATTAATCCTGCCGAAGCTTCGATAAACACATAAATTACAAGAATAGTTTACAATAATTCTTGATAATCTGTCACACATATTAAAGTTTTAATTCAATATTTATAGTTGTAACTCTTGTCAATAACTAATTAATTGTAAGTACATATAATGTATAAAGCATTTTACTTTCAAAAATTAATTATCTTTAACAACAGAAAATGATAGCATGAAGAAGCAGATAACTTTTTATTTTTTCCTATGTACTTGTGTTTTATGCAACAGCAAAATCAGGTATTTACAATATTTTCAATCACGTAGGTAAATGTAATTCTAATAAATAATAAAAACTCTGAAATTCCGTTCTAACCGAAATCTTATAAGAACCGGTGACCGATCGCCTACGACAGCGACGCTCAAAATTACTGAGCCAAGTAAGCACTCGAATCATTTCCTAATTATACAATTGAGAACTAGAGGCACAAACTTGCCAGTGGTTTAATATATTTTTTTCTACACGACCACCGCCGATCTTGGGCTCATTTTTCTTCTCTCATCACTCCCTATATGATGGTACTTAGTGGGGTCTCAAACGTTTCTACTTTTATAGGTTTTAGACCTGTTCAAAATCACTGTCTCTACTGTCCCACTGTCTGTACTGTGTAATGTGTATTGTAGTAGTTATAATTAAAATTAACCAAGAAAGGGATAACGAATCGTACCGATGCTTACGATGCATAACGATTTCCGGCGGTGCAATGCGCTGCCCAACAGCATAATATTTTGTTCGTTTGTTAAAAACATTTGCTATATTTTCATAGTAAGGTATTCTTGGTAGATTTTTAAGAAAAAATTTTCACATTGTAGTATTTATCAATTCAACAAATATTTCTTTGACTTTTCCGTAGTTGCTATTTTAGCCGAATGTGGCTGAAGGCGAAGCTTCGGTTAGACACTAGTTTTAACAAATAACCACACTTCTCTTTCAGAGCAAAAGACCACTTTCACGTGCAGCCAGACGATTAAGTGAAAATAATCACAGATATTATTATAAAAAAAATTTCTAACAGGAAACAAAAAGACCTTTATTAAGTAGTGGGTCACCGTATTTTATGTGACTGATTTTGTGGCTTCTAAATATGACAAAAATTCTACATTATATTCGCCCTAACTACACCATATACAAATTGATTAAAATTTACAGATTTATCTAATTTTTATCATTGTTTAGCATTATAAATATCATTCTTTATCTACCGCAGAGCAAAAAGCCTATTGCTATTTACCCACGATTTTCTGTACAGCATTTGATTAATAAAATTTAATATTGAAAGTTCTCAGTTACAAAGGATTAATATTATTGAACTATCGGAACAAATTAATTATCATCAATCAGTGAGATTTCAATATGCATTTCAACTTAATTTTCATTAAAAACGAAACAACAAAAAAAAACACTAAATTTTTTAATTTTGAAAATCAGTTTTCTTTAAACCAACTAAATTAATTTTTATTTAAACCAACTTTATATTTTGTGAATTTGAATAATTTGTTCTCACTTAAAAAATTGAGCTTAGTTATAGATAATCACAAAAACAGAAATTGTTTGAATCTTCTAATTAAAATTAAGCAGCATAACAGCAGCCCGGAGTTTATTTTATTATTGGTATCCACCGTATTGGTTAGGATTATAAAACTCTGAAGTTCCCTGAAAATATATTAGAAAAAACTTTATATTAATTGAACATTTTCCAAACTACGAAAAGGTTGACAGTATGCTTTTGTATACAAAAATATAGTATAGGCGTATCAATGAAAATCAAATCTAATTGTTTTGCACATATTTTCTTTTACATACTTTTTGCTTCGAATCGTCGATGGCATCCATCGCAGGTATAAAGAATCCACCTTGGGGTAAGGCAACAGTTGGAACAACAGGCGCTAAGACAGGCTCAGCTGGTTTGGTTGATTGCGCACCAGAAGGGTTAAACACATCAACATACGAATTTTTTAAAGCTGCAAAAACAAATGATCAAAGTGATAATAGTTTCCTTCTTTTTTACGGGTTTAACATTTTACATTCAGCATAATCACAAAATATTCATATACTGTACGAAAAAATATTTTAACATATAATTTTGCCAGAGTATAAATATAATATCATTCTAAAGGACAATGGGAAAATGGTATACATGACCAATAAGGACGAGACATATGATACCTAATTATAATGTACTTCAATAACTAATATGGCGACTTCGCTGTGTGAAATAGTTATGGCGGTTCTAAGTGCTGAAAACCTCCTGTGATTGGATATTATACACCATTAAGATAATTGCGGAAATTCACTTGGTTGGTTTCCAAAGGAAATAATAAAAAAAATTAAAATCGTTGTGTAGAGGGATTAACCAGCGGTTTCCGAAGGATTTTGTGATATGACTGAACCGATTCTTTTACAACGGATATCTAGTAAACGGTACCGTTAAGAATTTTTTCATTATTTTTTCCGTAATAAGCGTCTCACAATCCTTCGGAAATCATCAACAAAGTGAATTTCCGCATTTATCGATAGCGTGTATAATAGCCAATCACAGGACGAATTCAGCACTTGGAACCGCAATAACTTTTTCACACAGTGAAGTGAAATGAATCGCAATATTAGTTATTGAACTACATTAAAATAGCTCTCTAATGACATATGTATCGTCCTTATTATTCCTATACCCGCATCCATACATTTTTGCCCATTGTCCCTTACATTCAGACTAACGAAGACCTTCGCCATCTCTTACGCTGACTGTTTACATAATACATTTTTACTTCCAAATAACTTGTTTAATAAAATTTGTTTACTTACTTCTATTCCTCTGCATCTTAAACATATTTGATTGAAGATTCGGTGTTTTACTACTCTCCATAATCGGAGTTGATGATCCGTTGGCTGCGCTGACACTCAAGGGATTCGGAGAGGCATCCGATGCCTCCGTAGCATGCTTTGAATTAGCCTGACCATTTAGCACCGCTTGTTGGTGTTGTACAATTGGATGCGATTGAAGTTGGGTATTCGGCAATTGATTTTGACTAATCTGATAGGGTATAGGGCTTTGCGCAGATGGTAATATTTCCCCCATTTTTGGAGGAGGTTTGAAACTTTCTTGTTCGTGTTCGTCACCTTCTTTGTTGACCCATTTTTTCTTTTCCGAATCCCAAACAATTGTCGGATTTTTATCATCGGGCAAGATCATTTGGTTTTTCGGTTTTAGTGACAGTTTATTCCAAATACCCCCAAACCAACCGCTATTCGTGTTCATGCTGAAGTAGGAACAACAATACTTGTAAAAATATAAATGAACATTTCTAAGTAACATTACAAACCTTCCAATTTGATCTCTAGATTCATTTTTAGTACTATTAGGCTTTTTCTGATCCGTTGATGTACCGTTAGTTTGAATTGGCGTAGAGAGCTTTAAATTATCATCTTTTGATCCGTCATCGTAGAAGCCCGGCCTATTTGATACAGAATTTGGCATCGAAATTGTTGGCCTTTGAATCTGAAGATCGCAACAAAAGTAAAAAGTAAAAAGTAAATTTAAATCGTTAAAAAGGCACCATCGTTCCACGACAATGTAATGTAGAAAGTGAAAGCGACAAAAAGTAACATATTTAAGATTGTTTGCAACAAACTATAATTTTGACTAGAAATTTTCAAGCTAAATACAAAGACGAAAAAATGGAGAAAAAAACTACAATTTTTATCTGCGAAAAACATCGAAAAACAAATATTTCCTTTGAATAAGAATTTTTATTCAAATTAAATTACAATTTTCAGAAAATATTGCTTTATTTCAATTTATTATTATTTTTGCCATACGTTTCCTGTTAATTGTTTATACATATTATATTATTTATGTTTTATTTAAGTATTATACAATAGTTATGTTAGCTTTATACTAAAATGATAAAGCAGTGCAATAAACAATTCTGCATTCGTCAGCAGCGAATGTAATGAGTGCCTTTTTAATACCTTAGGGTTTAGATGTATGGTGTATTAGTTTCGAGCACACGTTTGCATCGCATGCCAAGAAAGAATGGTGACAGAAAAAAAAGAACTATATTATGTACCTATTCATTATTGGGAAGTGAAAAGAAACCGTTTTATGCATGGCCATCTGTATGTCTGTCGTTCGTCACTTTCTTAGTGTTGCCATATAAGGCTGGACAAGTTTCATACAAAATGCTGACTTTGCTTATTGAATATTTACTTTTTTTTGTTACACTTAATGATTTGCACGGGACTTCTTTTCCAGGATCTTGAAATTTTACAGATGCCAAAAACCTTTCTTTTATACATGCCTTTTTAATAAACGTTGCTTCTGTGTTAAAACTATGCCGTTCTACACCTAGGGTATTTCATAATATTGGTCTAAACCAATAAATACTTCGGTACTAGTTAATTCATCTAAATATTATTATAACTTCGCGAAAACTTGCTTGCGCCGCAACAAGTGTGCCATCGAGGAAAATCTTTCGAAGCTAATTAACCCACTTCCCGTCCTCCAATCGATCTAAACCTTCTAAACATTCGCTGTTGATGACAATACATTATCTGTCTATCACATTTTTACCCAAGTATATCTCTATTTTATTTTATTTTCTTTTTATTTTACATATACACCGCTTACGGCCAAGCGCAAGCTGAATAAAGTAAGAGAAAGACTAGAAGAGTCCCTATAATGGTGGGTTAAGCCAATAAAAAAGGAACATATACGCACGATAGGTTGGTTCCGCGCGTAGTTGGTGTTGTGGTGATCCAGGATGAACTTTCTTGAACCACACGCACTTCGAGTGGGCTCATTTAATTCCAGCATATCGCGGAGTTTCGGAGCGTTAACATAACCCTTCCACAGGTCGTACAGCAAAAAGCAATGAGAATAATCCAAATGTCATTAATAATAATCCAAAAATGAACGACATATACACTGCATAGTGTACAATTGTACATTAAACTTGACGAAGTTTCAGAAACGAATTCTAGTAGTGCGCAAAAATGGTTGTCAAGACCACAGCGAAAAAAAATTTTTGAATTGTGTGAATTATTGAAAATTTTAAATTTTACCAAAATTTCAACATTTTACAGAAATATTGTAAGAGGGTTAAAAGTCGTACGATTAAGATCATTTATTATTATTACGTCTGAAACTATTTCAAGCCTTAATGTTGAAAAATAAAGCATCTTTCTCCAACTTCCCCCTTACAGCCCGAGTTCCACTCACATCCTACCCAACCAACCATTCTGTTCACACAGTCCAGCCAAGTTCAATGGAAAATTGAGACTTATGGTGCTCATATACTTATTAGCAGTGAACGGCGGCTAAATGTACTGCGAACTGCGTGTTTGTGGTGAGAAAACTGTCCTCCGGGACGACGGTAAATTTTTAAAATGATTTGATATTTCTGGTTGTCGGTCCGCAGCCGGTAAGTGTATAGGCACTATTATGCTGAAATGCAGACATGGCACCCCTACTGGCCAGAGTTGCTCTTATGAACCCATCCCGTCTTTCGGCACTATAATCTGAACTTGAAAATTGAATAAAAAGCTTTACGCAACGCCTTATCGCTCGCGTATGACGCGGTACTTCTTTTAAATTTGCGCCAAAAGTTGGTTGGGTCTTGGTTGGTATGAGGTGGGCTGAGATAAATCAGCAGAAGACTGTTGGTGGGCAGGTAAGTTTTACAGAAAACCTATCAATGATGTTATTTACAGTAATCACCATTGGCAGGAGGACATTCTTGGCCAACTTTGTCATACTTGTTTGAAGATAAAGTACCTATAGTCCAGTGCAATTAGACCGAAAAAAGGCCAAACTGCGGAATAATTCATATAACGGCAAATGATGACTTTTCTGGTAGGTAATGATGTCCTGATTAATGTCCTAAAAGTCCCCAAAGGGGAAGTGTAAGGACAAAATTTGGCAAGCCTTTAAAGGACTAAAATCGTGTCCTGGATTGCAATTTTTCGAAATATCTCGATTTTCATTGACTTAACGACAAAAATTAATAAGACCAAAAAGAAAGCGTTGAAAATTCTCTACAAAAAAGATAAGGGGTCTTTTTTTCGTATACGCAACCGTTTTCTTCAAAACGACGCGTAAAAAGTCAGATCGCCGCACCGACCACGAGAATTTTCGGAAATTATACTTATCAACAAATCTTAAGCTGGTTGAGAATATGTTAGTATCCAACGGCCGTTTTAAACCAATTAACACATGCTGATTTCAAATATTCAAACCGTTTTTCTCAATCACCCACCGTTTTTTAGATATTCAAATTCAAAAAATTTAAAAATGGCCGAAATTGTGTAAATTTAACAGGAATTTATTGCTATATGAATTACTAATGACTGAAGTTTAAACATTGAAATTAATGTATATGAGCCATATACCACTTATCCAATACAGCAACATTTCATTGAAGGTATAATACACTTATAAAATGCATGTAACTGTTGCCTATTTTGTTGAAAAACCACTATTTAGAGGACAGATATTCGTTAATAACTTTTACAGTTTTTTATGTTTTGCAAAACCCTTCAATGTTTCCTTTCAAAATAGAATAGAGAACCGATAACTAAAATTTTAAGTCAATGGGATAAAAATTGTTCGAGTTATACTGATTTGAAAATCAGTAATTTTATTCTTGCCCGTGCTTAAGATTTGTTGGTGAGTATAATTCCCGAAGATTCTCGCGGTCGATGCGGCGATCTGACTTTTTACGCGTCGTTTTGAAGAAAACGGTTGCGTATACGAAAAAAAGACCCCTTATCTTTTTTATAGAGAATTTCCAACGCTTTCTTTTTGGTCTTATTAATTTTTGTCGTTAAGTCAATGAAAATCGAGATATCTCGAAAAATTGCATTCCAGGACACAATTTTAGTCCTTTAAAGGCTTGCCAAATTTTGTCCTTACGCTTCCCCTTTGGGGACTTTTGGAACATTAATGAGGACATCATTACCTACCAGAAAAGTCATCATTTGCCGTTATATGAATTATTCCGCAGAAAAAGTCTAATTGCACTGGACTACTAGACAACAACGCTACCAAATTTCAAAATAAAATCGGCCGAACGATATTTCTGATATTATTGAAAAACCGGTATTTTAAAAAAAAGTTTAACTCCCTGTATTTTGGAAACCATACATTTCCGGACCTATGTTTATTGTTTATAGGAACTTGTTTTCATAAAATGAACTCAGAAATCACCCCCTTAAATATTGCCGTGGCTTTTTTAAACACCCTGTATATTACACATACCTAGACTTTAGACATATTTGATATTGTAGGCATAATTTGAGCATTATGAAATGATAAAATAAACAACCCATAAAAACAAAGTTTTTTACTATAATATTTGTGTAGTATTTTCAAAAATAATATAAAAATATTTAATATAATAATTTATAGTACCTATTGTTTAAAAAAAAAAAAAACAAAGATAATTGATTTTATCATACGACAATTTTTTTGTATGCAGTGCACAATGCAGAGGTATTGTCATTTGTGCATTATTATTAAGGATTTAATCTGTGATAACAGGATAAAAATTCGAAAGGATGCATTGTTGCCGACAAGAAGTGCAGGTTTATCTACAAAGTTTTACCTCAATTGGATTACGGAAATGGGCTAATTACCTGTCGAAAGATTTGCCTTTAACGGCACAAATAACGGCGCAGGTTTTCGCAAAGTTAATAAAGATGAAATATTAAAAATACATGGAAGAATTGCAAAATGTAATATAAATTTGAGATATGACACTTTTTTTAAAATATTATATGTTAATAGAAAATTGGTGACTGCAGCACCCCACGCCTTTACTTAATTTACCGTTATTAAATGATTGAAGACAAAAAAAATTTGTCTTTTTGACAAAAGTAACAGCATTTTCTATAAAACTACTTTTTACATTGTTTTTAATGACAACAAATTTTTCATTTTGCGATTTTCCGCGATTTTTTAATTAATGTTCTTTTCTATGTAAAAGCCAACATTTAACGTATGCTTCAACAACCTGCCGTTCTACATCTAGGGCATTTCATATTTGATCCAAACCAATAAATTATACTTTCCTTTCTAGTCTTATCTGCAGTTGTTCAATAAAATGATCAAACGAATCAATATTTCAATCGGCAGTGAACTACAGGTATAGTAGTACATTTGTATTAAACTTATTAAGACAACTTTAGATAACTAGAAAATTACAGACAAGCGAGTTTAAAAAAGTGATTGAGAATCACGTACTTATGGGGGGCCATCAATATCGAACGTTCTAACCATTTTTTCTTTATTCTGAGTTAAAAAATTTTCGAATTTCATGAAGCTTTTATGATAATTAATGTGTAAAGATCGATCAGCTATAAGCTCCTCCATTGTCCAAGAAGAGTGCGATTTGTGGTCACTGCTTTCATCATCACTGTAATCGTCGTAAAAGCAGAGATCTTCAAGGGATGAGCCATTACCTGATTCGTTTACTTCAAACCTACTTCGAAAAGGCATATCGATCGGATATGTGCCATTAAAAATGATATTTTTGAACCCAGAATAATCAGGCACTCTTGCAAGTTGGTCGCAATCTGCTTCGAAACCGAATTGTAAGTTTTCTACTTGTGGAGTGCTCCTACAGTCATTCACTAAAACCTGGTTACTACTGCCGCCGCATTCACCAGCTTTTGATTTGTTTGTTGCAGACAAATTAAAATTAACGCGCTTGTTAACAGCATTAACAGTAATTGAATGTGTAGGATTCACATTACAGGGATTGTATTTCGAGTAGCAATTATTAAACTTGGAAATAACTTCATTATTTAAATCACGGTCTTCTTGCATATTTTTTACACCTAAAATGTTTGATCGGTCTGGATTACTTACATCTTCAGCTAATTCATGCAAATCTTTATCGTCCTTTAGTGATATTTGACTACTAGCGCATTGCTGCTTGAGAGGTTTTGGAGTATCATTCTCTACCTCATCTAATCGCGAGAAAGGAGACTCAATTGATTGTATTTTGATGGATTTTTGAGAGGCTTGTTTACTTTTTTCAGTATTACTATTCGCAACTTTTGAATCAGTGTTCAACAAAATTTTTTTTATTGAATTAGAAGATGGAGTTTCGTACGCAGTTGAAATATAATTTTGTTGAATTTTATCGATTACACCTTCGTCCTTTGGCTGCAATCCACGGGAAAGCATAACAAATGAATTTCGATGTAAATTTTAATGGAAATATATTAAACTATACGCAATTAAACATAAAACAACAATTAACTGTGAGAATACTTTAAGCTAAATTACAATTTTTTTCCGTCGTTTTTGATTTTCTTATGTTTTGATATCAGTAATATTCTCACAATTGCTAAACTGCTATCTGAAAATTACCTCGTTTTGTTGCTGCTGCTGATTCCAATAGTCATAGCCTTGTGCTACTTCTTTCTGAACTCGAACGGTGCTTTGCTGTGATTGCTGATCGTATGACGGTTGCAAATATTCACTTTGAGGCGTCCCACTTCCATATCCGACATTTCGATCATGATTCATGGACGGAACCAGCATGGGATTGTGTGTTTGATTTGAACCATAATATTGTGGATAAGACTCACTTTGTTGCTGTTGATTGTTCAAATTATGTTGCTGAATCATCTGCTCTTGTTCATTTTGCTCGAACTGCGATTCGCTTGGCACTTGGTAGGCATTGGTTGACTGCATTGGATCGAAGTTATTGTATTGCTGCGTTAATTCACTAAGTTGTTGATTTATTTGCGTAAATTGTTGATTGATTGGTTTTGGCAACTGTTCATTATCGCATAAGTAGGGACTGTTTTTACTCTTCGTCTATTTTTGAAATTGAAATATTATATAAAGAAATTTTTTCATAATCAGTTACTGACCTTAATTTCATCTAAGACATTACGCAAGTCGTGCAACCATTTCTGCCCTTCAAAAGATCCCTGATTTGGTTCCATACTTTGATCGTCCATTGTCTTCTCCAAGACAGGATCGTAAAACTTTAATCGCTCTGCCAATTTGTATACCTAATTTCGGAAACTTAGTTAGTTTATGCTAGGAAGAGCATTTCAATTTTCACCTTGTCGATGAACACTGTCTCGTATTTCGTTGGATCACGATTAATATGGAGTGAAATTTGCTCCATGTACATCAGAGTTTTTAACTGAAAGCCGTAGTCAAGCATTCTAGTTGCCATAAGCCATTTAAAAGGCTGCAAAACGATATCTTAAGTAGTTTTTCGATTGCTTGCTAACCCTTACCTGAAACTCTGCTATGGAAAATTTATCATCGTTCAGTGAACATGCGTATTCATAGATCTCAGTCATCATTATTGCTTCGTTCGTTGCAAATTCTCTAAACGATTTGTGTTGGGAAGAACCGAGGAGGACAAGTCTATAAAAAGAATTCATTATCCAAACTCAAGGCAATAAAAATCATAGCAATAATACCTAATTGCATTTGGAGAATTCGGCATCAAGTTAGAATCCTGATTGACATTTGCATACCTTCCAAATTCCACTTGAGCCATTAAATAGCAAAATTGCGCACCAAATAAATCACCCCGATTGTACAAAGAATCGCCAAGTGTTGTGATTGCTTTTCGGTTCAATTCAGGCTTCTGTGATGTATTCGAAAGTATCATTGCTAAATGTGGCCTCCAATCTCCCCATCTCTCGTCCTGTATACTCGTTACTGAAGATGGTGGACGACCACTCATTAGTTGGTAGAGCGTTTGTAACGGATCATTCAAAGCCAGTTTGTTGGCAAACTTCATCATAACATTTGCATGGGATCGGCGATCCACTTTCGATGCCAAGAATAATGCATGTCCCCAAAGATTATGATCTGTTGCCCATTCTAAATAAAATGCCAGTTTGTTGAAACATTCTCTACGTTAAGTAAAATAATTCAGAATCGCTTACCCAAAGCTTCATTCACATTCCCATATAGTAAATAATTTCTAAACCTTTCAGTAATCTCTAATTCGGTTAAGGTTTTCTTTGACTCCATCTCATCTGAATCTTGATCGTTGGGATTATCACGAGATTGATCATCGCTTTCCCCCTCACTATGGCGAATATTTTTCGATTGACCAACATCATTTAATGATTGTTCAGAGTTGCTACGCACATTCACGGTAGACGAAGCCGGTTGGATATCGTAAGGAAATTGGGACTTGTTTTTCATCAATAGTTCGGCAATGTCAGTGCCAACGACCAACTAATGCAAAATAATTGCTTAATAGAAAATACAAACTGCATTAAAATTGTACGAAACTTACTCCATTCTGACGCAAAAGAAGTATTAACAAATTCCACATTAAAGTGAATGATGATTTGTGTGTTTGTCCGATAGAGCAAACGCTATTGTATGAGTTCTGTCTTGACCGAAGTGCCATCGAGGGGGGACCTTGCCGTATTTGTTCTTCACAAAATTCTATAATGGTCTTTTTGTGAGATTGGCCATGTATTAAAGGTCCAGGGAATGATTGGAAAAGTCGTTTTGTGCAATCGTTCGGTCCCAATTTCAAGATCTTTACAATGTTTGTGACACCATTCGAAGAGTATTTCGGTTTAACGCTAACCAAAAGTCCAGTGGATAACGAAGCCGTCGAATGTTCTGTCGTAAATTTGCACGGTGTTGAACGCTGTGGGTCTTGAGTGATTGTAGACCCATCTAATATACCAAGCGACAAATTTGCTTGCCTGTAATAACAATTCCATTATAAACTTATTAGTTAATTGTAACTTTTCAAAGCTCAAGCCTAGATTCATAAAAGTCATTCTCAATTGATGTTATTTACATGCATCAAATATAAAATACAAAAATAGTAAAAGCATTATGGATCTTCAAACAGCAAATGGAATTGAAAAAAATGTGTAATGAAAAATGAAAAAGATTTAAACAAAAATTCCCTGTTATTACAAGTGGTACTGGAAACTCCTGTATCGTATGTCGCAATAAATTATAACGCGCCATATTTGGGAAAATTACACTGTCTTCTTTAACCAAGAATAAATAAGTATTGGCAATAGAATTTTTTCTACTACTATAATTTAGTAGCATTGCGAAATTATATAGTACTCGTACTCGGCTAAATCGAATTAATAATGAAGAAATAAACGATATAATGTTTTTAACTACCAGAATAAGTATATATATTTCTTATTAAAACAGCAAAAGATACTTCTACAATTTCAATCCGAACTAACATAATGCAAGGAATTGTTTTCAAAAAAGATGCGTGTGAGATAAAGTCCTATTTGCGATATTTGTCACGATTTTCAAAAATATTTTCAACAGTGAAATTTTCCTAAATCCCCATTAATTTTAAATAATTATGTTATAACAATTTATTTTTTTAGGAAAGCCGCAACCTGAAATGATATCAGTAACGTAGCGTACCATTTAAAATAAACCAAATAATGCGAAAAATCTAATATTCATGGTTAAAGAATGCTGTTTTCTATTATGTATGCGTAAACCGAGAGCATTTACATATATAAATTATAATATATATAATATTATATTATAATATAATAAAATGTTTATTCCAAGGGTTCAGAACGCAATCAAAAAGAACGCGGTTTTCGTTCTTTTCTGGTTTCAATCACGAGCAAACACGAAAAATAAAAATTTTTTGTTTTCGTTCGGAGCGAGAACGAAAAAGTTCTGATATAAAGTTTTCATTCGCAACAAGAACGAAAAAATTTGAAAAGAGAGCGAAATTTGAAGGTTTATGCCATGTAGTGCATGAGGCACCAGTGCATCCACAAAAAGTAACGGTTTGTTGCGGTTTACATGCCGGCGAGCGTAATTGTCTTCTTTTTTTTGGAGGATGTGGGCTCATAGTCAATGGCAACGTCCCGCAACCATCGACTTATTGAAGACGAAATTTGAAAATTGAATTTATCTCGAGAAATGATCCCGTGAATTGGCCACCGCCTCTGGACTGTTTTCTCTAGGGATACGTGAAGTCGTTGGTTTTTGCGAACAAGCCGCAGACGTTATACGATCTTAGAGCAAATATTGAACACGAAATTGCCGGAATATCCGCCGAAATGTGAAATAGAGTGATCGAGTATTGGATTCAACAAATTGATCGCTGCGACCACGCTCGAGGCGATCATATGCCGGATATCGAATTTAATTCTCAAATGGTATGATGTCATTTGTAATTAAAAATTTGGGGATATCTAAAATACTTTGGGTTTTATTCAACAAAAAAAATGTATAGTTCTTAATAGAAAACCCTTTATATTTGCGAAAGTTGGTTCATTTGTTTGATTATAATAGGTAGATTTCGAAGAGCAATCTAATTATGATTCGTTATTTATGGTTCGTATACATACATATATTGAAACCGTTCAAAATAAACAATTTTGCATGAATGTACAATGTACATAATTTTGCGGTAAAAATTGACTTTACAAAGCAATAATAACATAAAGTATATTCAAATTGAAATTCAAAATCAAAATCAAGATTAAAAACACAATAATTAAATAAGAACGTTATTTTCCTGAATTGAAAATTTCGCTCTTTCAAAGAACGAAACGTACTCAATGAAAAAAACTGATCGCGAACGAAACCGGTTTTAAAGAACCAAGAAATTTTACTCAAATTTTTCATTCTCAAACGTTTCTATCACTTTTCAAACGTTTTCGTTCGGAACCCTTGGTTTATTCCTACAAGTACAATGATTTTACTTCATACATGTATTGAATTGTAACTAAAATAATGTTTTAATCTATAACAGTTCAATTGTTATACCCTAGATGTATGGTAGTTTAGTTTTGAGCGAACGTTTGCAACCAACACCAAGAAATAATGAAGACAGAAAAAAAAGAAGACAAAAACCGTTTTATGGATGTCCATCTGACTGTCCACACGATAACTCGACAACGATTGTAGCTAGAGGATTGAAATATAGTATGTATAATAATACTTCATTGAATTTTGAAGGCCAAGTTTAACGACAAATTGCAATATATAAAGACATAAAGCTGAATCATTTTTATAGAAAAATTTTGATTTAGTTTACTGAATAATTACATATGAACATTCTTTCATTAAATATTGTTATAAATAAGTATTGCAATTACTAAATATTTGAACGCAACTGTTTTTACACGATTTTAAAGTTTTATAGATACCAAAAAAGGCTCTTTTTTACATGCGTTTCAATAATGAGTTTTCAATAATTTAGAACGAATTTCTCTTTATACGATGGGAAAACTGTTACTTCTCGGTTTTTTAGACAATTTTTTAATGAACGTTGCTTATGTGTTAAAACTGTACCAATTTACATCTAGGGTATTTCATAATTGGTATAAGTCCATTATACTTCCTTACTAGCTTATTTTTTAGTTTAAGTCAACTTTTTTCAAAATCTAATCGAGCTGGATTAAATTTTCCTCTTGCAATCACTTGCAGATTGTGGATATTGTTAAAAAAGAAACAAGACAAAAGATCAATTAAGCACCTGGCCGTGTCCGAGTATTCGCTATGGGCATAGTACGACCGGACTGATGAGGGTATCAAATATCCACTTGGTGGTTGATGCTGCATGTGCTGGGAAAAGTTGCCCGTTGATGGTTCACTACTGATGTTGCACATGGTCTCTCCAATCATCGAAGAATTTAACCCTAGCCGATAGTCATTTGGTTGCTGCAGATATTGCCGGACTGCTTGAATGCTATATCTAAAGTTGTTTATTATTTTATGGTTGCACATTACACAGGTGTCATATTTATCCGAAATTGTTTCGGCCTTGGGTAAATGCTTTCATAAAATATTTTGAAGGCACTTTTATTAAATCAAAATAAAATGATAATGAATATGAATGATTGATGCAACTCAAAAACAAAATAATTTTGTTAGAGAAATTACCACAACAATATTTAAGACCCAACAAATTGTTAAAGAAATATCTTTAAAAAGTACAAAATCACACACTTCAGAACAATCGGGGAAAATATGTTTCATTTGAGTATTTTGATTTTCGATGACTTATTTTCCGGGCAAATTGGAAACAAGGACTTCTCAAAACACTAATATTCAAATTCATATAATTATTAATTAACCTGCGGAACTAAGACTGTAGGGGAATGTCGTCAGGTTTAACCTGCTGTCAGGGTCGGTCCACTGCGATTTTTTAGTTTAGACCACTCGTATGAATGAGCGTAGCAAAACTTCTATCATTGCAGCAAACTTTTCGTGACAATACTGATTTCAAGCGTAAAAGTGCAAGTCAGTAAAGTCAGTGCAAGTGGTTTGAAATTGAAGAAAAAAGTATTCTAGCATCAATAAATAAAATATCAGAACTTGGAGCGAAAACATGGAATCATCAAAAAAAGCATTTCAAATTTGTAATTTCGGTCTGCTTTAAGAATAAACCAAGAAAAAGATTCAATTTCGTAGGATGGCCCATTCGTGTAGTCAGGTTCAATAAGTCATGTACATGATCACAAAAAACCAGGGAGTCATCATAACATTTTACATAACGTTATTTTTTCGGTCAGAACTATACCAGTTCATTTTCCATAAAATAAAACGATATTTTTGTACCAAAATTATTTCGGTTGCATTGAACTGAAATCACTCGGACCGAAAAGATTTCGGTCCAGATTTCGGTTGGAATTTTTCAGATAAAGGACTCATCATAAAAGCACAGACAATATTGTCTGTGATAAAAGTGTGTACCTACCTGTGAGGCTGTGACATGACGACAGATTTCAGACACGACAGAGTTTTTCCTCAAACTTCGTCTGGAAAAACACAGATTTGACCGCGTATGGCGGGGTTTGCGGGTTTGGCGAAAATTTTGCGAAAATATCTAAATCTTTTGATATTCTAGGGGTTGGACCAGTTTTATGATGGGTTGATGGCTGAAAAGATGCTGAGGGTCATAAAATTTCAGAAAACATTTGACCGTGTGTAGCTGACCAGCAAACCAGGATTGCAAACAGTTTTGAGGAAAAAATCTGTCGTGTATGGGCCGGGTGAAATACGTGTTGGAAAATCCATCTGTTTCTCTTTTTTATGACAGCTTACAGGACTGCTCAACAACGAACAAGATCCGCGTTTGGCTTAACAGACGACAACTACTCAGCAAGTAGCGCAGATCCACATCAAGTGGACCGATATATTCAGAGACCTTTATTTTTCGGTCCTGTCAGACCGAAACAAAAAAGAACCGAAATGAAACGTTCAAGTTTGTAACAAAATTTTTACGAATCGTTTCATCGCAAACGTTTTACGTTTCGGTCGGATTATAACGTTTGGTTTGAACCTTTTCATACTTTGGTATATCGGTCAGGTACCCTGCAAAAAACGATACGATGGCCACATCTTCATCCCTTCGTCAATCTTTCGAAACTCGTAGAAATCTTTTCCATTTGCCAAAACTACGATTCAGAATAATATGTCATTTGAAAAGTTTCCTGTGACATTATTTTGTAAAATATTATTGAATTTAATTAAACAAATTAGAGAACTAGGCTTTTTATTTCATGTAGTTAATATTTCCAGTTCATTTTTAATCATTTCAGAACATGTTTTGTCGATTTTCAGCAGTGGGCCAACCCTGACTACATGGGCCAACCTTGGAAGCATTTCGTTTTTTTTTAATTTTATATAACTTTTTTATTGTTAATCGAATCAAGTTGCAATGCATTGAAAGTGTTCCTTTTTCCCGTACCTTTCTAACGATTTACTTTAATAGACCAAACTCTTTATTACACGGAAGTTATGGGGAAAAATGTAAAAGGTGGCCAACCCTGAGTCCTGACGACACTCCCTAAAGCAGTACGAGCACTGAATCGGAACAGAGCCGTCGGAAAATAACAGAACAGTCAAAGTTCCGAACGTGCCCGCGCACTGACTCGGCGTCGATACTCACTTTCAGGAGTTGATGCTGTCTCTGGCATAAATTATACTCCCGTACGGCTTCAATTAATTGTTCATCAGTCATTTTTCACTTCAATAGCTCTCCCTAGCAAATGACATAATCGACTATCGCGTGTCGCTTCAGTTTCATCAACCGTACTACACAAATATGAAAAACTTCCGCAGAGCCAACAGAAAAAGTTGCCCCGTTTAACAATCGCCTTCGTTTCTGTTCGAATCCGACCGCTCTGCTCCGGTCGTTCTGAAGCAATGCGCGGGGTAGTATATGCTTACATGTCTTTCAAAAATTTCCGAAAGCTCTTTTCGTTTCCGATGGCTCTGTTCCGATTCAGTGCGCGTACTGCTTTACAATTCTGAATTTACATTACAGAATATACATTTAGGTAATCATTTGACAACATTGGTCGTATCTGCCATTTTTAATATATAAAATACTAACTGCAGTAACTTTTGTTATTGCCTTGTTTTTAAGCTGCGCACAGTGTCCCAGAAAGACTTTTTAGCGCGACAAAAATCGATTTTGCGAAGTCACTATTTTAACCCAAAACTGGTTTCGAATTGTTAACAGTTAGTTACTGACTACATATAATGGGTTTTTAAACCTATACCCCGCACCCCACAGTTCTATTAACGAGTTGAATATCCTTATTGTCGGTGATGAGACTTAAAAATCAGCAAGGTTTTCATGCATAGTTTGTGTGTTTCCCGTTGTTTATAGAGTGAACAAAGATCGTTTATTTTTCTTTAATATCACGGTTACGATAGCGAAAGGCATGTATGTATATAATTTTTTTTATTTTTTAAGTGTGGTATGTATATTTTAAATAGTACCTACAAATAGGTATTAGAAAATGTAAAATATTTATTATTTCATAGAATTAATGGACCGGGAAAAAAGTAGAGGATAGTAGAGGTCTGAAATTATAATATATGATATAGTTAGTGTGCGCCAACCTGCGCCGGTGTGCACATTGCTCAGAACCATTTAATGGTTATGAAAACATAGTTTCGAGAAAAACGCGTTTAAAGTTTTTCGAAAGTTTCCTTTTGCAGGTAATATGAGCAGAAGTGGGTTCACAAATTTGACTCTAGCTTAAAAACTATCGCGAATTTTATTACAGAATTTTGGGAGCCTATTTTCAAAATTTTAACATCGAATTCGTAAAAAAAATAAAAACGTTAAATCAAAAGCTAAAAAGCCCCCTTAATAATAATAAATATCAAAATTCAGAAATTGATTTAAGGACTTTCCGAGTGCGCAATGAAAAATTTGATTTTGAAAATAAGGTAAGCACCCAAAAAATAAAATAATTATAGAAAAAAAATAATTCCGTCGCGCTAAAATGCCTTTCTGGAATACTGTGCCGTGGTGCAAAAGCTAAAAAGAACAACTCAATTTCCATTTATTTCCTATTTGCCATCGCTAAATGAATGATCATCTGTACAGAGTTGTGTAGCCTTTTCATAAAGCAACCACCGCACGCCAGCGAAATTTTTCAATTCACTCCATTTCCACTCCTTAAGCCTTAAAAGTAACCAGAATAATAGTAATAAACTCACTTTTCTTTTTCATTATTAGTTGAACTTCTACCTGAATGTACCGACTCTCTGCCATCGTTGGCCATCAGATCACCCTGCATATGCGCATAATATTTATGATACCACTCCGAGTAGGCCTGCGGGTTGGAGCGACGTAATTGTTCGTAGTATTTTTGATGCTGTTGATAATACAAATCATAATTATATCCATGCGGATATCCGTACATTTGATATCTGGGATCCTTTTCGCGGCCTCGATCTTTTTCTCGATCGCTCCTATTTTTGCGGTATTCTTCATCGTATTCGGAACGATTTTTCTCGCGATGATCACGATCACGTCTTCGGTCGCGATCATCGCGATACTCACGATCGGTTCTTCTTCGTTCGTCTCGGTCATCTCGTCGTTCTCTACGATACCGACGATCTTTCTCATCGCGTCTATAATCATTTTCGTAACGATCACGGGCACGATCGCGATCGTTGCGTCTTCGATCAAACCTAGTTGAACCTTCAGTTTCGTATCTTGAATCAGTTTCATAACGACTGCGTTCATATCTGCCTCGTTCTCGATCCCGTTCGTATTTCCTATTCCTATAATATTTTAGAATAAATTTAATTAGTTCAATGATACTATGAATTTAGCAATATTTCAGCATACCTTCTGTCATCTTCATCTTTATCATCGCGATATCTACCGCGATCTTTGTGGTCTCGTTTGTCTATTCGTTCTCTTTCCTTACTGCCACGGTTCCTGTCATTTCTAACACTCCCCTCTCGGTATCGTCGTCTTTCTTGATCACTTGATATATCTGATTCTTCCGAATCATATCGATCTTCCCTTTTATCAATATTGGATTCTGGTCGGCGTTTCCTTTCCTCCGATCTTCTTGCTTTATTTAAATGAATGCTTTGCCGCTCTCGATGATCGCTGTCATCGTTTCCAGTAGACACATTCGACAAATCTTTGACATTGGTGTCAAGTGTCAGACTAGATTCGGTTTCATGATTAAGATTTTGATTTACGACCTCATCTAAAGTGTTTGCCCCCTCGATAGGCTCATCCCTAGTAATCTCGTCATGCGGATAGTTTTGATGTTGCATTTGCGGTCGGTCTTCTAAATTTTCTCCATCTAACTCGATTTCACGTTGTTTATTTTCTTGATTTGCGGAGCCATTTTCCAGTCCTGTAACGACTCTTTGCACTTGAATGTCACTCTCACCTGGTACCAAATAGAGATTACGATCTGCTGTTATATCTATATTCTCTGAAGCATTTTCTTCCACAGGAGGCACATTTGTGAATGCCGATCTTGGCGATGGAATAGTATCTTGTCCATCAGCTTGTCTTTCCAGATTTAAATTCGATGTGGCCAGTTCTGTTCCTGGGATCATTCTATCTAAACCTGGAGGAATCTCTGGTTGATTGGAAAAATTTTGCTGTACCCCTATTTCCGGTTGACCTAAAACAAGCCGTGATAAACCTGGAGGGGGGAAGTTATCAACTTCGTTACTCTGGTCCTGACTAATTCCACTAATATGCACAGTACTATTATACCCCTCTTCCGACAAGTGACTGGTTTGAAGATACCTATTGCGATCATTACTAGGCGCAACCTCAAGATTTTCAACTTCAATATTTCTATCTACAATCTCGGAATTATCAGGAGCAAAAGATTCTTGATTCTGTGATGATTGAAATTCCTGCATTGGTGCAGCATATAATGCAGCAGATATAGAGGATTGTTGAGAATTTTTTGAAACATGATTTAAGCCAATACCGTGTTGAGCTGCACCTACACGTTTATAAGGGTTGCTTGAGGCCGCCATGGTATTCTGAGCAAATGGAGGCGGAGGAGGAGCAGAATATAAATTGCTACTTGCTAAAAGTGGGAGTTCTTTAGATGTTGGCAGCCCAAAGGGTATTCCTGGCGATTGACTGGAACGCGGCAATGTGGACTGACTTGCAAGACCGTTGCCTTGCAAATTTGAATTATTGTTCTGCCCATATGAATGGTTGCTTGACGATTGGATAGGCGTAGATTCGCCTGAAACTGACGGACTGACAGCGTATTGCCGCGGTGGCTGCGAAACCGGCTTAGCTTGAGAAACATACACAGGACTGCCAACAGGTTGAGGATTCTCGCCGGACTTTAGTTGTTGGCCGGATGACACCATATTACCCGTAGTAGCAGTACTGGAAGTGATGCTCTCTAAGTACTTATTCTTTTGGGTGTATGCATTCGTTGAAGCAAGTGATGGAATAATTTCCCCAGAGGAGTCCTGGGCAAACTTTTGCTGATTACGTGGATAATATTGTGACACAGGGACTGAGTGAACAGTTTGCTGAAGATTGTGCGGTCTGACGGGTTGCACTGACACTTGGGATTGATTGTAGGGGAGCGAAGATTTGCTACTCGCAGTTTGAGTTGTTTTGTATTGTTGACCCTCGATCATGGATGCTGGCGGCAACAACGCTCCCATTCCTGGAGAGGTTTCCTTTTGGGAGTCCACTTGATCTACATCTGGCTGAAGATTTACAGTTGATAATATAATTATTAAGTTAATAAATAAATCTACATCTACAATATAAAATTCTTACATTTTCTGTTAGTGTTTGTCCTGGTAAAGAGATGTATTGTTTGCCTGAAATGTTGTACTGCCAATTATCATTAGGTTCGCTTTTAAAGCTTTCTTCGATTATATTATGATTCGTTGGTGCAGAAACAAACTCAGTTCGTGTTTGTGTTTGGTTGTTATTCTCACCCCAGTCCCAATCTCCCCAACCATCAGTGGTTGTCTGAGTCTCAAAGATCTCTGATCCTTGTTCCAAAGCAGCCATTTGCTCCGAATTCTGATTTTGGTGTAATCCTAAAGGAGCATTGGCTTGAAGTGAAGGTGATTGGTTGCTGGAATTTTGCTGATATGTACTGTGGGTGGCAAAATGTTTCTGTGGTTGCTGGTTGGATTGTATCCAGCTTTCTGCGGATTGCTGCTGTGACTTCGGGGAATAGGGTGCTGTTTGAGAGTTTTGCTGGAGATTTTTCTGTTGCCAACTCTGATTAGTGTCCCGGGCTGCTTGCAAGGGTTCTTTCTGCAAACTGTGCCAAGTAGCTTGGCTCTGCGTTTGCGACGCCAGTTGATTAGGAAAGTCTTGTGCCCACTGCTCCTGCAAGAACAAACATTTGCATACAAGATGTTCTATAATTAATAGATGTGATGCAACATAAGAGCTACATTACTGACAATGTTACAGGTTAGATCATCTATGTTTGTATTGTACATACATACATACATACATAGCTATCTCCTTGCGAATAAATAAGGTACTGATTAACTATTTGCATGGGAGATATACCCGTAACCAGGCAAAATGTCGCCTCGTACATATCAACATTCCCACTAGCCAGATTCCACTCCGCCGAACAAAAATGCTAGTCATTGCCGGAAATTTTACTTAATACGATTGTGATCATCCCAGGCGACTTCCGGCCCAGCTTGGCAGAACAGCAAATCTGCTCAAGTTTTCCCGTACCGCGGCTTCAAATTAAATGACTCTAAGGACAGCGTTCGGACTACCGGAGACACACCCTGGAAGCATCTCAACTGAGCGATCCTATTTCAGGCTACCCGACCAAATCCGGTACGCGTGTTGAGCGGAAAGGTTGCGCTCTGACTAAGTCCAGGATGCGTATTGAGCGGAAGGGTTATCCTCCAGCCGAGTCCGGTACGCGTGTTGAGCGGAAAGCTTTCCCCGGCAGAGTAGTGCCAGGACGCGTGTTGAGTGGATCTCTTACCAAAGAATATCTACTCGATAAGAACCGACACTGTTTTTTGGATGCATGTGGAAAAAAATTTAAAAAGAAAAATGTGAGCGAGATGTCACTAAAATTATGTAAATAACGTACAAGAGGAAAAGAGTGCCAAGAAGTTCATCGCCTATGACGTGGTTATTCTCTGCCTCTGAGAATCAGCTGACGGTTTTTTCATGCTGCACTTTTAAGGGCAACCATGTGCTTTAAGTGCTTCACAACTCAAAATGAAATCCCGTAACAAGTCAAAAGCTCTGTGTAAACTGAGTTGAAAAGTGCTTTCACTGCAGAGCGACTTGGAAGTTCGCAGGATCGAAAATCAGATTGTTTGCGACTTTTGATGTGCTGCGGTAAATATGAACCACCCTGTACGACACGCTCCCATTTGTTATCCTACTTTAGCAAATGTGACTCTGCTGCTATCCAATTTTCCACAGCACGATGCTCACATCAGCAATCAAGCCGTGTACAGACATTAGTGTCGGGTCTTATCGAGTAGATATTCTTTTCTCTAACCGTCCCGCCTAGGCCAGTACGCGTGGTGAGCGGAAATCCGACCAATTCGAATACCCGTATTAGCCAGAGTTGCCATTATAAATAGGTAGAAGAGTTAGGGAATATTATTAGTACGTAAGGAAAAGGGAAGAATAAACCACTAAAAGAGGACACCACCTATTTTTATAGAGCGAGAGCCCACGACCAAAACCATGTATCATTGCGATACAGCCAAAACCATATAAAATCGATAGATTTGATGATTGTAATGGACAAAAATGACGGAACTTGATGTGAGCACAAATTGATATCAAAAATGCACAGGGGCAGAAACTGGAATCGTGCCTAAAAATGGGAGAAAGGTGAAGTGAATGTGAGCGCTGCCATAGAACGCCATGCTGAACAAGCAATTGGCTGATAGTTGGCTAAATTTTAAGTAGATTTCGAAGAAAAATCTACCTATTATAGTCTACCTCATGACGGAAATTACGAAAAAATTTTACATAGTTTCTCCGATCATGAGACCTGAATCCCAAAAATGACCTCCGTTCGAATGTTTATACATATCGTCATGTATTGTCAAGAAAATAACCCTTATCAACTAGGGGTCGGAAACTAACGGTTTCTGAGATATCAGGGTTTTAAGTTATTTCCTAAATTTTCTGCCACGTCATCGAAATAAAATATTTACAAAAAAGCTACTCATTTCTGGCCACGCAATTGATACTTTTTTAAAAGTTGATAAACTAGCAAGTAACTTCAAATTAAAATCCGGTTCAAAATACTCATTATCTCAGAATTATACGGTCTTAAGTTGCAAGACTTTAAATTTTTTCAGATCTTCTACGAAAAAAGCAATGAATTATTCGAAAAACATTTACTGGGATTCAAGAGCTTTTCAAAAATGTACAAATTGTATTAACTCTTTCAAGGATTTAGCAAATATTCAGCACAAAGTGCACTGTACGACTAAGAGCGCGTTCAAAAACTCAACTACAGTTGACTATAGTCAACTATAGTAATCTTTGGTCGTTCAAAAACTCCGTGGTTTAGTATAACATAACTATGAGCATAATTATTTTGCGTTCAAAAACTCCCGTAGTTAACTTTCTCGTAGTTTAATTTTGACTATACTCAAGAGCAGGGTCAGCCTGTAGTAAGTTTTCGAATGACAGAAAGAAAGAAGAAGGAACTGTTTGAAAACTAAACTTAAGATAAATAACAGGTGTAAAAGGATAAACAGAGATATAAAACTGAAAAAATATATTTTTGTTAAACAAATTTAAGTTATTTTTTTAATAACGCTAATCAATTTAAACATTTTTCTTGAAAAATTTACCTAACACTGACGTGAGGGAAGGAGACAAGTAATGATTGCTGTTTCTGTTTTTTGACAGCAATCTCATAGTTAACTACGGGTCGTTCAAAAACTCCCGTGGTAAAGCATAAATTCTTTAGCAAAATGACGTTCTGCAGCATAACTACAGTTGACTATAGGAAAGTTTTTGAACGCGCTCTAACTTCTAATGTGGATCAAAATTTGAATGAGCTTTATAAAGGTATCGAAGTAGAGTTATTATAAAAAAAAACATGTAAAGTACTAAGGTGTAAAAACAGTTAGCATAAAAAATCACGTCACTTACACAAAAAAAAAACAATTATAAAATAATTAAAAATTACAAATTTTTCTAAAGATTGGTGTTTTAGAAGATATAAGCGAAAAATCAAGAAATAAAGTGCTTGTAGATAGAAATAAACGGGATCTATAATTTCTCAAAAATCATCCCCGCTTACTAGATAGCGGGACTTGAAAATTACAAGTTTTGGCAAACGTGCATTTTTCAAAAAATCACTGACTTCCACAAATATACGATATACAAATATGCAATAGTACCTATATAAAGGATTTATACCTCAAAAAGGAAATATTTGAAATTTTAGCAAAAAGACCGAGAAAAATATGTTGCGTAAAATGGGCGAAAGGGATAAATTACTGACTGTTATTTCTGCATATGTCAAAAATGTCATCTTTGCTATTGTTTAATACAATATAATAGAAATTAGAAAAATATAGGCACTTAATATTAAAATGTTTTATATCAAAATACAGGTGCTTAAAAATTGAAGAAACTGATTCTAGTTTGAACTTCCTAAATCAAATAGTTTTTGAGTTATAGCTTTGCCAAATATCACGTCGAGGCTAAATTTTCGATTTGTTGGATATAAAATATTCTGCCTGCCAAACCAACCCAAATTGAAATTAAAATATGTGTTTTCTAACCCTATTATACATAACATAAAAACAATAAAAAATAAAAAAATGAAGATATTGGTAATTTTTTTTCTAAAATTTCAAGTATTTTTCAAGTATATTTCAAGTATTTTTGAGAAATTACCGAACTTTTTTTTCCATTTATCTAAGCCCTTGAGTTCGCATAATGCCCTAAAATTGGTCGAATTTTCGTGGAATGAACCACTAGCAAATGCTGCAGCTTATTGGTATGAATTTAGGGTCAATACTCAATAGGCAAATCAATAAATTGTTGAAATGCCAAGTGAGTAGGTATGTGATTATTTTTTACCTCCAAATCAATATATCAATTCATATCGCCACCTCTCTCTAATTCTATTCCACTAAGTTGATAAAATAACTGTTAATCAATAATCTTTGCAAAATAATACTCCTATTTGATCAATTGTATATTAATTAAATCAAAATGTTACACAATTACAGAAGCACAGAATACAGCTGAAACCAGAATCCCTTTCGGCAGGCCTACAGGCTGAGGTAGATTTCGAAGAGTTTTGAAAGGTACACTTATTACCTTTCCATGAAAGTATAAAATATTGAGCTATCTCAAGTAGTTTCAGAGATATTGGCATTTTAGTGCAACAACCTTGCCCACGACCAAAAAACTAGAAAATCGCCTCGTAAATCGGAGGGGGTTGGAGATAGAAATTTTCATAGAACAATTTTTTGTTCGCCATGAGGTCCCCTGTTACCCTGTTTCGGGTTGAACATCTTCGCTGTTACACCCTGTATAGACTTTCTAACGGGGAGTGATTTCGTACTGGATTTTCGTATTTCGATTTTACGTTATTTTGACATAAGTATTAAGTAAGCTACCGTTCGTTGAATTCGTTATTTTATTTTATTGTACTCTACTTGCGTTTTGGTTGGACCTTAAGAAGTTCAGTTGTGACGGAGGCTTACGGAGCGCTACGTAACTTAACGAACGGAAATTTGACATTTCCGACTTGACGAACGTAAGCTTACGGCTGCTAACTGCCATTTTGGAGGAATGCATTAACAGCCCGTATGTCGTACCTTTTTTACGTACGTTACGTTACGTTATGTACATTTTGGTTGAGCCAATAGGCTTACCCATCACTGATATATGTACATTGCACCTATACTGGAATTAGGTGAGTGCTTTTCACGAATTGTATGGTCCCGTGTTTAGAAACAAATTTTGGTATTTGCAAAGTAATTGCCTTTTTCCATTCCATTTTGACAGTTTTGCAACATAACTTTGACAATTTTTGTCAGGTGATTTTTAGGTACATTTCGAAGAAAAATCTACCTATTGAGATGTATACCATGTCACGACTTTCGGAAAATTCTTTCATAGTTTTTCGTTTCATGCCTCCCTGAGTTCGAAAGTTTATATAAATATATACCTATATATACAGTCTTGTGCATTAACATAGGACCACATGCGTTTTAGGCTATACTCGATAAACTTCAACATCCTATATCTGGCATGCTATGGGTTCGATAAAAATAAAAATTAATAGGAATTAAACTGTGTTCCTTTTATTAACAAATTAATATTTCAATTATTATTATTAGTGGGGGGTTGGATGAAAGAACTTTTCAGCTTGTCCCTAATAGCAAACTAGTAAGGAAGCAATTGGTCACACCAATTACGTAATACCCTAGATGTAGAAAAATATACTCATTCTTATATCAACATTTTTGTATAAAAACGACTCATGCTTATATGGCAAGACTAAGAAGGAGTTGCCCGATTTTGCTCATCTTCGAACTTGACCTTGCAATTTTAATCAAATATTATTGTACCAAATTACAAGTCCCTAGCTACGTTCTCGAGTTATCGTCTGGCCAGACAGACAGACAAACAGACAGACAGACACAGATAGACAGACAGACAAACAGACGGACATGCATAAAACGGTTTCTTTTCACTTCCCAATCATGAATATATAGTTCTTTCTTTTCTGTGACGATTATTTCTGGGCGTTGCAAACGTTCGCTCAAAACTAATATACCCTACATCTAGGGTATAAAAAGGGATCCGAACACTTCGCAATGAAAAGTATCACCCACATTGTATCCAACAGCAAGTCCAAGGAGGGGGTGGAAAGGTAACCGTATGGGGCGCTATGGCCTGGTAGGGCTATTCCAACCTATGCGTTGTTCAAGGCACTATTAATGCACAAAAATATGTAGAAATATTGAAGGAGTTTCTTGTGCCTTTTATCGAAGATGAAATGCCGCTTCTGGGAACGATTTTTCAACAGGAAAATGAAAAACCCCATACAGCTCGTTACACACAAACGTGACTAGAGCAACAAAATTATTACTGTTTTGCAATGGCCAGCAAAAAGCCCCGATTTAAACAATTTAGAAAATTGTTGGAAAGTTTTGGGCGACCGAGTTTCAGTTCGTAAACCAAAAAATATCCAGGAAATGAAAACATTTTTATCAGAAGTATGGAAACCCATGACAGCGGTAATGACTGAAAACTTAACAAATTCCGTTCCAAAAAGAATTAGGGCTTGTTTAACAGCCAAAAGACTTCATTTTAAATATTAAATCGTAGGAAGTATCAGCTTATTATAAGTGGTCCTATCCTTTGCACAGCTGCATTTTACAATATACCATTGAATGTTTGTTAAAATTCTTGAAATAAAGATAATTGAAATTTAAATTGTTAATAAAAGGAACACATTTTAATTCCTATTAATTTTTATTTTTATCGAGCCCATAGCATGCCAGATATTTTTGAAATTCGAAATTTTCTAAACCACGTCTTGGGGGTGTCGTTGAAAAGCTCTTGATGAGTAGTTTATAAATCCATAATTAGTTTCTCGATTTTGAAATAAATGATCAAAAATAAACGCAATCAAAATACTTCGAAATCTACCTCAGCCTGTAGGCCTGCTGAAAGGGATTTTTTTTTAATGAAGAATTAAAACCAGCATTAAAGACCATTAGTGACAATTATTTATTAGCTAATGAATCATTAAGAGTGCGATGTGTCCAGGCTCTACGGTATAACGCGCTTTTAGGTGTTTGTTAAGGAGTCTCTATAAGACAATTTGAGACCTCGATCGAAAAATCGAACTGGTGACAACGGAGGAAGTCAATTTAGGAATAATGTTCCACATTTAAAAAAAAATTGTTTTTGTTTTTAAATTCTAACCGGTTTCTTGATCCTCGCTGAAGAGAAGGAACCTGGTTTTGTGTTCATTGTGTTCATCAATTGAGTATTACGGCAGTTATAGGCTATAGCATAAAAAAAAACACTGCCAATTTTTCACAAAGGTTTATTATTATCAAAATAAGTTTTGTTTTACTACATATTCGACCATTGGTCACGCAGATCGGCTAACGATGGAGATAAAATTTGACATTTTAAAATTCAAGATTAGATGGCAGTAGTGATCACCTAGCAAGAAATGGAACATTTTATGGAGATTCGAAATTCCGTTGTCAGGTGGCACTTGATTTTTGAACCAAATTTTATTCAATTTATCTCCAGAAGTTGCCTGGACGGGGGACGGGGTACGAACGGATTTTTTATTCGTTTTTTAAATCTACATGTCTCAAAACGAAAGGTGTCAAAATATCAGGGGGGGGGGGGTTATAATTTTTTTTTGTTCGTGCTCGATTCCAAAGGTTTACGTTTATTATTAGAAATAACAAACCAAAAGGGTGCGAGAAATTTGAATATTTCAAAAAAAGGTTTTTGCCCTAATACCCGTTCTTTATTCTACAAGTTACTTTGAAAATATTAGATCGGTTTCTGTACTAGCAGAAGCAGGCATTGCAAGCCATTGCAAGAAACTGTTCCTGTACTCATTTCCCCTCCATCAGGAACTTTAAATTGATCACAATAATAGTTCTCTGCCTTCTTGTTTTTAGTATTATTATTATTTTACTGTTTTTTTCAGATCAGATTATTTCAGCAAGGTGTTCCCATACATAAGTAAACTTATCCGTTCTAGATTAAGGCAGTCGCTGGATCTTTCAGGCAAAAAACTACTGGAACAGGCCTCATTAAGACTCTACAAATTTTGCGGGGTGTATTTCTTTAATAATTTATTTGAAATGTTTTTTTTTTAAACTGTTATCAATACAAAAAACTTTCTATTGATCGTAAATTGCTGGTGAAAGCAAAACCAAAATTACATGCAAAATATTAATACATAATTATGTATTATAATGAAATTTTTTCAATCAAGCACTATTGTTACCGAAATCTGATTGTGTTTAAAAATGTTTAAAAAAATAATACCCTTGCTTTTTAATTACAATACCTAATTAATTTCTGTATTGAAACTTGTGCATTTTGTAGGTACACCTGTTTTGCTCTATCGCATGCTCTGGCTCTCAATTGAGTTATCCAATTGGTACACGTATACAAAAAATATACATATTCTGCAGCTAAAGCTAAGTTTGGTTCCAAGAGAAGCAATTGAGAAGGCAGCTGTAAAATGATAATTTTGCGATTATAAAGAAACTTGTTAAGCCCGCTACGAGAAAGGAGATAAGAAGAGAAAACAACACACCACACTTCACTTTCATAAAGCAAAATGTGACACACATTTACCTGCTGTGGACTACTAAACGTTGGTGAACTAATTTGCACCGCAGGATTCGGTTGCCCCTGATGTTGCTGGCGATTTTGCATCCATGACATTTTATTAATTTTCAACAGATTGACTTAACGAACAGTACAATTTTTCCTGGATTCTCTGAGAAACGCTAAAAGTCTACATATGGCATTCAGGAATTAATTTTCCAATGATTTCTTGAAAACTATTATATGAACATTGAATCACACACGTTTATCACGGTTTTGCAATCCTTTCGTCGGGTTCAATGACGTTTAGAACGAAAATGTGAATTAAATTACGTGGAAAGTATTTGATTTTATTTACATTACACCATTGACGAAATTATTCACTGCGAATTCAATAAAGAAACATTAGAGTGGGTAACTGATGAACATAATAAAAGCTTCAATGAAACTCGAAGTTTCTTACAACTTTCACGAACTTTACGAACAAGACAATATGCCAAGTTGACAGTTTAAAGAGTTTACATATCTCACTCTGTCTATTCCACGCAGATATCTTATATATACAAAAGCAGAACACAAGTAAGTAAAACTATCTCTTCCTAGCCAATGATTAATTGAATGAGACGAATACACCTTGCTCAGGTACGAAGGGCTCGAAAGCAAAACCCTTCTTATTTTGCTTACTCACAATGTAATTTTAAGTTAACCATTCAAACGTACTATCCGCAGTTCGTTATATTAATTCAAGCACTGCAACACTTTTTATACACTACACGATTTTGATATATTTATATAAGGCAAAGCAAACATAAATATGCGGAGGAATGTGATGAAACAAAGACTGGACACGTTTACACAGAAAGGTTTTTTCATATATATATATATAATTTTGTCTGTAGCGGTGAATGGTGGTGAATTCAATTGGTGAACTGGTGAAAAGCATATTCGCTCAATTTCGCCCAGTCGTGGTGAACCGATTATGGCGACAACGCTTTGAAACTTTAAAACTATATTTCTTATCTAGAGCAAAATATACTTATTATGTCAAGTTTATATATTATATTGTATATTTGGTTGATTTTTTGTTGTTGTGGTCGAAATTGTAAAAATTGTTTTTTGGCTTTTTGGGTAAAAAAAAAGCTGAATAAGAACCACCAACCTTTATCCTAATACAATACAACCACTCAAAATAACCCTTGACTGAAAAAAACTAACACAGTTCTATGTAATATACGTCGCTTTTAGGGATAGTTGCAATTATTCAAAATGTTATCTGATGTACATTTATAATATTAAGATTTTCACCGTTCTGTGGGAAACCGGGTAGATCTGCTAGTGAATACATAATATGTATTATAATAGGTCTGTTCGCGTACTTTTTTGCTTGCAAGTTCCTTTTCTGGTGGTGAGGATAAGATTACTGAAAGTACGCGAACAGCTTCCTGCAATATTCTGAAAAAGCAGAAATAGATTATTTACTGAGAGTTCGTGCAAGTCTAATGCTTGATGCAAAAATTTGAAGCAAAATGTTTTAAAATACTGAGTGAATTCAGTGAAGTTATGAAGAGAAAAAATGTAGGTATTTAAAAACTGTTGGCGACAGAATTAGTCATCAAGTGATGAAGAAAGTAATATGCTCTCTGTATTGGAATGTTATGAAGTTTTCTATGTATATATTCTTCTTTGAGTCCATTTAAATTTTAAATATTATTTTTCATTCAAAAAATTCAAAAAACAAACTGTCACTTCAAAACGAAGTCACAAAGTGTCTTCTTCAACACGATAAGGAAAACGAAGACAGAAATACTCCCTGAAAGTTCATTAAACAGGGGAAGCTGTGACGTAGGCAAAAAAGTAAGTACGCAAACGACTTCCTGCAAATGCATTACAATCAAGTATGAAAATATGGAGGCGCTATAAACATGTAAATCGTACTACGTGCTTAGAGTATGAAAATATTGAGGCGCTATAAGCCAAAAAAAGTGAAGTATTTTTCACGTATACGTTAGTGACAAAGGCGGCGTAAATTTTTGGATAAAGTTAGGGGGTTCATAAAAGTACATTTATTTAAAATTTCAGAATAAAATTTGTAAAATTAATATGGAAAAACCATGATTTAGTATCTAATATTTTAAAATATTCATTCGGTCTATGTCAGTAAAAGAAAATTGAGAGCTTAAATAAAAGGAAACATAATAAAAACAAATTAATGTATTTCCACACCAATTAATGCTGTGTTTGTGCATAGGTAAACAAAATGACGAATAAATATATAAATGATTAAAAAATGATTCATATAAGAAATTATAAAGAAACCCCCGTGGGCAATATTTTGTTACCACACCAATGGGGCAAAGGCGATATGGAGAAATATCAAAAATATGTCAAAAATGCAACACAAAACAGCGCACTTTATTACTAAATTATTATTTACCACATAATCAATTAATGAAAATTTAAATATTTTATGCTTTTTTACTTCTATTTGACAATAAATTCACTCATATTTCGCTCGTATTTCACAAATATTTTTGAAAATTTGTATTTGACAGTTTAGGTTTCACACTCAAAATGACACATGACAATAGGCTTCACTACAATTGATTATGTGGTAAATAACATTTTAGTAATAAAGTGCGCTGTTTTGTGTTGCATTTTTGACATATTTTTGATATTTCTCCATATCGCCTTTGCCCCAGTGGTGTGGAAACAAAATATTCCCCGCAGGTATTTCTTTATAATTTCTTATTTGAATAATTTTTTTTATCATTTATATATTTATTCGTCATTTTGATTACCTATGCACAAACACAGCATTAATTGGTGTGGAAATACAGTAATTTGTTTTTATTATGTTTCCTTTCATTTAAGCTCTCAATTTTCTTTTACTGCGACATACTGAATGAACATTTTAAAATATTAGATACTAAATCATGTATGTCCTTCCATATTAATTTTACAAATTTCATTGTGAAATTTTAACAGAATGTATATGAACCCCATAACTTTATCCAAAAAATTACGCCGCCTTTGTCACTAACGTATACGTGAAAAATACTTCACTTTTTTTGGCTTAAGCCGGAGGTACACGATACGGAAAACGTCGTATTTATAAGCGATACGCCGTATTTCATATCGTGTGACTCGACGATAAGCAATATGGTGTATCGCTTATAAATATCCCAAAAATTTCGGAATATTTTCGGCACAACCAAGCAATTTGCGGGGTACAAATTTCTCGAGTCACACCATACAAAACTTTATGAACACAGTTTTGAGATTACTGCTCTTACGGGCGGCACGGCGTCGCGGTAAACTGTGAATTGCAAAATACAGGTTGCAAACTCATTTTTGCTTATCGTGTGACTCGATGTGTCAAAAGTGACATCCACAAAGATATTTCCTTATAAATATGACGTTTTCCGTATCGTGTACCTCCGGCTTTATACTCTTATAGAGCCTCCATATTTTCATACTAGCAACTAGTTGACTATAGTCAACTATATAAACTTTGGTCATTCAAAAACTCCGTGGTTTAGTATAACATAACTATGAGCATAACTATTTTGCATTATAGAGGGTGATTTTTTAAATGTTTGGTTTTTAATTTAATTTAATTGCAATAATTTATGAAATTTTTATTTCAATTGATAAATCAATGCTTGCCACTTATTTTTTAAAGATTATTTTATTTCACATTGTTCACTACTACTAATACCCCGGGCACACGAGAGCACTTAAGTGGGTTAATGACGTCACGTAAAGTGGGTTAAGTGTCGTGTGCCGCCGAACGGAGTTCGGGGTTAATATATCTGATAACATTTGGCGAAAAGTAAACATAAAAATACAAACATAAAAAACATAAAAAGTGAGTTTCTTGCGTTGAGTTTGAGATTAGTTGATGTGTTTACTCAATTGAAATTTGCTGTAAAGTAACGATAACACGAAAACATCTAGGAAACCACAAAAAAACATTTCACAGCTGATTACTTTTTAGTACAAAGATTTTCTACCATGTGGAACTTATGGCGCTGGTAGTAGTTTGTCGAGTTTAACCCGGGTTCCAGGAGGTAGGTTTCGATGTCGAGTTCTTATGGAAAATTTACATGGGCTACGTCATAATGACGTCATTAACCCACTTAAGTGCTCTTGTGTGCCCAGGGTATAACGCTGCTCCTTTAAGTAGAGTAAGAATTTTACCGTGAAGAAGTACATTACGAGAGTTTTTACTTTTTGAACGACCATAGTTTTTACTTTAATAATAATATAGTTGAATTTTTGAACGCGTTCTTCTTTTCGGTGGCATCTGGCATGCTATCTCGGAACTACGAAACCTACAATTACTACGTTTACATACCTGGGTTGAACCGAGTTTACATTTCGACAGTTTTTTCATGTTTTCTGAGTAATTTTCCAAAACATAAGATTTTAATCGAAATCAAATTCCTTAAAATTTCTATATAATATAAATGAAACTCGAAAAAATTGAAAAAATTCTTAATATAATAGATCAAATTAGTGCAATAAGCTGTCACTTCGACTACGTCTGGCCTCGATTTCGACTCGATTCCTCATATCAACCTGGAGTGCTCAAAAACGCGGGTTCGAGTTCAAAACCTGTTTTCGACTCGATCTTTCGACTCTGCATATGTAAACGTAGTAAATGTGGATTGTGGATTCTACAGTTCAGGTTCAAACCGTTCTCTGGGATGTGACAGCGCTGACGTGTGCTCGAAGAAAACTTGAAAACAAATTTTTATCAAATATTATGAATAATTTGGTTAAACGGTTAATAGTATTAAAATAAGTGTACAGACAAGTCGAAAAATAATCATGGCTCTTTTAACAATGATAGCGCGGGTAATCGACGGTTTGCCTTTAGTTGGAACCATGCAAGAAGATGAGCAAGTAAATTTTCACAAAATCATATTTTTACAAAACCATTACTTTTATTTAATGTTACTTATTTTAGTCAGGACGAAGTATACTTGAATACCAAAATCAAGCGAAAATGTTATTTAGGAAACTCGGAGCGCACTCACCTCCAAGATGCAGTATTGAGACTGGACCATATTTGTTTCAGTAAGTGATTTCAATCAGCGCCAACATTACTATTCAAAAAATGTATTTACTTTGCAGCTATTTAATAGAAGATGGTGTTTGTTATCTTGTAATGTGTGATAAATTGTATTCAAAACGACTGGCATTCAATTATTTAGAGGACTTGGCTCAGGAGTTCCATACACAATATGGAAGAAGAGTAAATTCCGTAACGAGACCGTACGCATTTATTGAATTCGATATTTACATTCAAAAGGCTAAAAAGCAACTCACAGATAGAAGACGAAATATAAATACAATTAACTCACAGTTGCAAGATGTTCAAAAAATTATGGCAAGTCTACCTACTGTTCATGCTTTATTACAAAATTTATATTAAAAAAATTGTTTTAGGTTCAAAATATCGATGACGTTTTGCAAAGAGGAACTGTTCTTTCAGGTATTCTTTTTTCTGAAAGTTACTCCAAACACCAATCGAAATCAGTTTTTTTTTATCCAAACAATGATTCATTTCATATTTTTTTTCTTTAGAGTTGGATACGAAAACGCAAAATCTTTCAATGATGTCCCAGAAGTACAAGAAGGATGCAACTTACTTGAATCACAAGTCAATGTATGTAAAAGCGGCGGCAGCTGGAATTGTGTTAGTTGTTTTATTCCTCTATTTTTGGATACTTTAATTTACAAGTACGTTTCATAATCACCGAACAATTTTCGAAAAACGGTGTACTTTCCACAGAAAAAAAGGGCGACGTCTGAAATATTAAATTATTTGTAAAACAGTTCTGGGTATATTTTGTTTTTATATTATAATATGTATTTAAATTGACAATTGGCTTTCTAATTCTAATCAACCACATCTTCGGAATCAGATAAAAGTTCCAAAATTCGTTCATCGGGAAACAATAGATTTGTTAAGCCATTTTCTAAATCGTGTTTCTTTTCACGGTCTTTCTTATTTAATTTGCTTCCTAAAACGGTTTTTTCGTCTGTGTCGCATTGTTCCTTTTTGCTTTCATGTGATTTGTATAAAATTTCCCTTTGGAGCATATTCAGGGATTCTTGGAACTGTTTCACCTCCTCTTGCACATCTTCGTCTAAATAGTGTGCACAACTTTAGATACTTTTGAACATTTCAAATTATTTCGTTTACTTACCACTGTCAATAACGTCGTATCCATCTAAAACATTGTCGTACGTAACATGTATGATAGGAAACTCTATAATAGTTTTGCCTGCCAGATTCTCTCTCAGGGTCTTTCCGCCGTCTAATAAGTAAAAACGATTTTTGCTTCTTTTCACTTCCTCTGCTTTTAGAAAAATCTTAAGATATCTATTCCCCTTAGATTGATAAAACTCTAATTTCTTGCTGGTAGAGTTATTTCCAAAATTTTTCATTTCAAAAAACTTGTTCAAAAGGCAGATTATTTTTTCATTTTCCGAACATCTCTCGTCGCAGATTTTCAAATTCCCCGCGTTTACAAACACCCATTCAACACGCCAGAAAATTACCTTCAATTGCTTGTCATAGAAAGTAGTGTTTGTGGATCTTCGCGAGAAGTTGTGCAACAGGAATTTAAGTGTAATACCGCGCAATTCAGCAATTTTACGAAGGTGGAATAGTTGTGGCTGTAAGTACTTTTTGTAACTAGTAAACCTCTTGATTTTGTCAGATTTTCGACTGTCCACGTATCGTGTGCATTCCTCCAAAAACCTGTAATCATTCACAAACTCTTTTTCCGTGATTTTGGATAGTGGAATGTATTTCGTTCTGTTGCGTATTCCATCGCACTTTAGTTCCTTTTTATGAATTTGAACACACGGAAGACAACAAGTTTTAACCTCGCATTTTGGACAAGTGTATACAGCAAATGCGTTATCGCAGACCTCGCAGTTTCCCAATCTGAAACATTTGTTTTAATATAGAATTGCGGGCTGATTTAAACCCTTCGAAAACATACCTGCGATTTTGTATGATTATTGAGCTCTGGCCAATAAGTGCCTTTGTACTTTCCTCCATTGTACAAGCGCCGCTTATCCTTGTATGTAAGTAGCCTGCTCAGTTTTTGTTTTAATCCATTCAATATTTCAATTGAGATGCGATGTTGGCCACGATACAAAACAACAATTTAGAATTTTCTGACAGCTGATGGGTTGATACAAAAACATAAAGCCGGAAACACATTGCCAAAGCCGTAGCGAACTTGGAGCTGGCGTTGGCTTGGGCTTTAACTTCACTAACCAATTACAGCTTCTACGACGCGACGGTGTGGCTTCGTGTTTGTAAATTGTTGTTCAAAAAAGAAATTTGGTGTTAATGTGGAAAAGGATGTGACTGAGAGTGATGTCGAAATTGTAGAAGTTCAAAAAGCACGTGGTACAGAATGTAAACAAAAGTGACAGCAAGCCGCCTCGAAGCTTCAAGAAATCCAGCATGTCGGACTTTTCCGACAGAGCTGGTATGAAGCCGCCTCGGCGAATTGCGAAGCTGTGAAGTGTGCCGCGTCATAAGATTGTGCGATTACCACAATCAAGCGGTAAACACAATACGACGTTCGGCTTGGCCGACTGTTGACAGTTCTAGTACAACATACGTGCTAAAGTTGTGCCTAAAGCCGGAGGTACACGATACGGAAAACGTCATATTTATAAGGAAATATCTTTGTGAGATATTTTTGTGACATCGAGTCACACGATAAGCAAAAATGAGCTTGCAACTTGTATTTTGCAATTCACAGACTACTGCGACGGCCGTAAGAACAGTAATCTCAAAACTGTACATAAAATTTCGTGTGGTGTGACTCGGGAAATTTGAACCCCTCAGCGAACGTTTGTAACGCCAAGAAATAATCGTCACAGAAAAGAAAGAACTATATATTCATGATTGGGAAGTGAAAAGAAACCATTTGATGCATGTCCGTCTGTCTATCTGTCTGTCCAGACGATAACTCGAGAACGCTTAAGTAGCTATAGAGACTTGTAATTTGTCACAATATTAATGCTCAAAGATGAGCAAAATCGGGCAACTCCTTCTTAGTGTTGCCATATAAGCCTGAGTCGTTTTTATATAAACATGTTGATTTTGTTGACTGAATGTTTACATTTTGGATTTTTTTTGTTAAATATTGTTATAAATACGGATTATAATTAAATATTTGTCAGACATTTTTTTTGCACGGTCTTTTTATACACAATATTAAAATTATAGAAATGGAAGAAAACGTCGGCAGTTTTAAGATGGTAAACGTAATGGGATTTACATGGAGTTTTTTTTATATATATTGAATGAATTAATTGGGATTTTTCTGCTAGGGTAAATTGTTTTTTTTTTTTTTTTATATATATTTTTTGGGGTTGTGGGGGTGGGGTTGGAACCATCTCCCTTGGAGTTGTTCAATTTGGGGCGTGTGTGATATCAAATTAAAGCTCATGCTGAGTACTATTAAATTAAGCAGTCGCGGATAACTAGCCTTAGTGACATAAGAAAATGCATGTCAAGATTTTTAGATAGAATGAGTATATTTTTCTACATCTAACCCAAATAGCAATGTAAACTTGTATCATACTTGCAGTAAGTTTGATGTATCAAACAAGGAAACTTGCAGCAAGTTTGTCACGGCAAGTGTGCAAACTTGTGGCAAGTTTAAATCAAACTTCCTAGTTACCATGCGACAAACTTGCACAAAGTTTGTCACAACAAACTTGCACAAAGTTTGTCACAACAAACTAGTTTAATGTTTGTCATGGCAAGCTTTCATAATATTTATCGCAATAAACTTGCGTACGACACATGACTTCTCTTTCGATTGACACTTGACATATGGATGAGGAGGTATAAAAAACAACTTTTTTTATCTTTAAACTAAAGTTATCTTATATTTTATATAAACAACAATGTTTTATTTTGGAAATAAATATTTTTCCTGTTGTCTCTCGTTTCTGAAACAAAGAAATAAAACTGAATAAAAATATCGACTTATAATTTCACAGTTACACAATTTTTGTTTCGCAATTGTCAATCTTATAAAAGTTTAAGCACACAACGCGCACAAAAGAAATTAGCACTTAAAAAAAAATATCTTTCTGAAATTTCACAATTTTTCCCAACTCAATTTTCACGACCCTGACGGGATCAACGGACACGATTCGGACATAAAACGGACACGTGTCCGTTTTGTTTCAAAAACTGATACGATTTTCGTGTCCGAAACGTGTCAGAAAAATCGGACATAAAACGGACACGTGTCCGTTTTGTTACGAAAACAGACACATTTTTCATGTCCGAAACGTGTCAGAAAAATCGGACATAAAACGGACACTTTTCTAACTTGTTTCAAAAAGATAATAAATAATAATACAATATATTATAATATAATTATATTAGACGAAAAAAACAATTTGTAACAATTAAGTAAAATAAAGTTTTTTTAAAAGTTCACAAGTGTTTTCCTAAAAGATTAGACAAAGATTAAACAAAAAACAATTAATACATAATAAAATTAAGAAAAATTCAACAATAACAACAAAACGATAAATATAAAAATTTACATATCTTCATTCGATCGTGATTTTTTATTATATATGGTTTTTCTTAGGGCCAATCTCAACAATTTCTCGGAAATAGGCCTTTTCGGGTCTACCTCGACCGGTTTTTTTTTATATTGCCTATAAAATATGGAATAAGCGTATTGCACGGCGGACGATTTCCAACACATGCTGTTCATTATATCTGTAAGAAACAGTATGGATTATGGCAACTTACATTCATTTAATTTACACCAATGATTTTGTACATACCGAGCAAGGATTGAATGTTCTGGTCTCTAACAAGGACACAATCGAAATCATGGGCGGCTTTTGAGTCCAATTGAAGTGACTTATAGTTTGTAGGCCACATATATATTTAAATTTATATTATATTATATATATATTATTTATATTTTTATATTTCTATATTTATATTTATTTATTGGTATGAATTTAGGGTTGTTACTTGTTACCATAGATAAATAAATAAAAAACATAAATATAGCAATAATTTTATTTTATTTTGTTTTTTGAACATTTAAAGCTTTACTTTTCTTGTTTCAAAACAATGTAGTTAAACATTTTTTAATGTTCATTCTACAATATTATCAAAGAGTCTTGGTCAAAATGGGCGTAAAACCAACAGAGTTGAAATATATTTTATATGAAAGCCTATAATAAGAAACGGACACGATTCGGACATCGGACTTATAGTCATTTTTCGTATTGCGAAGAACGGACACATTTCGGACAAGAAACGGACACGATTCGGACATCGGACTTAGTCATTTTTCGTATTGCGAAGAACGGACACATTTCGGACAAGAAACGGACACGATTCGGACATCGGACTTAGTCATTTTTCGTATTGCGAAGAACGGACACATTTCGGACAAGAAACGGACACGATTCGGACATCGGACTTATAGTCATTTTTCGTATTGCGAAGAACGGACACATTTCGGACAAGAAACGGACACGAATCGGACAAATCGGACATAAAACGGACAAAATGGACATAAAACGGACAAAATGGACATAAAACGGACAGAATTATGTCCGTTTTATGTCCGAATTGTGTCCGTTGATCCCGTCAGGGGATGCTTGTTTCTCGCCTGATACTGGACTGAATAATATTTTCATTTTGTCTTGACAGTTTCGGCAATTGTCAAGCTATGCGCGTAAGCGGCAAACAGTGCGGCCGACTCTGCTGGACGAATATTTGCTAAATAATTATCAAAATATGCTAAAAATATTGACTATATATAAATAGAATAAGCACTAGCTCTTTACGGAATGAAACATACTAATAATTAATTATGATTGTCGTTGAAAATATGCATAATAGTCATAAAAGATGTTCAACTGGCAAACCTGCTCGTTCACATTGCTTAGCAAGTGTACAGCAAACATAATGCAAACTTGATATATCAAAAATAACTTGATTAGTTTGCAGCAAGTTTGTCATAAACTTGACTTGACAAACTTGTCGTAACAATCATATATCAAAGATAAATCAAACTTGCGGCAAGCTTGCATGCTATCTGTCCCAAAAATTTCGGAATATTTTCGGCACATCCAAGCAATTTGCGGGGTACAAATTTCCCGAGTCACACCATACAAAACTTTATGAACACAGTTTTGAGATTACTGCTCTTACGGGCGGCACGGCGTCGCGGTAATCTGTGAATTGCAAAATACAGGTTGCAAACTCATTTTTGCTTATCGTGTGACTCGATGTGTCAAAAGTGACATCCACAAAGATATTTCCTTATAAATATGAAGTTTTCCATATCGTGTACCTCCGGCTTAAGCGATACACCATATTGCTTATCGTCGAGTCACACGATATGAAATAAGGCGTATCGCTTATAAATATGACGTTCCCGTATCTTGTACCTCCGGCTTAGGACTTACATCCTTGACGAACGCACTCAAATCAGCGCGATGTGGCAACTGTGATAACTGATAGCGAAAAACTGTCAAGCTTCTTAAGTTAGTAAACAAATTTTTCATTAATGATTTTTTCCTTTTTTTCAGATTAGAACAGAATTAAAATAGGATTAATAAGTGTAAAAACGTTCTTGAATTATTTTAGTGTAAATTTTGTATGAGACAAATGTGTTAAAATTTTGAAAAATGACTTGAGATGACATATGTCATTTTAACATTTTTGAAGTTAAATATTTCCAAAACTAAACGGAATTCCTAAGAAATTCTTCCGGATTCGTCACTTTTAGCCCCAAATACATGTCCATACAAAATTTCATTAAAATTTGCCACTTTCTTCTGGGTGGTCCGCGTCGTAAACTTGTTCCAAAGAAATGCAATATTGAATAAATTTGAATGTTTTAAAAATAAAGTTGGTCCCAAAATAACGTCCAATTGTTATAACATATTTTAAATTATAAGCGAAAAATGAAACATACCTGGAACAAGTAACCCTATTTATTTCCTCTTTCACACTTATTCTATAATTCTATATATTATAATTTATATGATCTAACTGCATGTTTAGTTGTTAGTTATTCTACTTATTTAAAAATTTGGGGCGATGTGTTTTAATATCAACATTCATTTTACTATGCAATATACAGGGTGTTTTGACGGGGGTTGCAGATATTTTGCATATGGATAAGGGGGGTCATTGTGAATATTTTGAGCCATATATGCTTTAAGCCGGAGGTACACGATACGGAAAACGTCGTATTTATAAGCGATACGCCGTATTTCATATCGTGTGACTCGACGATAAGCAATATGGTGTATCGCTTATAAATATTCCAAAAATTTCGGAATATTTTCGGCACATCCAAGGAATTTGCGAGGTACAAATTTCCCGAGTCACACCATACAAAACTTTATGTACACAGTTTTGTGATTGCTGCTCTTACGGGCGGCGCGGCGTCGCGGTAATCTGTGAATTGCAAAATACAGGTTGCAAACTCAATTTTGCTTATCGTGTGACTCAATGTCTCAAAAGTGACATCCACAAAGATATTTCCTTATAAATATGACGTTTTCCGTATCGTGTACCTCCGGCTTTAGTCCAAAGTCGCATGGCTTTTGAGATATTCGCAAAATTCCGATTTTCTGCTAAACAGGGTGTTATAGCGGTTAACAGCCAATAATGCATCTAATTAGAGTTTTTTGTCGGACTTATTTGTATTTTATTGTTGTGCTAGGAAATAGTCCACCGAAAAAAAATATTACCGCAGCGTACAAGGTGCATAATAAAAAAATAAAGGCAAAATAATACCAAGGAAAATAGTTTTTCACATCAGTGTTGCAAGTTCCGTTATCTGTAACAAAGAAACTACCCAGTGTATCACCCTTCAAATAACTTAAAAGCATCCTCAATTTGTATCCTTTCCAATGATGTTTATCATACTCCACCAGCTACTTTCGTTTTCCCAGAAAGTGATTTTTGAATAGATGAGCCTAACTAATTTTTAAAAATAATCAAAACTTAAACCAAGCTTAAGTTTCTCGTATTTGAGCGGTCGATTTTTGCTTACGTTTCTGGAGCCCTAGTTCCACTTCCATTAGCACGTCCGTACATAAAAATTATATCTGCGTTTTCAAAACTCGTAAACGCAGTCATCCCAATTTTCAAAAAGTTCACAAAAACCAAAAGCAAAAAAAATAATCATTGTAAAAAGGGTTCAACACTAATTTAAACAGAACTTCCAAATAAAGAAAGAACTTGGAATTGGAAACATGAATGAAATAGACAGTATTAGCAATTAATATCAACACGTGCTGGATAATAATTGTTTTGTGTTACGCCTGGCTTGCACAAGCCGAGACACTTATCCAAAAATTGACCGCTCGACTCAAATACTCGACTAGAAATTCTCCTTGTGTAAAGCAAGCTTAAGTTTTGATTATTTTTCAAAAAAAGATAGGCTCGTCCATTCAAAATTCGTTTTCTGAGAAAACGCAAGCAGCTGGTGAAGTATTATAAACATCATTGGAAAGGATACAAATTAAGGATATTTTTAAGTTATTTGAAGGGTGATACACTGGGTAGTTTCTTTGTTACAGATAACGGAACTTACAAGACTGATGTGAAAAAATACTTTCTGTGATATTATTTTGCCTTTATTATTTTATTTTCGACCTTGTACGCTGCGGTAACATTTTTTTTCGGTGGACTGTTTCATAGCACAACAAAAAAATACAAATAAGTACTACAAAAAACTCTAATTAGATGCATTATTGGCTGTTAACCGCTATAATACCCCTGTTTAGTAGAAAATCGAAATTTTGCGAATATCTCAAAAACCATGCGACTTTGGACTATAACATAATATGTGGCTCAAAATACTCACAATGACCCCCCCTATCCATATGCAAAATATCTGCAACCCCCCTCAAAACACCCTATATACATTGTAATAGAGATTTTTATTGTTTCGCAGGTTTAGTTTTAAATCCAATCATTATTTCATCATATGAGATAGCAGTATTTCTTGAGTTATTTTTTAAATATTTTGAAGTTATGCGTGAAGATAGTCACATTTCTCTAATATTTTTAATGTAATTTGCTACCAACTTCGTAGTAAAATCGAAATTGACAATAGACACTTTTCTTGCGGAGTTGTGATTAAATAATTTCATAACTTGGTAAATCAGCCAAACTAGTTGATTTTCGCTTTGTGTAAAATAGTTCCTTTTGTGATAGTAATTAATCGTAATTTGTACATATTAAGATAAATAACAAAATGGCTTCAGCATGGGGAAAAGTCGAAGATATTGAACCCGTAAGCTTCGCTGAAATAATGTCTGAAGAATATGCTCGCGGTCTTCAGGATGAACAATTGCGAAATGGCATCCCTGCAAATCAGGGAAACTGTTTAGAGCCGTTTTTCGATCCACTGCAACTTGAGATTGAGGGGGATATATGCAAATCCGACGCCGTCATCGCCCAAATGCTGCAAGCTGAGTTTGACTACGACTACAATGAGGAGTTGAAAAGAATCGAAAGGCAACAGAACAAGCAAGCGAAAGTGTCCGTCTCCCTGAGCAAATACCGTCGCAATGCGGGATTGCAGTGGTCCGAGGACGAAGAATATGAAAGCGACGATTACGACAATCCGAAACGCGACTGGGACAGATTCGAGACCAACGAAAAAGCGTTCGAGGCTATTCCGAAGTGCGGCTTTAAAATCGACAAAGAAGGGGAGATGATCACGAAACACGATCCCCAGATTTGTGGAGTTCGCAATGCATGCAGGGTGATGTCATTTCCGCCAGAATTTCCCACAGGCGATGGCGCTGGATTCGATATGAAACTTTCGAATTCGGCGTTCAATAATTTGAAGTCATACACAATGCACAATAAGGGTAAAATGCACGAGCGCAGAGAGAGTAATTCAAGGACGAAAAAGGGTAAAATGCATGACCGGAATGAAGGCAAAGCGACCACCGAACGGGGCATAGACTACCGCACCAAGTACATCCTATACAAATTGATGGACAACCAGATACTTGAACAAATAAACGGGATATTCTCCACAGGGAAAGAGTCTGTCATTTTGCACGCCAACACCGATCCCAAGTACCCTGGGGAGCAGATTCTACCCAAGGAGTGTGCTGTCAAAGTGTTCAACACCACGCTAAATGAGTTTAAGCAGCGCGATCGTTATATTAAGGACGATTACCGCTTCAAGGACCGCTTTAGCAAGCAAAACAACCGCGTCGTCATCTGCATGTGGGCTGAGAAGGAGATGCACAACTTGCTGCGAATGGAGAAGCACGGCATCAGGTGCCCCTCCGTGGTTATGCTGAAGAAGCACGTGCTGGTCATGTCATTCATAGGCAAGAATCACTTTCCTGCCCCGAAGCTCAAGGATGCCGGCCTCGATTTAGAAGAGCTCAGTATCGCTTACGAACAACTCGTCACTATTATGCACACGTTGTACAACAAGGCCAAGTTGATTCACGCCGACCTCTCTGAGTACAATATTCTGTGGATGGATGGGAACTGCTGGATCATCGACGTGGCGCAATCTGTAGAGCCCGGTCATCCCAGCGCATTAGAATTCTTAATGCGCGATTGCGACAACGTCATAACGGTAGTGTGGCCTTTTATTGCTATGCTGAATAACATGTTTTTTTTTCAGTTCTTTGAGCGAAAAGGATTACCTAATATTTTTAGCAAGGAAGATCTGTTCAAGCACATTACCGCGATGAGCGCAGACACCCATAACGCAACAATGTTGGAGCGAATTCATTCAAGCGGGGCTTCAAATGCAGTCGCCACTGCCCCCAACCAGAATAGTTTTCCAAACAAAATCAAACCAATCGAGTTTTCGTTCGAATTGGCTTGGGAAAAGTCCATGCTGGACAGACAGAATTCACATCCAAGGGTAGAGGATAACAGAGTTTTTGAAGAGACCAGGATAAGTTCCCAAGTTGGAAATGAGGGCAACAATAAACCCAACGTTGAAGTAACAGACTCTCTTCAAGTTTTACGTATAACGGTTCCCACAACGGATTGCAAAAGTTCTAAAACAGAAAAACATTAATAAACTTTTGAAGATTTAATATTGTTGCTTTCTATTCTTGTATTTGTCCCGTCAGTTATCTAACAACCGTGAGAGGAGAAGGAGGGGCGCTGTTGATTGGAGTTGGAAATTATTTAATATTCTAATCAGGAACAGAAAATAACGTAAATATTTTTGATTTTTTGAACTAAAGAGGCCCAAGAAAGTTGGAGCTGGAAAATTACAAACGCTAAAAGTAATGATGACAAAAAAATATATAATATTCTGATTCATGATTACGAGGTGAAAAGAAACCTCTTATAGTCATGGATGTCCGACTGTCTTTCTGACTATCCAGGCGATACCTCGAGGAGCATTGAAATTCGGTACAGTAATATTTCGTGAACATGGTAAATTCAAGTTCGCAGATGAGCAAAATCGTGCGACTCCTTAGTGTTGCCATATATGTCTGAATCGTTTTTACAATATATAAAAATATTGATTGCGTTTAAAGCCGGAGGTACACGATACGGAAAACGTCATATTTATAAGGAAATATCTTTGTGATGTCACTTTTGAGACATTGAGTCACACGATAAGCAAAAATGAGTTTGCAACCTGTATTTTGCAATTCACAGATTACCGCGACGCTGCGCCGCCCGTAATAGCAGTAATCTCAAAACTGTATACATAAAGTTTTGTATGGTGTGACTCGGGAAATTTGTACCCCGCAAATTGCTTGGATGTGCCGAAAATATTCCGAAATTTTTGGGATGTTTATAAGCGATACACCATATTGCTTATCGTCGAGTCACACGACATGAAATACGGCGTATCGCTTATAAATACGACGTTTTCCGTATCGTGTACCTCCGGCTTTATGAATGTTTATATTTTGAATTTTTTTCGTTAAATATTGTTATAAATATGGATTTATAATTAATTATTTGTCAGATATTTTTTTTTGCATGGTCTTTTTTTACACGATATTAAAATTATAAAAATGGAAGAAAACGTCGGCAGTTTTAAGATGGTAAACGTAATGGGATTTACATGGAATTTTTTGATATAGAATGAATGAATTAATTGGGATTTTTCTGCTGGGGTAAATTTTATTTTATATGTTTTGGGGTTGTAGGGGTGGGGTTGGAACCATCTCCCTTGGAGTTGTTCAATTTGGGGTGTGTGTGATATCAAATTAAAGCTCATGCTGAGTACTATTAAATTAAGCAGTCGCGGACAACTAGCCTTGATGACATAAGAGAATGCATGTCTAGATTTTTACATAGAATGAGTATATTTTTCTACATCTAGGGTATCACGTAATTGGTGTGACCAATTGCTTCCTTACTAGTTAACATTTAAGTTTCTTTTAACATTTAATTTGGACTTTCACTTTAAAACTTGGAACCTTTAACTTGGAACTTGAAACTTTGTTATTAATTAATGTTACTACTAGACTTTAATTCTCAACTTTAATATTTACTCATGAATTTATAAATTAAAATTTGTAACTCAACTATAATATTTGCCGCTCAACCAACTAACTATGTCATTTTTTAAGTTTCTGTATTTATAGTTTTATCTATTATCCCCACTCCAAGGATTAGTTCTTTGTCTAGGAATGCTACTGATGCACACCTGTGTCAACAAAATCTTAATTAAATTTATCAGATTGGATATTTAGAAATAATATCCGGATTATCTAGCAATGATAGATGATCAATTGCTAGCGAATGAATCATCATTTAATATCAAGTGATCTTTTGATTTTGGAAGACTTCGATCTATTTGTTTTAATAGAAGTTGCATTGCTAACGAATCGTAGAAATTGCATAATTAGATGAAATAGAATATTTGTTTATGATTGAAGATCTTTAATTAAATTTTCCATCTATGATCTATGCAACGATAGCATGAATGATCATGTCTATGCAATGATCGAATTGTCAAAGGATGAATCATTAATAAGTAGATCAAAATATGTTTATTTTATTGGTAGAGAATCTTTAATTAATATTTTTTATTTATCATCATGCATATGCATTATGCATTATGATATCATCAATTCAAGGTTTAAATTATGTTAAGTCTGATTTCTTCTACCTCTGGTTCCTTATGATATGTAACACCCCTACTGTTCTTTTTTATACGATTCGAGACGGATAATTTTTGATAAATACAGATTTTAAAAACAGAAATACAACTTTATTATAACTTATGTTCTCACGATACAATAATGTACATAGAACTATTATTTTCAAAAGCTTTAACGATCAATATCTTAATAATACCTGCGATTGAAATTCTTATTTTTAGTGGAGTTTATTAATTTTGCACACCCACTACTTGACTGAGGCTCCGGCGAAGTTTTTCATTTTTCTTTTATGATTTTAGAGATGTTAATGGATAATAATATTAAAATTATTATCAAAATTACTGAACTGAAACAAATGATAAAATATATGGAGTGTGTTTTATGTTTAGTTGAGATTTCTTTAATTGTTTCTCTATTATTTTGTATTTCTTGACAAAAGTTTTTAAACTTAACGACCATTGACTTAAGACTATTATATACTACGCTGCGTTTATATGCAAAGTTGAAAGATCGAGTCGAAAACAGGTCTTGAACTCAAAACCGCGTTTTTGAGCACACCGGGTTGAGGGATCGACTCGAAATCGAGTTCAAACGTAGTCGAATTGACAGTTTATTGCACTGATTTAAATTATTATAATATTAACAATTTTTTCAATTTTTTCGAATTTCATTTTTATTTTAAAGACATTTTAAGGAATTTGATTTCGAGTAAAATCTATGTTTTGGCCAATTACTCAGAAAACATGAAAAAACCATCGAACTGCCAACTTGACTACTGAACCCGCGTTTACATGGAGTCGGCCCTGCATGTAAAGAAGTAATAGTTGTCAATTACTACGTTTACATGCATGGTTGAACCTGGGTTGAACCCTTCTGAAATTTTTCAAAAAAAATTTTTAAGAAATTAAGCAACGATTTTGAAACTTTTTTGCACCATCTGATTATTTTTTTAATATTTCTAAGAAACTTGTTATGGTTTTTGACCAGATATTTAAAAGTAGTCCTGAAAAAAGGAATATTAAAAATTTCATTATTGAACAATGCAATGCAATGTAACTCCTGAATGGTTTCATGATGAAAGTGTTTGCTCCAATCTAAAATTGGAAATTACAGATTTCATGATCAAGGTTCTCTTAAGAAAACATTGTTCGTGGTTCATAAATAAAGCAGAAATAAAAAAAAAAAAAAACACAAAAAATTGCAAATTACTTATAAAGAGTTAAAGCATTTAGTTTTAGCCGCACAAAAAAAAGAAGAAAAACTTACTCGTACATTGCATTTGTTAATTTCTTCTTCGTTGGAAATAATAAATTTTCACTGCATTTGGGGAATAGGGCTTTAGGCGAAACCCAAAAAGAAAAAAAACAAAGCGAATGGAAAAACTACCTCACGAGTCACTTGCAAAAGTTTGTTGATCCTATCAATCTTTTTTGTTTCATTCATTAATGAATAAATTAGTACCCCTATTTGCAATAGCTTTCAACCGTAAAATGACACGCGTATGTGCTTTTAAAACTATATGATTTCGCAACCAAAAATTCGGTATTACAACGACGATTACAAATTATAATTTAAAAAACTGGAATGACATGCATCTTCTCTGGCTATATCAGGCAGGATAAATTATTATATTAATTACTAACAAGTATCATTCTCTTAATATCTATTTTAAAAGGAAAATAAACCATTCCTAAATGAATGAATCAAGTAAGCAACGAAAACAAAAACAAATTATTTTATTGACATTATTTGACATTTATTGACATTTAAAAACAGGTACAGGGGAAAAATCCCAATTGGAAATTTTTTACAAGTGCTCTGACGTTTCATCACAGATCATTTGGAATTTCTGCACAGAACTCTGTCATTGCAGACTTTGCAGTTCACCAAGTTGTGAGAGCAAGCGCTATGAAAAACAGGTTCTGCTGAGAGCGGGCTCTGATGACGGTGGCACGGTTGGGACTTGGGGGAGCGGGTCCTGATATCAGGATTCCGGACCCGGCAAGAAACAAAATTTTCGCTTTATGCGACATCTTCATATTTCAAGATCTTTGGTACTACGTTTACATGCGAGGTTGAACCTGGGTGCAAACCAGGTTCGACTCCATGTAAACGCGGGTTGAGTTCAAACCGGGTTTAATTCGACTTGACCTGGCTTTGCTACCTGGGTCGAGTCGAGGAGGCGAGGTAAAATTCTTGTAAACGCGGGTGGAGGAGTCGAGTTGACAGTTTGATAGTTTGTTTATGTTTTCAGAGTAATTAACCAACTCTTATGATTTTGTTCGAAATCAAATTCCTTAAAATGTCCATAAATTATAATTGAAACTCTAAAAAATTAAAAAAATTGTTAATATAATAGATCAAATTAGTGCAATAAAGTGTCACTTCAACTACGTTTGGACCCAATTCGAACTCGATCCCTCAACCCGAAGTGCTCAAAAACGCGAGTCGAGGTCGAAAACTTGTTTTCAACTCGATCTTTCGACTAAGCATGTAAACGTAGTAATAATAGTTAGGCCCCTTAACACTTCGTTTACCTTTATATAGGCCTCATGCATCTCCTCTCATGCCCTAGGAAAGAGAGAGACAGAGAAATAAAATTCCCATTTTCAGGGGAATCGTAGCTCAAAAAACCTCCCAACACTGCAAGACTGATTCAATTCAAAACTCTTAAATTTAACTAAAAATATAAGAGAATATTTGTATGAAAACAAGCTGTTGTCGTAGTTCATAGTTTTCTGCCCTTCGATCGCAAAGTGAAGAATATATTGTATTAAAGATATATTTTTGCCAAAAGTGGTGATTCATTCTAGTTAAAACAAAGTTTTTGAAAGAGCAAATGCCTGAAAAGAGTTCTCAACAGCCTCTCTTGTTATAGTCAACGACTCAACTGCAATGTTGCAATACATCGCGTGCAACTATATATACATGATCAGTTCCCGCGGATTAGTCATGTTTGACGCTGCGCGTGCTTGTGGTTTAGGTTTCAAATATTCGTCCTTCGTGGACCAGGAGCAGACACCAGTGGCTTCCTCAGGTTCATCATATGAGGTGAAACAGTGCATTACTCTGAATGAGAATCGAATTATTATGCGATAAATTTTTCAGGATGCTGTGCGGACACTCAATACACTTCAATCAAATGCTGCCACTATTCAAAAATCGTCTGTTCGCCAACATAATAATATCGCAGATACCGTGAAATACCTTCAGCGTACTGGAATTGCTTTGAGTGACCTTGATAAATTGTCCGTGATTCATGTTTCGGGTACCAAGGGAAAGGTAAGTGTTGTGTTTTTCGCGAGGGGAGTGTGTGGGTGGGAGCTCGTCGCTCGATGATGCTGTTGTACTTTCTTCGATTTTTTACTAAGTAGACAAAAGTTGCTTGATTGGGACAATTTAGCTATTTAAACATGTGAAAAAGCGTCTCTTTTTGCCATTCAAAAATCGACAGAAACATGGCGACGGTCTCAGGTTCGGTAACCAAGAATATTTTTTGTTATTTTTTTGTTGACGGCGAAAAAACCGGTGTTCAGTAACCATTTACTGTAAAGTCGCTCACACCCACGAGTATGGGTAGTTAAATTAGAGAATGTAGAGTAAGAAAATCGTTCTGCATAAAAAAAAGATTTCACGACGTAAACTGATGGCCTTTGCCCCGATTATATCAAGTTACGACAAAATTACCGATAATTTATTTGCTCAAACTGAAATTTTTCATTTGAGTTTTGTTATTTAGTAGTTGCTCGCAAAATAATTCGAATCAATTCTGTAAACTTGGTCAAGACATTCGGATGTAGATGTAGCCTATGCAAATACCGTCAACTCTTTCTTTATAAACAATAATATAACGACTTACAAAAATTTGCTTAATACAGTGCTGTTGGAAATTTTAGGAGCAAACGTTGATATTGGGTATGTGTATGCATCGTATTCACAAGCCTATAACTTGTGGACAAGGAGGTGAGGGATGGTAACAGGGGGTGCAAATGGAATGGTTGTATGTTTTTAATGTATCTACAAAATTTCGTTTAAATTAATTTACTTATTTTAACAAAAATTAACTATAACCAAAGAACTTAGATACAATAAGAAGTCCTAAGCTGAACAAAGTAGAAATTTTTGCTTCAGACTTGGTTAAACATTGGCTGCCAGAGCTTTCGCTCAGCAAAGCTTGAAGCGCAGAGGGGAAATAAACATGACGTAGCTACGTAGTGCTTGTGGCTGCGCACACAACTTCCACTTTGCCTTTGCCACTTCACTTTGCCTTGATTTGAATCGAGTACGGCTGCGTTTTTAGATCGAGTTCTGTCGGATTTTTACAAGGTGTTTGTTTTCTAGTATGAATAGCATAAATTCAAAAATAACCTTTTTCAACTCAACCAATTTTGAAAATGGAGAGGTACTCACACTGCTGTGTTGCACTTTGCCCCACTAATTGTTCCAAATTAAAGTGAAAACTTTTAAGTTTCCTATTAATGATAAGGAACTTAATAACCGTTGGGCCCATAATTGCAATATTTCTTCAAACGAAACAAAGGGAAAACATGTTTGTGAAATGCATTTTGAGAAACTTTGTTTTGGTTTGAAAAAATTAAAATCTGATTCAGTTCCTACTAAGTTTTTGAATGGCGAGTTGCCGTAATTTATCCGCAAATTTTAATCCCAGACAGGAAATGTGTTATTGAAACTATTTCGAAGAAATCACGATTACAGAAATTTCCATAAAACGGAAAAAATTTATATAATGCGTGGATAAAATTTTGTTGGCTGGATTCGGAAACGGACTGCTCCAAAAAATTTGTATATTCATTGCATTTTAAGAAAGAGGACTTAGGGAAGGTTAAGCTGCGTTCAGGTGCAGTACCATGTTTAATTTCCTCGAATCCATTTATCTTTTGCAATGAAACTGAGGAACCCGTTACGACTTCAAATATTGACAAAGAGTTAACAAAAATTGCAACAACTGACTTAACAACCGAAGAACTTATTATTCTAGATCCACCATTGCAAGAACATTCTATTTGCATTGGTGAACAGGAATGTAATTGTAAAATTTGCGAAAAAAATATTAAAACAGTAAGTTTTTATAAAAAGGAAAATAATAAACTCATTAAAAATAACGATTTCTTAAAAATCGAAAATAAAAACTTAAGGAAAATGTTGAAATCATACAAACGTAGACATAATGAAGAAAATATAAAGTCCAAAATTGATCGATTGAATGTGAATGAAAATTCAAAGGAATTTTGTAAAATGCTTCTAGTTCCTAGGTCGAAGACAACAGAATATAATGAAAAACAAAAGTTGATTGCCCAAAATCTCAATATTAAATCAAATTCTTCCTACAAGAACATGCGCGATACATTAGAATTTGCACTTCCCTCTAAGTCCACGATTTTCAGATGGGCTCCTATAAAAAAGTTGCATCCTGGTTACAATTCTTGTTTGATTTCTAATTTAAAGAATATAGTTGATAATATGTCAGACATGTCACGAAATTGTGCATTAATGTGTGATGAAATTACTATAAGAAAAGATCTTGTATACGATCCTTATATCGATCAGGTTGAAGGTGTGGTGGATTATGGCAAAGGAAATAGAACTCCCAAAATAGGAAAATATATTTGTCTTTTTTTGGTAAGAGGACTATTTGAGAATTGGAAATACGTTGTGAGTTATTTTGTGTCGGATACAAATATTAATGCAGGCAAATTAATCGACAATGTTAAAGAAAATATATAAATTTTGTTTAGTGTTGGACTTAATGTGGCATCTGTTACTAGTGACTAAGGGACAAATAATCGAAAATGCAATAGATTGCTAGGAGTTACAACAGCAGACCCTGTTTTCAATTTTAATAATAAAAAAATTGTTGCATTGTATGATGTTCCCCATTTAATAAAGTCATTGCGTAATACTTTACTTTCATCAGATATAATCTGTCCAGATGAAATTGTTAAATGGGAGGTCTTATTAAAATTCTATGAATATGACTCTTCTAGTACCACAAAGTTGTGCCCCAAATTAACAAAAAACGTGTCGAACCGAATACATTTGACAAAATGCGAGTCAAATTTGCAACTCAAATCTTTAGTCGAACCGTGGCTGCTGCAATACAAACCTGTATTGATCTAGGTAAATTTGATCCTCTTTTGGTAGATTCCGCAAAAGCAACAAAAGAATTTATTTTAAAAATTGATAAACTTTTTGACTGCTTAAATAGCAGGTCCGGTCCATACATGAAAAAAATATGTATAAACAACAACTAAGAGCAAATAATGAAGTTGCAAGATATTTGTTGTTAATGAGGGATTATTTAAGCAAATTAAGTTTTCCTAAAGCAAAAAGAAATTATTGTATTGACGGATTGATACAAACTATTAAAGTATTAACGGAATTCTTTTAGTTCGCGATGATTTGATTTTTGAAAATTCTTCCGCTTCTTGCCTCTTAACGTCTCGATTTAATCAAGATCCGATTGAAAATTTATTTGCTCAAGCTAGAGCAAAAGGAGGAAACAATAGAAATCCTTCAGTATTTTAATTTAATTATCTCATTGCAAGTATTACATCAATGAAAATTAATGCTGCATTAATATTAAAAAATTGTGAAGTTGATACTGATAATTTGTTAGAATGGAATGAAAAAAGTGAAAATACAATGATTTCCGAAGTAAATAGTTACAGAGAATTTATTCTAGAATCAGAATTAAATAATAATTTATCAGTTGAATCCGATATGGCAGAAGTTGAAATTCCGAATTCTATTCTTAATTAAGGTATATCGCAACATTTTGAAATAAGTTGTAATGCTCGGAGATATTTTATTGGATTCGTTATTTCGAAAATTGTTTTAAATAAATTGAATTGCGAAAACTGCAAACAAGACATGCTAAAAATAAGTGCGTCCACCCCATTGTTATCAGAATCATTTATTTTTAATAAAGATTATTCTAAAACGGATGCGCGATATCTTCAATTACCAGGCGATAACTTTTTTAATATATGTATGCCAGCTTCATTTTAACATTTATGAATACTTTTTTAGTAATTGTTTACATATGACAAATATAAAAGAGGCTATTGTCAATAAATGTATTCTTGAAACTAATAAACAATATCCTAACTGGTTTTTGAATTCAGATACATGTTACGATCATAGAGTAACCATTCTCAATTTTATTATTCAAGTCTTACTGAAAAAAAAACTGTTCTTGGAAAACAAAAGTTGAGAATAGTGTTTGCGCATCCAATAAGTGTTTAAAAAACATTATGCAATAATATCATATTTCAATTCCCTTCAATTTTAGCCAAACTAAATGCAAAATCGGACAACACCTTCTTATTTAAGGTCCACCCTTAATAAAGGTCTTAAAGGTCTAAAGGTTTTAAAGGTCTAAATTAGTGAATGAAAAATTAATAAGGAAAAATAGTTTTTTCTCCTTATCTTATCCTCCCCAACCTAAAATTTCACAGCGCCGACGTCGAGTGCTAGGGAATTTGCAAACTTGCAAAGAACATCAGAAATATCCAGATATCGTTTTCTTTTCACTTGCGCCGCGCCGCACCGTTTGCTCTACTTGTGTGCAGCCCTTTTCCTAAAAGATCTTCACTGGTTGTAATATGTATACTCTGAATTTCAAGCTTTCCTGAGCGAAAGCTCTGGCAGCCAATGTTTAACCAAGTCTGAAGCAAAAATTTCTACTTTGTTCAGCTTGGAACCTCTTATTATATATAAGCTCTTTGCTATAACTACTGTTTAAAATTATAGGTACTAAAATTTCCGACAGCACTGCACAATGTACATGTAGTGTTATGAGTTGCGCAATTATTAATACATACTTAATACATTGTAGTAAATGCATGTAAAGTACCTAAATAAAGAATACTGCTATGGAGAGAGTTAACTGTATTTTGATCTTATTACAAAAAAATCTCTTAATGTAAAGAGAAAAATTTAACTATAATTAAAATATATAAGATAACAATTATAATTAGTTATGTCGGCAAAATAAATTCTTAACTGATGATGTTTTTAAGGATGAGTATCGAAAAAAAACAACCCATATTTTCAAAATGGTCACAATTAAATTAACATTAATTTAAAAATATCAAAAATGATTTGAATCTATAAAAATATTCTGAAGAATGCTATTTTAGTTCGATTGGATGACGGGAAGAGGGTTAGTTAGCTATCGAAAGACTTGCCCTCAAGCACGCAAACAAGCAACCAATCAAGTTTTTCCGAAGTTAATATAGATCACATAAATCATAAATTAATCTACAACTTATTGCAATTTATAATTACTGTTTTCTTGAAGGGGTCAACATGTGCCTTCACGGAATCAATTTTGCGCACATTTGGTGTTAAAACTGGACTCTTTAGTTCCCCTCATTTGATTTCAGTAACTGAAAGATTTCGCGTAAATGGCAACCCAATCGCTAAAGAAGTTTTTAGTCGACACTTTTGGAAAGTATACAACGCTTTGGATCAACAAAAAGAAAATGAAAATGACATGCCTCCATATTTCAAGTTCTTAACCGTGGTAGGTTTCCACATATTCTTTGAGAACAAAGTCGACGTGGCTATTCTCGAAGTGGGCATTGGAGGTGAAAATGATTGCACCAACGTTGTTAGGTAATTTGAATTACGTTTTTACCTTCTTTCAATAAGAAATTTTCAAATTGACTGCAGAAATACAAAAACTGTTGGAATTACCTCGCTGGGTGTAGAGCACACTCGCTTATTGGGAAACACAATCGAAGAGATTGCTTGGCAAAAAGCTGGAATAATTAAACCGCATTCAAATGTCTTTACATGCCTGCAACCGCAAAATTGCTTAGAAATTATTGAACAACGTGCAAAGGAGAAAAATGTGAGTTAAATTTTGTATAATGGCATTTTATTTTTGTGATTCTACATTTCAGGCGAAAGTATTTGTAGCTCCCAGCTTTGCTGATTACAAATGGTTGGTTCCACCTAAACTGCAAATGGCGGGCAAGATTCAGGAAACCAACGCTTCTTTGGCTATTCAGTTGGCTTACGACTGGTTGAAACGCAATACATTGACAGAACTTAATGGTTTTTCGAAGAAATTAAACCAAGGCAGCATAACTCTCGAAGTTTGTGATAAAACAATTAGAGGAATAGAATCCTGTTTCTTGCCAGGTAGAGGACAAATAATAGAATTGCAAGGCAAATCGTATGTTTAAATAAAAATTTATCTTAAAATATATATTAACCAAATTTCATTTTGTCAAGGTTTTACTTGGACGGAGCTCACACAAGGGAAAGTCTTCAAATTTGCTTGGATTGGTTTATGACTGCAACAAAACAAAGGTATAATCAGTTTGTTTTACTTGGCTGGCTCTGTATTTTTATATTTTCAGCAATGCCCCAAATATATTAATATTTAACGTGACCGGGGACAGAAACTCAATGCAACTTCTGTCACAAATCAATGAGTTTAGACAGCTGTATAATATTGCATTGTTTGTTCCAAACCTTCCCTTCAATGTAGAACAACAGAATGCAGACAGTACTACGCCCTGGTCTCGTGAAGAGCAAATAAGTCGGGCAAAAGACCATCACAAACTCTGGCTGAATTTAAACCCAGAAAATAAGTCTAAATGTTTTGAAAGCATATTAGATGCTCTACTATTTATCCATCACCACTATAACTCGAATTGTAATATACTCATTACTGGATCTATTCACCTTATTGGTGCTACTTTACAAGCTCTCGAAACTCTTGATAGGGAAACTACAGTTAAGTCTTAGTTGTACTTTGAAATTAATTTGAATATACATAATACAGGGTGTTTCTCTAGCAAGTGCTCCAACATGCACCAATCGATTCCTTGTAGTGTTGTGATGATTGTCGATTATTTGTCGCGTTTTACCTTTTACGACAAAATGTCTGAGCGTAATAGTTGATTACAATACTTCAAGGAATCGATTGGTACATCGTAAATGTTGGAACATTTGCTAGCGAAACACCCTGTATATGTATAATGTATTTACTCTCTTATATAGTAAACTTACTTTGGTTTCATTTAAAATACATTCATACTTATAGCCTTTTCACACTGAGCCAAAAACACATGTTTTCCTGTATTTATGTGTTTTTCATCAAAAACCGGCCAAAAGCGACTTGATTTTCTATACATTGAAGTGATTTGCAGAACTCTTCAAACGAGTTGTTTTTCTCAAAAACCTAATAAAAATCATTTCAAAAACGTGCACACAAAGTAGAAAAATAAATTCAAACATTCGGTGCGTGAAAAGGCTATTAGGTTAAATACACTATTCTTTCAAAAACCAAAATACACATACTTAATTATTCAAGGCTAAATATTACTTATCCTATTTATTGTATTGTGTTGTATAATCTCACTACTTTAGATTTTGGTACTGAACCCTGTAGCTTTCTCAGCTGGCAGCCGCCGTAATTTTTTGAGCGAAAATAAATTATTACTTTAACTAAGTTTTTCAATATACTTACCCAAGTCTTTCTATTTTATTAGCAATACATATAACTAATTTTTTTGATTGATGAACACAATTTCATAGTGGTATGTATGTATCTAGAATTGTGAATAACAGAAAACAAAATTACATATAATAGGTACTTAAAAATTCCTACATTTTTAGGTAGATTCCGAAGAAAAATCTACCTATTGACTTCTATACTATTCTATACTATTCTATAGTTTGTGTAAGTCGGATGGGAGAGGGGAGAGGGAGCGTGGAGTGAGTGATGCACAGTGCTGTAATTGAGTCCAGACTAACAAAAAGTGTTTGCTATATTATTGCTTGGTAAAGATACTAAGGCCCAATTTCACAGTGCAAGCTTAAGCTCGAAAATAGGGTGAAAATTTTGATTAAAGTATGCATTGGTTTCAATGTGTTTAGCAGTCTATGTATGTGTGCCTGTGTATCTGTGCCTTCGTAGCTCCTAAACTACTCATCAGATTTGGACAAATGAGGTGTCGTAGGATTTGTATAAATTCTCTGCGTAACAGAGGCTACATGACGTCACGTTATAAATCTTGTATGATGCCTAAGAAACGCAAAACACCCAACCAAAAAAATAAAAAAATATTTTTAAATGTATCGAATTCGGTATCAAGTTAAAGGTGTAAATACGCACATTCGAAAAATCCCTTTCGGCAGGCCAACAGGCTATGCTAGATTTCGAAGTGTTTCAATTGCGTTTATTGGGGTAATGTATTTCAAAATCGAGATACTAGTTATGGATTTATAAACTACTCATCGAGAGCTTTTGCACGATACCCCACAAGACGTGGTTTAGAAAAAATCGAATTTCCACCCCCACCCCCACTCGTACCCCACCAACCCCTAATTTGGTGGTGTCACCATTAACCTCATGGAGAGTAGTCTAATTTATGTAAATAAAGTTTCTCTTTAAACTTCATAAGGGGCGAGATATCATTTTTTAAAAATTTCAAACCCCCTACCCCGGCCACCCCCCATGGGCTGATTTTGCTCATTAACGAACTTAACCAAGCTATTAACCCCAGAAATAACATATTAAAATTTGGTTCCAATATCTTCAAAAATACGGCCGCTAGCGTGTTAATCTGTATAAATAAAAATGTAAATGTCCGTTTGTTAGACTCCGCTAATCTCCGAAAGTTCTTCACCGATTGCTTTGAAATTTTGACACAACGTTGTACTCAACTACAGTCAGGTTTTTCTATACTTTTTATATTTGCGGGAGGGTTGTGGGGGTGGGGGTGGTAGACAGCCCCCTTGAGGTTGTCCAAATTGGGCCGTGTGAGGTATCAAATTAAAGCTCTTACTGAGTACTATTAAATGGCATATTTTTTTTGCTTCTTAAAGAAACTTTTTTCATTCGAATATCGTTAAAATGCTTAGTTTGCGAATTTGTCTATAGAGGGGATGTAGGTTGGTGCGGGGGGCCTGATTTTTTGTTTAAATGCTTTAGCATAATGTTCTACATATTTCATGGGAACATTTCAATTTTCTATATTTAACCGTTATACGGGTTTTAGTGTGAAATAAATTTGTTCAGTTCTTTCAAGTAAAAGTTTTTTAAAATCCGATAATCTTTTATACTACTTATCGCAGAGAAAAAATAGTTAGATCAAAATGTTCGCAAGAGAACGTAGATGCCATTTAATATGCATATGTCAAATAGATTCTGTACCGTTATATGAGTTTCTAGCGACAATATAATGATTATCGAAGTATTTTTGAGTATATCTGCATTTGCCATTATGAAAATACTAAGAAAGGCCGATTAATTAAAAGTCATGTTGCATGACTATTATTAAGAAAACACTATTCTCCACGTTTTTGTTAGCGATTTAAATTTTGGGTAGAGTTTTAGGGTAGTAAACTTGGATGGATTTAATTATTTACTTTTGGGGTTTTTAAATTTAGAATATGACTGATTGGGAATCTTTCCGTTGGGCTAAAAGATGTTCATTTGAATTTCATTTTTGGCGGTTCTGTGGGTGGGGGTGGTAACCCAACCATCTCATTTGGGGTAGTCCAATTTGAGGCGAGTGTGATATCAAATTAAATCTCTTGGTAAGTACTATTAAAAAGGCATAATTTTTTTTTCTGTAAGAAACTTTACAACAGACTTCATTCATACTGTGCAGTGAGCTGCGTCGATTTATCTGCGTTTGAGTGAAAATATTGAATTCCTTCCATGAAAGATGTAAAACACTATGCTAAAGCATAATTAAAAGAAAATTCAACCCCCACCCGTCGTATCAACCTGCACCTCCTTTGTACCACAAGTTCGAAAAGCACGCGTTTTAACGATAAAATGTCTTTTATAAAATTTCTTACAGAAGAAAAAAAATATGATATTTAATAGTACATACTCAACAAAATCTTTAAGTTGATATCACACACGGCTCAAATTGGACAACCCCAAGAGTTGTAGTTGACGCACCCCAATCCAGGACCCTCGAAAACGGACGAAGACGAAAATTTACGAATAGTGATGCATAGCAGTTATTTATATGTATTCCATCGTCCCGTGACGGCAAATCAAAGATTCCCTCTTCAGCAATCACGACTCAGGTTCGCCAAAAGAAGTATTCAAAGTTAAAAAAATTAACGAGCAACACCGTAGAAGCACCATAGTCTTAACACCACCTTTCAGAGATGAACATGTCCTCATTGCTCGCCTTCCTACGATTCCAACAGATATCCCATTTCAATTTAAAAGATGGCACTTCCTAATTCGAGTGGCGTTTACAATCACCATAGACGAAGGTTTGACGGGGACACGGGGGGGATTGTTCCTCACATGGTCAATTATGTTGCGTGCAGCGTGTTCTAGACGCGGCAAACCAAAAAATCTCTATATCTGCACAGAAAATGGAACAACGAAAAATATTGTATAACCACAGGCTTCGTGAAATTTTATTTTATTTAAGAGGAGGATACACCTAAATCGCGAAATTGACCAAAGTTGATACCTCATAACTCCTTTATTTCTCAATGGATTTTAATGAAATATATCTCATTTAATAGATTGAAGGTTAGAATAGGAGTTAAATAGGGGAATTTTTAAACAAGGTCCTAGATTCCTTTTTATAAGGGTTTAAAGTGAGTGATTTTGCCAAATTTAGTAAAAGTTGATACCTCATAACTCCTTTATTTCTGCATGGATTTTAATGAAATCTAGATCATTTAATAGATTGAAGCTTAGAATAGGACTTAAATAGGGGAATTTTTAAACAAGGTCCTAGATCTTTCATAAAGGACATTTTTCTGAGAGTAGTTTCATGAATTTTTTTTATGCATTTTTCCCCTATTTTTGGACGGATTTTTTCAGATTTTCTTGCATTCATACACAGAGAAGTGTCATTTCTTTAATTTTTGTAACTTTTTTCAATAAAAGAGTGCATAATACTTGCAATATTTTAATGTAAAATCCAGCCAGAGAATTCACTCTAAACCGCCTAAGGATAGGCAAATTTCGTACTTTCTGACCAAGAATTGCTTGACAACACAGTCAAACACTTTGTGTATCATATGAGCGTGCCGCCGTTCATGTACACGATTCCTCTGAGAGAAATTTCGGCGACGTAGCGAGTGACGTAGGTAGAACATGAAAAAAACAAGCACTTCGAGGCTGCGCTGCGGCGGTGTAAGATTTCAGGATGGCTGGTTGAATGCAATGTAGAGAAAAGTGGATTTTTGCTTCTGCGCATTTTTCTTGTTCGGGCAATTTAGCCACTTGACACATTTGGGAACGGGGAGGGTAGATAAAGGGGCAAAACGATTTCTCATTGGCATTTGTATTTTCAATGAATTGTAAGTTTACGTTTTTTATGACGGGGAGGGTGACGTACAAGCGAATACGATATTTCGTTAGAAAAGTTTCATTCATCATTTTAGAATGTCGTATATTCGAGAAAAGGAGTTTGGCTTGCTTTTATGAATTTCTACTTTCTAGTACCAATTTAATATGCAACTTGTCTGTAAAAATGCAAGTTGTATACAATATTATAATAATTTGGATAATTTTGTACGTAGGTAGATAAGACTGAAAAACAACTAAAGAAAAAAAATACTTTAATGTAAACATACGTAGTAAATATAAAATAATTAGGTACATGTATCTATGTACTAATCCGTATTCAGTTTTCATGCTATATTATAATATGTAACTTCATGATACTTTGGAGAAGGAAGTAGAGGACGGGGCAGATCTTTCGTTGCTAGTTTTCGCCTTTTCGGTGAAATTCATTCTTGTATAAATTTTACGATTTTGATTTTTGAATGCCTGAAAAGAAATTTTGTTTTCATAGGTTTGTTTCTTTTAGTTTGAATTTTTTTTATACTCTAGTTGTAGGGTATATAGGGTGTATTATTTTTGAGCAAATGTATCCAATGCCAAGAAATAATAAAGACAAAAAAAAAGAATTATATGTTCATGAATTTAGGGTCAATAGGCAAATCAATAAATTATTGAAATGCCAAGTGAGTAGGTTATGTAACGATTTCTTTATTTTTTACCTCCGAATCAGCACGTATGTCAATTAATAGCGCCACCTCTCTCAGTCTCTCTAATTCTATTCCACTAAGTTGATAAAAAAACTCTTAATTAATAATCTTTAAAAAATCATACTTTTATTTGGTCAATTGTATATATTAATTAAATCACAATGTTTCACAAGTAGAAGCACAGAATGCAGCTAAAATGCAAAAATATGTCCCTCTTAGATTGAGATAAGGATGATTTTATCAATAATTAATATAAAAATTCCGTAATATATTACTTCAAAATGAAGCTATTTTTTATAATAATCTAAACTATAAAATGTCTAGAAAAGTCCCTCTTAGATTGAGATAAGGATGATTTTATCAATAATTAATATAAAAATTCCGTAATATATTACTTCAAAATGAAGCTATTTTTTATAATAATCTAAACTATAAAATGTCTAGAAAAGTCAAACTAAAAGAAAACAAATTCATCCAACAAAATTTCCTATCGGGCATTTACAAATCACAATCGTAAAATTCACTCAAGAATGAAATGTACCCAAAACTATAAACGAAAGACCTGCCCCGTTCCCTACTTCGCCCTTCCCGTAGAATCATTTTTTTCCGCAAGCGCCAAGTACTGGCCGAGATGCGCAAGAAAACCAAGTAGTAAAGAAACAGCAGAAGCCACCTGCAAGGCGAAGCCCATCGCAAAATCGATATTTTTTGCGTGCCCGTGAACTGCAGAGAGCAGAGAACAAAAATGCCGTCGCTACACACACAAGCAAAAGGGACCTGCGATTGTGTGGTTTGACTTGTTTGTAGTAGTTTTCAACTCGGAAAATTTTTTAGGTGTATCCTCCTCTTAAGCAGACTGAGCCTCAGCAACGTGTAGCAGGGTACAGCTATTATGTATAAAACGCTGCAAAATTTATTTTTCTAAACTGAAAAAAATACAATTTTCGATTGAGTCCTGAATAAAGCGACCCACAAATTCTGACCAGTATAGTGCCCATGCCCAAACGGGGCGGGTCGCATGAGAGTCAGTAAATAAACGGGACAATTATTGTCCTATTTGGCTGTAATAACGGCTTCTTTAAAAAAAAATTCATTTTTTATCTTACTTTTTTTCAAAATTGATTCAGCTTTTTAAATATTTTTTGTTTTGTTTCAATTCTTCACTCTTTGGTCAAAATCGACTTTGATCTCATCACCATAAAAAGCACCCATTGCCCTAAAACTCATGGGTGCATTCCGATTAAGCTGCCGAGCTTCGGGACAAAACTAGGGTCCAAATGTACTGTAGCCTATGTGCGAAAGAACGATTTTTTTCGAACGGACATTAAGGTAAATATCGAGAAGACGGGGGCACCGCGGAACGGAGATTGTATTTTTGGACCCGACCCATCTTAAAACATACAAAAAATATTTTGAAGGGGAGTTAAAAAACATTGTTCCGAACCATGTATTATTCAGAGAATCATAAGCCAAAAGCCAAAACCCACTCACTGACTGATCAATGTTTCTCAAATTCTAATTGTAAATGTAATGTAAGAAGATTTAATATTTAAGAACTCATACTTGGTACAGAGGTCCCCTACAGGTATTACATGAGCTGCACCTTTGGTTTTCGGAAATTTTGGAAATCATTAAGACCCATTGCATTAAAAACATTACAATACTGTTCACTATTTCCTGGGCAATAGTGAAGCATTGCCGGGCCTGCTAGTATATATTATATAATAGGTAGGGGAGTGTGTTGTATTCCCTGCACAGACGAAAAATTTCAACTCTTAAATAAGGGGTGAAGGAGGGGTTGTACGACAAAATGTCTCATGGTAATAGTTAATCAGAACACTTCATGGAATCGATTGGTATAAGTTGGAATACTTGCTAGTGAAACATCCTGTATATACAGGGTGATTGGAAACTCGACCTATTCCTTGAAAGGGGTCTTAGTAGAGGTAATTTGCAAGAAAATAACCCTGATCAACTAGGGGTAGAAAACTAACGGTTTCCGAGATATGAGGGTTTTAAATTATTTTCTAAATTTTCTGACACGTCATCGAAATAAAATATTTACAAAAATGCTACTCATTTCTGGCCACGCGATTGATATTTTTTTAAAAGCTGATAAGCTAGCAAGTAATTTCAAATTAAAATCCGGTCCAAAATACTCATTATATCAGAATTATACGGTCTTAAGTTGCAAGACTATAAATTTTTTCAGATCTTCTACGAAAAAAAGCAATGAATTATTCGAAAAAAATTTACGACACATGGCGTACAAATTACTTAAATAATTACTGGTATTCAAGAGCTTTTCAAAAATGTACAAATTGTATTAACTCTTTCAAGGATTTAGCAAATATTCAGCACAAAGTGCACTGTACGACTAACTTGTAATGTGGATCGAAATTTGAATGAGCTTTATAAAGGTATCGAAGTAGTGTTATTATAAAAAAAAAAAAACATGTAAAGTACTAAGGTTTAATGAAATAAAAACAGTTAGCATAAAAAATCACGTCACTTACCAGAAAATAATAATTACAAATTAATTAAAAATTACAAATTTTGCTCAAATCGTAGTTGGCAGAATTTTACGCCAAACAATATTTGTAATTTTCAATTATTTTGTAATTGTTTTTTTTTTTTTTTTTGTAAGTGACGTAATTTTTTATGCTAACTGTTTTTATTTCATTAAACCTTAGTACTTTACATGTTTTTTTTTTTTTTTTAAAAACTCTACTTCGATACCTTTATAAAGCTCATTCAAATTTTGATCCAATCACCCGTATATGAACTTTCGAACGGGGGTGGTTTCGTACTCAGGGAGGCATGACACGAAAAACTATGAAAGAATTTTTCGAAAGTCGTGACATTGTATAACATATGATACATCTCAATAGGAAGATGTTTCTTCGAAATCCACATAAAAATCGATGAATAATGGTTAAGCAATAACCAAAAAAAAAGTCAAATATAACTATTTTATTATTAGAAGTCGGTCGAAACTCTTATTTCATAATAAGAAAAAAATAAATTATGAAATAATACTTATGCTATAACCAATAAAATTTAAATCTAAAATTACCATTAAAGTGTACTTTTTATTATAAAACTCATAACATAGTTACGGTCCCTGGTTTTTCTCTTAAAAAGAAACCTGTTTCGTTTCTATATCTAGAGTATTTCATAATTAACCTAACTAAACCAATATTATACTTTTCGTATTAAATTTTTTTTTCTTTTTTAAGGGAAATAACGAGAAATTATTCCAAAGTAACATACACTGGCGAGTAACTGGTTAGGTATACCCTAATATTTTCAGTTTCCTAGAAGCTGGAGAGATTTAGGGAAACAACATGATACTAATTGTATTACTTATGGAAATCCCAATCATTAAATGTGGTTGCTCATTAATCACACATCCGAGCGGTTACCTGGATGCATTTATCTAAAATTGTGCAAAATAAAAAAGCGGAGCAACTAATGAGTTTACATTTTTTCTGTGGTAGTAAATGTTTTATTGATTTTATGGAATTTTAAGAACAATTCAGAGGCAAGAGATTGACATCACAAATTTAAAAACTTTTTATCGTGAAATCAAGACATACCTAATAATAATATAGCAATGTTATGAGCCATGCTATCATTATTTGAAACTGATAATATTATACTTTTTTGTGATGCGTCAGTGATTTTCCACATTAATCGGAAAATTCAAGGTCATTCCCGAGGTAGAAGATAAAAATTCAATCTAATACAATGTTATATGTAGATTAGCACTCTTTTTATGCTGTGTCAGGTAGGAAAAAAATTTTGCTTTCTCCATAGAACCCCCTGTATACCCCTTAAAACAATTTCCTCTATAGAACAACTACTACAAGCTATGATGCGGTATATATCACAAAAAAATATTAAACTTAAGATATGTATGATATGAAATAATAAGACGTAAGTAATTCCATTATTTCCACTTCTACAAAAAGCACACTTGCGAAATTTATGTCCACTTAAGATAACGCAATATGAATTGATATCTATTCTTCTTAATTAATGAAAAGGTTTTAAAATAAATAATGCAGACGATCATTTTATGAGTTAAAGAGTTGACAGTAGCAAACCAATAACCAGGCTTGGCAGGTTGGCCACAAAAAGAACAATTGAATCGCCATGAATTTGTATCCCGCACTATTCGCACAACTTCTCTTCGTCGTTTTGGGTGAGTCCACTCAAAGAATTGTTGGTGGGAGTGATGCAAAAGAACAGGAGTTTCCTTTCACGGTAAGTAAATGTAGATATAGGCCTTTACTTAAAAATCCTTGCAACAATCTATATGCACTGTGCAGGTCTCCATAAGAAGAACGGAAATGGAAGACATGTTCGGATACGGAAACCACATCTGTGGTGGAGCTCTTATCAATAACCAAACAGTAGTAACTGCAGCACACTGTGTTTTCGATCCATTGTAAGTAATGAACAAATGTCGAAAAATGGTTTTCATTAACAGTAACAACACTTTAACTTTAAGCGGAAATTTCCTTGGACAACCGAAATCTTACACGATTGTGGCAGGCTCAATTTATCGGTCGTTTTTGGACACCCACGAAGTAGTGCGTGCATCAAAAAAAATTTACGTACATCCTGAGTATTCAATGCAGACCATGTACAACGATATTGCTGTAATTGTTTTAAATGATACCATACCGCTCGATGGAGTATACACAGACGCTGTATCCTTGGCAAAGGAATCGTTCCCTGAAGATAAGTCGTGTGTTGTAAATGGCTGGGGCCATATGAAGGTACGTATTGGTTACAGGGGCTACATAAACCACCCCCAAAGTCCCAAACATTTTATCAGTGAGAAGTTATATGGCCTATCAAACTTTGGGGCCGTCTGAACCCCCTGGCCGGGCGCTCTAGTCGAAAATTATCTACCTTGAATTGAACAAAACCTATAGGAGACCTACAGGAAAACTCCAACGAATCCTGATGAATTATATACTAAAGAAATCGAATATTTTTCAATTTCATTGGCTTTATTTGAATACACATTTTTTATAAATAATTGTCTACATTTCAGATAAAAGGATTTCCTGGAAAATTCGTAGCGGAAACTCTCCAAAAAGCGAATGTGTCTATTCTCTCCAAACAGGAGTGTGCACAAAATTATACCTTGGAAAACTATGTTGTTTGGGACAAGCAAATTTGCGTTGGTGAATAAAAACTCTGTGTTAATGTGAAACATATATACTGAATATTTAAACTTCTAGGAGTTATTGGAGAAGAAATTGATAGTTGCCAAGGAGACTCAGGCGGTCCTTTAACCTGTGATGGTCTTCTAGCGGGAATCGTTTCAACAGGATCTGGTTGTGCTAAGTCAGGATTTCCAGGCATTTACACAGATATTACACAGTATATAAATTTCATTGAAAATCCTGAGGGATATCTAGCACCTTTACGTACACAAACCCTGGATAATGAGTCGAAGTCTACAAATGGAACATCAGTAATGTTTAATTCAGTAATAAATTTATTATTTTGTTTGTTATTAGCATTGAATGTAAACAAAAATGGTTTTTGAACTATGTTTGTATTCCTGTCGACTGTTGTGTAATTTTTAAATTTTAAAAGCCAATACAGTCTTATGGTTTAATTATTTATTTACATAATTATTCTTTCGAATCCATGGATAGATTCTTCGTCAATAACTAAAATTAAATAATACAATGAATGTGGAAAAATTATTTTTACAAAAATTATAGAGAAACAACAAAAAAAATATAAAATAACAGTAATTAAATTACATTAGTACTTACATTTCTAAAAAGTAAAAATAATAATAACGAAATAATATAACAATTACATTTATAAAACTTTTTATAACAATTACAGTTATACAATTATTATAGTTAAGAAAAATTTTAATAGATGTCGCGTTGACAAAAAATTGTTTTTCCAAACCTACTGTTCGGAATTAAAACAGGAGTCGTTAGTATAATACTTTATTTTTCATTTGAGTTTAACAATTTGGCTCCGCGCACTACTAAGAGCCGGATGTTTTACGATAAGCACGAAACGAACAGAACAACAAGTCCCAGTTGCTGTCGCAGTAGTGAAAAGCAAACTTCAAACAGACTTGAGCTGTCAAGTTGTCGGGTAGAAGTTCCCCAGCTCCGAACCTGGATCATTTCGCGCACGCAGTTGACAGAACCTAAATGGAGTAAAATCCCACAGATGTCGCTGCTGCGTTGAGTTCCCAACATTCTGCCCGGTCGAAAGTCTATCTAGTACTTTCGAAATCATCCTGGTCCGCGGGAAGGAGACGACACAGCTTCTGCACTGCCCGGGTACAGGAACCATTGGCGGTGCGTAAAGTCACATTGCGCACTATCCCATCACTGCCCGGGTGAGTGGTGATGACTCGGCCTAGTAGCCAGCAGGTGGGGGCCAAATTCTCCTGTCGAACGGCGACGATGTCGTTGACGTGCAGGTCTGGAGAGCGCCGCTGCCATCTACTCCTAATTTGCAAGGTGTGGAGATAGTCCTCACTCCAACTCTTCCAGAAGTTCTGATGCATCTTGCGCAGCCAGGCCCAGGCCTTAAGCCGGTTGACGGGAATGTCCTCCACCGAGGGTTCTGGTACCGCCACAATTGGTTCGCCGATGAGAAAGTCGCCAGGGGTGAGTGCAAGCCTGTCATCGGGATGGTCGTGCACTGTGATGAGTGGTCTGGAGTTGAGGCACGCCTCAATCCGCGCTGCAAGAGTAACCATTTGAGTACGTGTCAGGACTTGCGCCCCTACAACTCTCTTGAGGTGATGCTTGGCAGACTTCACCGATGCCTCCCATAGCCCACCTTGGTGTGGGGCTCCTGGGGTGATGAAGTGCCACATTGTCCCTTGATTTGCTAGGGTTTGTTGCGTCTGCTGATTTGTCCATTCAGCCAGATCTTGTTGGAGAATTCGATTGGCACCGTGAAAGGCAGTGGCATTATCACTGTAAAGGTGTCGGCACTGTCCACGACGACTGATGAATTGAGTAAAGGCATCCAGGAAGGCGTGCGCCGTCAGGTCATCCACCACTTCGATATGCACAGCCTTGACCACCATACAGATGAAGATTGCCAAGTATGTCTTGACCGTTGTGCGTGACCTTTTGGTTCCGATGAGTAGATTGAATGGTCCGCAGTAATCCAGTCCCGATGCCCGAAACGCACGGTGCGGTTGAGTACGAACATCAGGGAGCGGAGCCATTTGCTGCTGCACCAGGGATCCCCGATGCCGTCGACAGATGACACACTCGTGAAGACAGGTACGTACTGCTTGCCGAGCGTGGATGATCCAGTAGCGTTGTCTCAGAAGACGAAGCATTAACTGTACTCCTCCGTGGAGTGTAGCTCGGTGGGCATCTCTAACAATCAACTGGGTTAACGTGCTCCGCTTCGGAAGGATGATCGGAAACCGTATATCCGAAGGCAAGGGTGCTCCGCTCAGACGTCCTCCCAGTCTCATAATTCCCTTATCGTCAAGAAAGGGATTAAGGGGAAGGAGACGGCTGGAGGCTGGAAGGGCTCGCTTGGCTTGAAGCTCCCGAATCTCGGCTGCAAAGACCTCGTCTTGAGACATCTTGATGAGGCAATCCAGGGCATCAAGCTGCTCTTTTGCTGTCACTACTATACCATGAGTCAAGGGACGCCGGGACGGTAATAGTCGTCTGACTCGTGCTACCACTCGTTGTAGCATTCCTAGCCGTGATGCGAAACTCCATTTGGGCTGCGAGTCCATCATCCTCGTCGAGCATTGTCGCTGTCGGCACTTCGAGAGACGATGGGAGCATCATTTCTTGCGGTCCATGCCACCACAAGTTGTGCGCAAGTAGATCTGTGGGTAGAAGCCCACGACTTGCACAGTCTGCTGGATTGCGCTCGGAGCGGATGTAGAGCCATTGCGCCGGGGAAGTCAATTCCTGAATCTGCCTGACCCGGTTTGCTACGAAGGGCTTTAGCACTGCCGGGGACTTCTTAATCCACCACAGCGCCACCTGGGAATCCGACCATAGCCGATAAGGCAACTTGCCTAGCCCAAGGGCCTCTCGAGCTTGACTGTAAGTTTGCGCAAGCAGTAGCGCTGCACACAGCTCCAGGCGGGGTATCGTTGAGCCCTTCAACGGAGCTACTTTAGTACGTGCGGTGAGGAGAGCGATATGGGGATGACCCTCCTTGTCCGTCGTCTCGACGTATATCACTGCTGCGTATGCTTTAGCACTAGCATCGCAGAATCCATGGAGAGTGGTGATACCTCCTTTGTACATTCCGATCGAACGTGGAATGCGAAGGTCCCGCAGATGTGAGAGAGTGGCGCGGAATGTCAGCCATCGCTCATTAATCTCGTCCGGGAGCGGAGTGTCCCATCCTAAACCAACTTCCCAAAGGCTCTGAATTAGAATTTTGCCCGTAACTATTACCGGTGCGAGCCACCCTGTTGGGTCGTACAACTGTGCTACCTCACTAAGAACTCTCCGCTTAGTGGGAAGGTACTGCGCCGATTCAGGCAGGGTCACGTCAAAGTGAAAAGTGTCGTCCGCAGGGTCCCAGCGCAGCCCGAGAACTGTCGTGATGTCCTGTTGGCCTATCCTTAGCTCCGCGGGAGGAGTTGCACGGTCCTCTACCTGTTGTAGTACCGAGGCATCGTTTGAGTTCCATTTTCGTAAAGGGAAGTGCCCGGCTGCCAGGATGGATTGCACTGCTTTGCCGAGTGCGACTGCTTCTTGGCCCGTGTCGCAACTGGTGAGATAATCGTCAACGTAGAAGGAGTTGAGAATGCTGTCGCGAGCTAACTCCGCAAGTTCTGGCTCCGGATACACTGTGTAGTTGTCCTTGGCGCATTGCTGAAGAGCGCGCACCGCCAAGAATGGACCAGCCGCCATACCGTAAGTAATTGTCGTCAAGCGGTAGACCTTGAGAGGCTCCGTCGGCGTTGATCGCCATAAGATGCGCTGCCAGTCCTGATGCTGAGGAGCTACTCTGACCTGTCGGAACATTTTCTCGACGTCAGCTGTTATCGCCGTCTGATAACGCCGGAAGCGAAGCAAGATGTCCACCAACCTATCCTGGATAGTTGGCCCGACAATTTGGACATCGTTCAATGAGATCCCTGTCTCGGTACGGGCAGACGCATTAAAAACGACCCGAAACTTCGTTGTTACCGCATGATGAGGAATGTAATAGGCTCCATCATGGGTATCCACATCAGTGACTTGGCGCATGTGCCCCATCGTTTCATACTGGTTCATGAAGAGGACATACTTTTCCCGTAGTTCTGGGTTGCTGAGAAGGCGCCGCTCCAGCTGTTTGAAACGCTGCAGAGCAATCTTGGATGAGTCGCCCAAACCTGCCGCATCGGGCTTAAGCGGAAGGCAGACGACATACCTGCCATCCTGTTCGCGGTAATGGGTGCTCTGGAAGATAGCTTCAGCTTCGCTATCCCCAGCGTCATTCGCGTTTCCATCCTCCAGAGTCCAGAAGCGACGCACAAGTTCTTCTAACCGCTCGTAACATTCGGCAGATGTAGTAGCTGAGGCACTGACTGCCTGCCCGGGTGACGAAGATGATGTTGGTCCAAAGACGACCAAGCCCAGTCGTGTGCGTTGGGCATGCGGTTCGTAAGGCTGTCCGTAAATGACACCGTCCAGGAGGATCGATCCCCAGGAATCTGCCCCGATGAGCATGTCAATCCTGCCCGGTTGAGTGAACTGGGGATCCGCTAGGGGGAGGCCAGACAAATGGTCCCAAGATGCTCGTGGAATCTTGGCGGATGGAAGTGGCGCTGTTATCACGGCTAATACAAAAGCGTTTAGTGTCACGGCCTGGTTGACATCGTGCAGAGATGTGATGGTGCACCGCACCATTGCTTTTGCAACAGTGGTTGTGGAAGCTCCGACACCCATAACAGATACTGTCGTCTTCTGTTTTGGCAACTTCAGTTGAGCAACGAGACGTTCTGTGATGAAGCTGGCTTGCGACCCAGGATCGCATAGTAGTCGCAGGGGAAAATGCTCCGTGCTCCCATGCCCCATAACTCGGGCTGTGGCGAGCAGGACTGCATGGTGGTGTTCGACCACCTGGCTCGCTGCTCCCGCAGCTAGTCAATTTTGCGTTTTCGTCCTATACGTGGGCCACGTCGTCTGCATGGGTGACCCAGGGAAGCTAGCTGGTTGCGCTGATGCTCTTTCCTCCTCCACAATCTGGTTCCATGTCAGCTGTGGTCGAGTGGGTGACTGCGACGCCGATGTCGGTGTGATGAGGCGCTCGTCTGTCACTCCATTAATTTCGGCTCTCTTAACGTCAGCCTTCGGTTCGACGCGGACTGCCCATTGCGACGGAAGCAATGATGGCCAGTGTGTATTGCGGGCTTGTGCCGAGGGAGGGGAACGGTAGTGTTGTGATGGTGAGCCCTTGTCAAATGAAGGACCTGCACTCGACACTGACTGGCATAACAGAGTATGATGTCGATCTCCACAGTGTCTGCATCCCCCTGATTGGCATTGCGCTGCCTGATGGTCCACCCCGAAACAATTCAAACACCTCCGCAGATTCCTAATGATTGCCCGTCGTTGATTAAATGGCCTGGACGCTAGCCGTTGACACCGACTGATGCGGTGGGGGCCGTCACACACCTGACATCGAGACCCCCTATGCCCAGCATCGCTGTGGGTTTGCACGGGCGTCGCTACGTTCGCTCGCAGCGAACTCCTTGCGCTGTTGACCGCCGCTTTTGTTTTAGGAGCCGAAGGCGGCACTTCGGAGACAGTGCCCTGACTTTTAGCACGTTGCTCTAGGAACTTCAATAGATCGTCGAGTGCCGGGATGTCCGCGGTGGTCCTCGACATCACCCATGCACCGTATGCTGGTGGTGGTAACGCTCTCTCGACTGCAGGGACGATTAGCCAGTCACAGGTTTCCACTCTAATACCCATCACTCGTAGAGCTCGGAGTGATTGCTGCACTGTGTCAACTATACGCAGCAGTTCGCTTGCATGATCCGCTTTGGCCTCGCTCAAATCCAGAATTCGATTCGCGTGAGCACCTGCCAATTGTCGTGGGTGGTCGTAGCGAGCCACGAGAGCTGCCCACGTCTCCTGATAGCCACCAGTGTAGATTTGGCTTACCAATGGCACAGCTTTCTCGTCGACGGATTCCCTCAATTTTGCCAGTTTGTAAACTTCGGGAAAATCAGCCTTGTGAACCAACGTCTCAAACATGTCCCTAAAATAAAGCCACATTAAAACCGTGCCATCAAATCGGGGAATTTTAATGGCTTCTAAAGCCGGGGGCGGTGTCTTTGTTGTGTCAGTCCGGATTTTGTCCGATTTTACCGGGACTACCTCCAAGACCGCCAACTTTTCGCGTATAGCGAGCTCCGTCTCGAAAATTCTCTGCTCTACAAGGACCGCCAACTCCTTGTGAGCATTAGTCTCAGGAAGCTCCGTTGCCTCCAATATTAGGGCGTCGTTAACCTCGTCGAACTTTTCGGCATACCGCCGCAAGTTTTCCCTGTCAATCCGGGCTTCTTGAATTCCCGGTTTATAGGTGTCCGCGATTACCTTGCCGTGCAATCGCAATAGCGCAGAATGCACGCGATCGCGCTTTATCAGCTTTGCCATACGAAAAAAGTTAATCACGTTTTTTCTTTTCACGCGCGGGTCTACGCAGCTCGGCAATGTTTTGCACACGCGTCCTCACAGGAGGCACCAAATATTCGGAATTAAAACAGGAGTCGTTAGTATAATACTTTATTTTTCATTTGAGTTTAACAATTTGGCTCCGCGCACTACTAAGAGCCGGATGTTTTACGATAAGCACGAAACGAACAGAACAACAAGTCCCAGTTGCTGTCGCAGTAGTGAAAAGCAAACTTCAAACAGACTTGAGCTGTCAAGTTGTCGGGTAGAAGTTCCCCAGCTCCGAACCTGGATCATTTCGCGCACGCAGTTGACAGAACCTAAATGGAGTAAAATCCCACAGATGTCGCTGCTGCGTTGAGTTCCCAACACCTACTAAGGCTGTGTAGTGTGTGTGAATTCCCGACTAATGGCCTTTTCGAAAGTCCTCACTAAACATTAAACACTACACTAGATTTTGTCCGAATTTGTCCGAAATAGGGAATAGTGATTTCGAATCTCTGCTCCCTAATTCAGTTTGCTCACTAGATTTGCTGTCAAAAAGCTAGTGTACTCGCGAGTACGCTAAATTGCTCCCTTGATCACTGGTTCCACATTCCACCAGCATCCACTAAATACTTCGATATTGTGGCGGTGCTTACGATTTTGACAGACTGTTATAGATTCATAGATTCAAATCGTAAAACTATTTGCAATTTTCTGGAGATGGACCATAGTTTTGCCTAGAAAAAGGCGACGGCGGAGGTAAATATTTCGGATGTGTATTCGAAATGCAATCATTTTAAGTGAATTTGTTGGAATTGGGAATAAGGTATGGTTCGTGACATTGCAAAAGGTAGCACTATTCAGTATTCATAGAAAGTAATAAAATAAGTGGAAACAATCAGCTGATAAGCAAGAAATTTAGTCTGGATCTGGAAGGCAGATCTGAATCACCCTAATAGTGAGCAAAATAGTGAACAAGGGAGCAAAATTCGGACTAGAATTTAGTGTTTAGGGTTTAGTGTTTAGTGAGAAGTTTTGAAAAGGTCCTGAATCGCTTTCCAGTTTCCAAGTTTCCACTATCAAATGTCAATATTGACATTGCAATATTTATTGCATTTTCTGTGCGAATTCTCTATTTTGACTAAAGGGATAAATCCTCGGAAGGACACTAAATCGCACAGCAATATCGACTTTGACTAAATTTTAGTCAATTTAGGTCGATTTAGCAAGAATTCACACGCAGCTTAAATTTATAATTTATACATAATTAAATAACAATGACCATAAGGTTTATTACTTAGCTATTTTATTTCACAGTTGTTTCAGTAAACTTGTGAAGATGTCGTTAATGTTTTTTGATTCTACACTTTTAATATTTACACAGTTTTTGCTTTGTTTAATCATTAATGTGTAGTTTTTCAAGAAGCAAACATTTATGATATCTATTTTCATGTTCTAATATTTTAACATTTCATAATTGAATATATGATCATTTTCTGTTGCATGGTTAGCTAAAGCGGTTCTATGTGGTTTTATATTAACAATATCTAGAAAATGTTTCATTCGTTTTTACAAGGTTTTATTTAACTTCGTTTTCGGTTTCTCTGTTTCTCTGTTTCTCTGTTTCACTGCTCGGAACAAATATTGCAGTTTTTAACCAATTTCTACCACATAAATTTTCATGAATTTTTTTTACATAGCACAGATTTCAGGAACAGAACATGTTTAAAAAAAAAAAAAATAAAAAATTAATAAATTAAAAAAATTAAATAACAATGTTTTATTTTAAAAAGCACTAAAAACTAATAAATAAACTTTCTACTTATACCGCAGTATTTTGGTTACATCTAGTTTAAAATAAAAACTTGGGGTGCTGATGATACAAAATGCACACACACACACACTTCTAATATAATTTTACCGATAACTTAAATTTAAAATTATCAATTGGAAATATTATGATCAGTTAGTGATTGCTTTTACTTATCATTGAAACGAAACATATTGTACAAAATATTAAATTTTATCTAACTATACGCAGATGCACCCCTTCGGCTGATTATGAGACGCATAATAGTGAAGCATTTCATGAAGGCGGCGAAATTTTTTGGATAAACTTAGGGGGTTAATATAATATATTATTCATTGTGGAAATATTTTGTTTCCACACTACTAGGTCTAAGGCGCTATGGAGTGACACATAAGGCGTTAATTCAATATGTGCTAGAGCGAGAAAGAAATAGGCTTACACGTTTATGGCGCTTCCTTTTTTATACTCTAAGATGCACCCCAAGTTTTTATTTTAAACTAGATGTAACCAAAATACTGTGGTATAAGTAGAAAGTTTATTTATTAGCTTTTAGTGCTTTTTAAAATAAAACATTGTTATTTAATTTTTTTAATTTATTAATTTTTTATTTTCTTAGTTTTTAGTGCTTTTTAAAATAAAATTTTGTAATCTAATTTTTTAAGTAAAATTTTATTTCTGATTCCTTCGGTGGACCTTACCTTTTAACGTGTGAGCCGAGAGCACGGTGTTATCAATTAATATATACTTATATGCGCAATGCGCATACATTGTCCAGGTGTTTACCACAAAACATATCCAACTGAATATATTCATATAGTATTTATTTATTATTATAATATAAATAATATGTTATACAAATATTACATAGATATATATATATAATAATATGCAATTAATGGTGCTTTCAGCTTTAGTAAATGATTATAAAATCATATTAGAAAAGCTCCCACTCCATACTTCTTGCGGTGTTACTCATTTGAGAAATAGAAAACATTTCTTTTTAAAAATATGAAGAATAGAATTACCCTCCCCTCAGCTAATAAAGAATCATAACAAAAATGTGCATCGACCAAATAGGCGCAAATTTATCCTAATTCAGAACTCGCCACCACACAAAAATCTCCCCCTGGCCTCGTTGAGAGCATGGAGAAAATATGTGCGTGTTTCGAAGCAGGAAACTTCCCAGTAAACCACGAATGCATACAAAATCAATTCACAATAAATACATTTCAGAAATGTATGAAATGCATTACAGAAAGCATTTTGTAAGTAATACTGAATGTCCTATGATGCATTGCTTGTAATGCATTAAAAATACATTTAATATATATCTTTGTAATGCATTCTATATAAATTACAAATGCATATGATAGATGTGGGAAATGCATTACAAAAGGCATTTCATAAATATAATGAAATGCATTAAATAATATAGGGTTTCCTGCATAAAATGCATCGTAATGTATATTAAAAATATACCTATTTCAAATTATATATTCGAGTATGTGAATTAAATAAAATCAATTTGGTTAGATATTTTCACACAATATTTATTAATATATTTTACCCAGAACGTACATATATTTCAGAATAACAAATAATAATAAATAACAAATAAAAGTAAGAGGTAATTACAAATGATAATATAATAACACTATTACATTTTATTTTTGGCTGAATTTTAAAAGATGAACTCTTCTATGGGATGCTCGGATAGCAGCTTTCGTCTCTGCTTCAAATCAAGCGAAGGAATAATTTTCGGCATATACAGTGTACACTCTGAAAATGAAGAATTTATTTTCATTAATAATTGTTTAAATGTTTTATAAACTTTTTAAGTTTTTACATAATATTATGTAATTTTACAATTGTCTTTACTTACCAAAAATAGCTTGCGATAAGTTTTTTTTTCACTCACGTACATACGTTTAACGCACTGAATCACAATAAAAATAAAAACGATAAATGTTTCTTGAATAGTATATTGAAATATAAATACAAACTTACTATAGATGTATATTTAATTTGAGAGACTGAGAATTTCCATGCATATCCTGAAATGTACTTGAAAGGTATTTGTAAGAGATTGCTATTTGAACTAAACCAAATAGCTTTCAATTGCATTACTTGTAATGCATTCTCAATGGATTTCTTTATTCCATGCATTACATGTGGTTTACTGGGTTGTTTTTGGCAATGAACCACCGCTGCTCAGCGACATAAAAATGTGCGCAGGCAATAAGCAGTCTTCTTCTTGGCAAATGTTAATTTTGCCTTGAAATTGACTGAAATGCGTATGTAATTTCAATAATACTTGATTAACAATTATGCTCTAATTGCAATGATTTTGACAATAGATGTAGGCCGTAGGGTATATTAGTTTTGAGCGAACGTTTGCAACGCCAAGAAATAATGGTGATAGAAAAAAAAGAATTCTATATTCATGATTGGGAAGTGAAAAGAAACCGTTTTATGCATGTCCGTCTGTCTATCTGTCTATCTGTCTAGACGATAACTTGAGAACGCTTGTGGTTAGAGAATTGAAATAATATTTCATTAAAATTGCAAGGTCAAGTTCAAAGATGAGCATAACCGGGCAACTCCTTATTAGTGTTGCCATATAAGCCTGAATCGTTTTTATACAAAAATTTTGATTTTGTTTACTGAATGTTTACATTTTAATTTTTTTTCGTTAAATCTATATAAATAAAAATGTAAATGTCAGTTTGTTACAATCCGCTAATCTCCAAAAGTTCTTCACCAATTGCTTTGAAATTTTTCTATGCTTAACCGTTATACGGGTTTTAGTGTGAAATAAATTTGTTCAGTTTTTTCAAGTAAAATTTTTTTACGTGGAAGTACTTAAATTAAAATCCGATAATCTTTTAAACTACTTATCACAGAGAAAAAATAATTAGATCAAAATGTTCGCAAGAGAACGTAGATGCGATTTAATGCGTGTTATGGTTTTCCCTTGCTAGGAATTCGACGGATGAATTTGTGCTGGGGAATCGATATTCGATCAACGCAGAGATACACTAGATTCTTGTACCTACTGCGTTTCGTTGAGTGCAAATCTGGTTCTTGTACCAGGATGCGTTAACAAAGCGTGTGAAGATGGAGGACACCTCTGCGTGAATGCCCCGGTGGTAATTAGCCGATGAGCCGCTGGGATAGCGGGCTTGGGGGATGATACCCTGCCGCATTGTAGTACGCTGGCTTGGGCGTAGGTAGTGCTGGCCGCGGGAGAGCTGCAAGCCAGGGATAATTTTGGTTGGGCGGTGCAGTGACTAGCGCCTTAACTCCTGAGGAGGATTTAGAGCAGCGAGGATTCGCTTTAACTCCGAGGATAGGTTGGAGGAGCACAAATGCAGAACTCCAGGGTGTAGGGATGATATTACCTCACTTGAATTCACAACTGCCGTGGTTATCTTCACAATAATTGGTTATTTATTTCACTAATTAAGTCGTCGCTGAACTACTATTGACAATACCGTACAAAACTTGTTCTTAACGCGAGTACTAAAACAAACTTGCTAAACTGATTAATTGGGCACCCAATCGGACAGAGTTTCCACTAGCTTTTTAAACAATAAACTGAACACTTATTCTACGGTAACAATTTCATTTATACATTTTAATTTCTACATTGTTCTCCCTACTCTTTTCCAATAATTGATTAATTTGCTATTATTGGTAAAGGACAATGTACTTTTGACCTAGCCCTTGATACAGTAATTCATTCCTTAAAGAATGCTTACGCTTGCGCAATTCCGCTGACTTGCTTAATTGCAACCCAAAAGGCAATCGCCTTCCAATAGTGCACGTTCCATCAATAGATTTTTTAATTTTTTTTACTTATTAATTGCAATTTGCTAAATTGCTTTTATTGTTTACCGCGATGCACAGTGATTCGTGTAGTACTAGCTAGCTGGACAAAATTATTTTTTAAGGCTTTTAGTTTTATATATGGTGATTATTCACGGATATGTACTTTTTTCGACTCCAGTAAGTGTAGTTTGCAAAATAGTTGTGTAACGGGGTTTTTCGTCGGGGCCCCGTACAAAATAAATTTCTGAGACAAGCCTGTCTCGCCTGGGTAGTTGTAGTGGAGAATATAAACAGGTGGTGTCCTCTTGTAGGTTATTTATTGTTTCCTTTCTCCTATCGTGTACAATTCTACTTACTTACTACTTCTTCCTACTATCAGCTAATACAAATGATTGCTACTGTCTAACTTAGGGCTTTCCCTGGCGGTTTCTAATGGGATTGGGAAGTTGGTTTTCGGCTCAGCACGCTTACTCTGCCAACACGGTACGGTATTATTGGTTTTCGGCTCAACGCGCTTACTCTGCCAATACGGTTGGGTTGCGGGAAGTTGGTTTTCGGCTCAGCACGCTTACTCTGCCAACACGGTACGGATCTTGGGGGAGTTGGTTTTCGGCTCAACGCGCTTACTCTGCCAACACGGTATGGTAATATTGGTTTTCGGCTCAACTCGCTTACTCTGCCAATATGGTCGGATTGCGGGAGGTTGGTTTTCGGCTCAGCACGCTTACTCTGCCAACGCGGTACGGATTGCGGGAAGTTGGTTTTCGGCTCAGCACGCTTACTCTGCCAACACGGTGCGGTATTATTGGTTTTCGGCTCAACTCGCTTACTCTGCCAATACGGGAAGACCTGAGCGGATATTGTCGCGCTTCAGGCCGGGACGGAACTCGGCTTCAGCGATCACTGTGGAGTTCTTATATCTTCCTTTCGAACTGTGATCGTGAATTATACGGTGAAGGAAAAAATTGCTCCAGCAGCTCTGGGTTCGAGTGCTAGCAGCGGTGATTTGCGTGGAGTATATTTTTTCCTTAGATTTGCCAACTTTTTACTTTTTACAACGTTTATTTTGATTTTACTACAATTCCTAGTGTAACGAGATTTTGCCTCGTTACATCCCCCCCTTACTTCCTAGAGGATCGCCCCCGATCTTCTAACTACTAATTTGAAACTATTCTATCTTTCCTATGTTTTGTTTATTTCAAACTTATATTATACTCTTTGCTTTTTATTTGCATTTCATTGCATCAACATTTTAATTTAATTTTTATTGGCCTGCTTCGTCGCTTGGCCTCTGGGGGATGCGGATGGTGCCATCCAAGGTTCTGAGCCGGTATGCCTTGGCTCCGGTGTGATGGATGCGGTGGGCTCTCTTCTTTCCGGGTCTGTAGGCTCGGTGGGATGTCGCTGGCAGGGGTCTGGGTTGTGCCGTGGGGGTTGTCGGTCGTCTGGTTCGGGCCGGTGGCTGCACAGCCTTCACTGTGGCTGTTGAGGCTGCCGTTTTGTCCGGTTTCGGGGCTAGTTGTGTTGTCGGTGGGGGTATTTTGGGCGGCGCACGGGTTGGTGGTGGTGGTTCTGGGACCGGGGGTACTTCGGAGGCTACGCTGGCGACTGCTCCTGGGCCTTGTGTTTCGGCTTCTCGGCGGTTGGGTGGCCTGGGTTGCACCTTGGCCTGACGGTTTAGTAGCCGGCTGGTCTTGGAAGTGGTGCGGGGTATCGGCCCTAGTTTGGTCGGTCTCCGGGCTTTGGGTGGCGGTGGTGTGGCCAGAAACTGGGTTCGACCCCGTAGGGGTGCCGGGGGTCGTACTTTCTTGCCGGTGATTAACTGGGGTTGCGTTGGTTTTCTCTGTGTCGCTTCTTCCATGACTTTGTGTTAACTGATCCTCGGCTGCTGCTTTCAGATCTTTGACGTGAGCGGTAATTCGTTTGGCCATAGGGACTCGGTTCCGGTGTTCGGTGAGCTGGGTTACTGAAGCTAAATTGTTGGGCAGAGCCGTTTCTTGTTCTTCAATATCCCGTAGTAGGGCGGAAGTTTCGGTACTTAGGCTAGCGATTTCGCTTTGGGCTTTGGTCGGGCTTAGATCTTGCCCTAACGTTCGCATTCTTAAGCCTGTTACTAGCATTAGGTCCATTCCGATAATGGCTTCTTCCCCAAGACCTGGCAATATTGCAAAGTCATGGGTGAACTGTTGCTGCTTCACCGAGAATTTTAACTTAACAGCTTCCGAGATGCGTACCTTGTGGTTATTGGCCATTTTGACAGTATCTATGGCTACTGTTACTGGCGTGATCCCTTTCTTTCGCAATGCACCGGTGAGGCGGCTGGAGATGTACGATCTAGCTGCTCCAGTGTCGACGAGCGCTTTTATTACGAGGCCATGTGCATTGAGAGGTACAAAGAAGCGGTTGTCGGCTGTATCGTCTGTAACTTCGGTGGGACTGCGAGTTGGGCGGGTTCCCTGGCGGCACTCGCATTTTCGGTTCGGTCGGCATGGGCATTCGCGGGTTTGAATGCCCTCGGAGCCACAATATGAGCAGAATAGGATCCTCTGCTCTCGGCATTGTCCCCTTCGGTGTCCTGCTTGCCTACAATTCCAGCAGCAGGTGTTTCGGTTGTAGTTGGCCAGTGTGCATATTTGTCTTGACGGTCCTGGTCTTGCCTGGTCACGCGGTTTGTTCTTCTTTTCTTCTCGCCGGAGGCTCTCGAACTGGTCGCACGCTTCTAATAGTTCGTCCAGGTTGTTGAAGTCGTATCTGCGCACGTAATATTTGTATTCGTATCTTAAGTTCTCATAGATGCGATCGAGCTCCCGGGAGGCGGAGAATTCGGAGTTGCGTCTCATCAGAGTTTGCAGCTCGGTGACGAAAGTTCTAGCGCTTTCCCCTTCTTTCTGTTTGCGGGCGACTATTTGCTCTAGCAGTTTCTGGCGGTATCCTACTGGGTAAAAGAAGGCTTGGAACTGCTGCAGAAAATCTTTCCACGTGCTCCATCCATTGCGGTTGTTACGGAACCATAGTAGCGCATTACCACGGAGCAGTTCTGGCAAGGCTATGATCAGTTTGTCTTCGCGCATGAGATAACTGGTGGCCAACTCTTCTACCCTCTCGACAAATGCTACTGCGTCCCCGCTGCCATCGAAGTGAATATTCCATTTCCTCGCTCGGTCCAGTATTTCCACATTTGTATGTCCGACGTTCGCGGTTTCGTTCGTCGCTGTGCTGGTTCCTTCTCCACTTCCTTGTGTGGTTGGCGTGGGTGCTGGTTCTGCCATCCGTTTGAGATGTGTGCTTAACCGCTTCCTCATCTCATCCACGGTGCCTGATGCATCGAGTCTGTACTCCTCTAGCGCGGCTGCTAGGTCCTCTTTGCTTAGCCGGTAAATCCAGTTGACTCCAGTCTTCTCTCCTTTTCCGTTTGTCATCTTGTCCTTTCGGTCTATTCGGTTTCTTCTATCTTGGACGCGGTTTCGTCTATTTTGGACACGGTTTCTAGTATGTGCGGTTTTGTCTATCTTGGACACGGTCCCTGCTCGGGCGCCAATTTTGTAACGTCGTTTTTCGTCGGGGCCCCGTACAAAATAAATTTCTGAGACAAGCCTGTCTCGCCTGGGTAGTTGTAGTGGAGAATATAAACAGGTGGTGTCCTCTTGTAGGTTATTTATTGTTTCCTTTCTCCTATCGTGTACAATTCTACTTACTTACTACTTCTTCCTACTATCAGCTAATACAAATGATTGCTACTGTCTAACTTAGGGCTTTCCCTGGCGGTTTCTAATGGGATTGGGAAGTTGGTTTTCGGCTCAGCACGCTTACTCTGCCAACACGGTACGGTATTATTGGTTTTCGGCTCAACGCGCTTACTCTGCCAATACGGTTGGGTTGCGGGAAGTTGGTTTTCGGCTCAGCACGCTTACTCTGCCAACACGGTACGGATCTTGGGGGAGTTGGTTTTCGGCTCAACGCGCTTACTCTGCCAACACGGTATGGTAATATTGGTTTTCGGCTCAACTCGCTTACTCTGCCAATATGGTCGGATTGCGGGAGGTTGGTTTTCGGCTCAGCACGCTTACTCTGCCAACGCGGTACGGATTGCGGGAAGTTGGTTTTCGGCTCAGCACGCTTACTCTGCCAACACGGTGCGGTATTATTGGTTTTCGGCTCAACTCGCTTACTCTGCCAATACGGGAAGACCTGAGCGGATATTGTCGCGCTTCAGGCCGGGACGGAACTCGGCTTCAGCGATCACTGTGGAGTTCTTATATCTTCCTTTCGAACTGTGATCGTGAATTATACGGTGAAGGAAAAAATTGCTCCAGCAGCTCTGGGTTCGAGTGCTAGCAGCGGTGATTTGCGTGGAGTATATTTTTTCCTTAGATTTGCCAACTTTTTACTTTTTACAACGTTTATTTTGATTTTACTACAATTCCTAGTGTAACGAGATTTTGCCTCGTTACAGTTGGTGGGGTAGTATTAAGAAAACATCGAAAATTATTATTTTTAAAAATTATGTAAAATTACTAAATCTACTTATTACTATTTATCATCTACTCTAAAATTAATATAAAATTACTAAATAGAACTATTACAATAATATTTAAAACTAATAATTTTCATCACTATCATCCGATGAATCATCCATTGAATAATCATGTTCATTTAAACTATCATTAAAACTAGAAACTACACTAACACTTGATTCCTTAATGATAGGGGGGATCACTAAATCTAATACGTCAGAAGGGAGCTTGCTTAGTTTTTTTTTTGGGATTTCTCGGAAACTGTTAATTACAGGGTCAGATGTTATCAACAGCATATGAATTAAATCTCTATTCGTGGCTTTACGCGAGTTCTTCTGTGTGTTGTGTTCCCTGAACCGTCTGCAGTCTTTATTACGAGTTTCCTGAGCTTCCTCAGAAAGCTGACCAATAGGTTGACCTAATAGGTGCTGACCTAATAAAATCAGCACTGTGCACAAAAATTTTGTGTACAGTAGCTGGCATGTAATACCACGGATAGAGATTTATGTAGAGTTGTCTGGTGTCTTTTGACAAAACTTCAAATTTTTCTACATTAATTTCATATCCTGAAGACAATACTCGAAGCAGTGTGTCAAACTTTTTTATAAGTGTAGCATCTAACCCTGTAATTTCAGCACTAAGCTCAGGATTTTCAAAAAACTTGCGAGCTGTATTTCCGTCATTTGTATTTCCATGTCCTGGTTTTGGTTTATCTACAATCAATGACAACATGCTGTTTTTAAAACGTTGTTGAATGTCTTGTGAACGTTGCTTCATACTAGCTTTGTCGGAGTCGTCCCTAAACTGCCATTTCTTCACATCCAGACGATAGCTTATGTGAAGCAAGCATTCAAAGCACCTAATCCAAGCGTACAGCGTAGATAAACCAAAACCAAAGTTATCTTTATTAGCTACGAAGTCCTTGGTCTCGTCATTCATCACTTTTGGAGTCCACCCCACAAATAAAACACTTTTGTGCAGAAGAAGTCTCATTGTCAGTCAAAGCGTTACAGACTTTACCATCAATCATGGTCAGAAGCATTTCATGTTTCACAGAAACCTCATCCCCCTTCAGGGTGCACTTTGTCGGTAATAAAATATTTAACTCCTCTAAAACTTTATTTGTGTCAGCAATCGCTGAATCATGGTGAATGACGAGCAAGACGGCAACAGGCTGCCAAGGACTTCTTGCAGTGCTAAAACAAACGCTCAGCAGTTTTATCTAAAACTGTTTGAAGTTTAATTTCAGCACGCGTGTCATCCACTTCAATTTGTTGTGGATAACAATCTTCTTTAGCCCCTTTCTGACGCTATATACACCTTATGCCCTGCTCGAATGATCCACTTCCGCGTCTTCTTATATGTATAAGTTGTAGATTTGCTCGCTACATCGCAGGTAAGAAAATACAATTGGTTCGACATTGAGCCAAGATTGGCCCAATGCTGAACAGTCTTGGGCCAATACTGAAAATTACTATGGTTGAACCTTGGGCCAACCTTGGATGATAACCATGGCCCAATATTAGTTTCATTACTTGGGCCAAGACTGGAATCCAATGCACAGCCAATGCTGCAAAAACAAAAGAATTTTAGCATTTGCAATGCTCCGATTTACCCGGTGTTATGGCTGTAGGAGTGCACAGAGACTTTTAAAATTATCTATTTAATTATTTTATTATAAAATATAATAACATTTTTCATTTACCTCGTACTGGGCTTGAACCCGGGCCTCTTTGCATTCGAAACGGTAGCGTATATACACTGGTCTATCTAGCTATCTATCCGAAACGTGGGAAGCTTATACATATATTCATTCAGTCACTGAACCTAGTTTTGGCAAGAATGCATACGTGATTTAATATTGTCCTACAGTATTACTTATAGCATTAGCACCTGCAGTTCGTGTACGTTCGCTACATCAAAAATCATATATGTCTAACTCGGTAATATTAATTCAAATATAAGAATTATTTTGTATTAACAAACATTTTTGGATAATTTATTAAAATATGCTTTAGAAAATATTTAATACTTTTTTTTTTATTGTGACTATAATGTATCGCTAGAGCTTCTTCTTTAGTCAGTATCCGGGCACTTTTGTCACATATAGGTGTCTCATCGCACTTTGTAGGGCCACTACTCAAATTTTTTATGACATGTGATACGCCTCTATTTCCTGACTGCCTTGCTGACACCTCGGCAGCATACATCAGCTCACTTGTACCTCTCGATAGCAGCAGGTCATCTACTCGTCGTCGTTTAGTCTTCAGGCTCGAGTCTTCAAATTCTTTCTTCGGCCTTCCGGGGCCTGGTATGGTATCTGAAGACGAGGATGTCGAAGATAGGCGTACAAATACTTTAAATACTGTGTCTGGTCGTCTAGCCAGTCCGAATTTGTAGTAAGAAATCTCGATTTCCTCCATACCTATTCCACTTTTCGGACAGTTTCGCCGATATTTGCGAAATGGTGACCTTGAGTTCTCTTAGAGATTACTCCGTCACTCCAGCAAAATCATGATATAAAACGGAATACCTCCTCGTTTTTATTTTCTTTGGAGTATTTCATCCACACGTCAAAAATTTCCTTCCTCGGAACAGCGAACACCAATTCTAAAAAACAATAGATGTGCAAAAATGTTGCAATGGTTTTTTATGTTAAATAATAGTAAATAGTCATGATTACCATATAATATATGCAAAATTAATAGAGGTGACAAGAAGAGACATGCCATTTTTTTATGTTTCAAGTTAAAAATACGGGTAAAAATTACGTAAATTTAAATTGCAATATTTAAAAAAAATTAACGGTACCTTTTTTCCTTAAAATAAATATTGTAAAAAATACTACTTACCCTCAAGTCTAGATTCCATCACAAAAAAATACCATACACTTTACAAACAATATTCACGAAATTTTCTCTTCAACAGCAATTATGCAAATGAATTACGTAATTAATTACGTAATTAATGAATTACGTTTTTCTCGCTTTCTTATATACTCACCCTAATTACTCATTCTCAGATTACTGTGGTGACAAACAACTCCTGGAGGCTGGAATTCCCAATTTATGACAGTAATGCATTATTTCGCCTTATTAATTGAGGAACCAAATATTGAAAAAATCATATTTCCGAAACCGTTCAAGCTTTTTTCATAAAACTCGGAATATACAATGCTCTAATATTTAATATTACTCAATAGAACACATTTTATTTCATGAATTTATATCAATTGGTTTTTGAGTAATGGAATTTTGAAATTTTTAATATCCATAAAATATTCCATTTCTTGGTGGGTTAAAAAACGTGAAATCATTTTACATGATCACTACTGCCATCTAGCCGTGACTTGAAAAATGTCACATTTTTTGGAAATAATAAACCGTTGTGTAAAATTTGCAGTGTTTTTCTTTTTATGCGAGCGCTTATCGTAACTGGCCCAAGCATATATTTAATTGTCATGGCTCAACCTTGTATTGTTATGTACAATTTTGTTTACATTTCTTGGCCTAGGTCGTTAGCCATTGCTTACGCTTTTTGCGGTGATATGTGTGTCGCAGCACGACATAAATTAATCCCTGAACGCACCAGGGACACATAAACAAACATTTCCTCCCGTCACTAACATGTGGCTGTCAAATTATCAGTCACAATGAATCCAGTAATTCCATCCAAAAGTGACCTAAACTCGATCCTCACAAAGATCCACAATCAAATTCACAATTCGGAAAAGTCATCCCCACCACAAATGAACGGGAGAACCCAGCTCCGGATTTGTATAAATTCGCAAGCGGAGCCCATATAAACTAGGTTTTTCACAGGTGACTAACTGCATCTACTTGTCAGATTGTACAACGGCAATACAAATTATTGTACAGCGAAGGCGTAAAATTGAATTCAATTTGCTTATTTTGCTTAATTTTTTCTTGAATTTTGAATTTTATTTAATCGCTTGAAGTTTTGATTTGCATTATTTGTTATATGAGTTTCTAGCGAAAATATAATGATTAATTATCGAAATATTTTTGAGTATATCTGCATTTGCCGTCACGTGATTAATATAAAATATCGGTCAAGTGGCATTATGAAAATATTATGATAAGAAAGGCTGATTAATTATAATAGTCATGTTGCATGACTATTATGAAGAAAACACTTTTCCCCACGTTTTTGTTGGTGATTTAAATTTTGGGAAGGGTTTTAGGGTAGTAAACGTGGATGGAGTTAACAATTTACTTTTGGGGTTTTTAAATTTAGAATGACTGATTGAGGATCTTTCCGGTGGGGTAAAAGATGTTCATTTGGATGTCATTTTTGGGGGTTGTGTGGGTGGGGGTGGTAACCAAACCATTTCATTTGGGGTAGTTCAATTTGAGCCGAGTATGATATCAAATTTAATCTCTGGGTAAGTACTATTAACACATTATGTGCGGGGCGGGTATTAGTACCCATTTCGCAAACTGCCAGATAACAGACGGGAAGCAGCTATAACTGTGCCTAACATACAACCTTAAATTCTAAATAAAAAATACGCATCGTTCTGAGGTTAAAATACCATGCAATAAACCTAATATGTAGGTATATTTATATATGACATTACGACAAAATAAAAAGGAGAAATAACACTTTTCGAAGTCACTATAACTAGCCAGGAAAATTTGCACTCTTTAGAGACTGAGAATTTAAAACAAAGTTATTTCCTTGTGTTATGATATGGGACGGCTTGTGACAACATTTTACAAAACATACGGGTATATTCAGTCTAGAGTTATTCAAAAAACGCTTGAGAGTATTTCTCGTGAATACATATTGGGTACTGAAATTATTATTAAAGGGTTCTTTATTAGACTGGGTGCTAGGTACGCTAAAACGCAACCTTTTTATGGCGAAAATTATAATTTATGTTTTACCAAAAATGAACAATTTTCTTTCTTTTTCACATATATACGCCTCAGAACTTTTTTATATCTTCTATATGCAAAATGCATATGTGTATAATGTATAACCTGCACATGAAATTATCTATACAATACAAAACCACATTTTGTAAGCGGTTCCGCAAAACTCAACTTTGTATTTAGCTAATTTTTTAGAAATGATAATTAAAATCTTCAAAATATATAATTGCAAAGCCAATAAATTTACAATAAATTAAATTTAATTTAAATAAATTTTCAATTACCGCCTAGTGACTCTGATGAAAGTGATAATGAAGTACTGGACCGGTCCCAAAATGATAATCCACCAATTATCGAACCATTTTTAGGACAAAGTGGGGTTTCTGTGATGCCACACAATTCGGAAAGTGTAGTTGATGTGGCTCAGCTTTTTATAGGTGACGATTTTTTTGAATATATGGTGACAGAAACAAACCGATATCACGCACAAAATATTCATCGATTTAGACATAGTGCAAAATCTGTAAAATGTAAAGATGTCACTGAAGCAGACCTAAAAAAGATGTTCGGTTTACTGCTTCTAATGGGCAGAGTGCGCAAAGACTCGAGGGATGAATATTGGACAACAGATATTACAATGGAAACTCAATTTTTGCTAAAGTAATGAGCAGAGATCGATTTCGACAAATCTGGTATTCATGGCATTTTTCCAATAATGATGATATTGCTAATAATAATGGAGATCGCCTTCAAAAACTTCGCCCTATTATTGATTATTTTTTGCCAAAATTTCAAGAAGTGTACAAGCCACAGAGAGAATTGTCCTTAGACGAAAGCATCATGCCATGGAGAGATCGTTTATCCTTCAAAGTTTATAACGCTTCGAAAATTACTAAATATGGAGTGCTTATAAGAATAGTTGTGAAGATAAAACGGGATATATTTGTAATTTTCGAATTTATTGTGGCGAAGGAAGTCGACTACAGGAAACAATTTTACACCTCCTGCAACCATATTTAAACTTATGGCATCACATATATATGGACATTTAATACAACAGTGTCGACACTAGTCAAATACTTTTGCAAAATCAATTCCGAATTTGTGGAACTATACGTACAAATAGATGTCTTCCTCCTATTTTACAAAATTCGAAACTGCAAAAAGGGCAAACTATGTTTCGTCGCCGTTAAGACGTTTTGCTACAATGTTGGCAATCAAAGAGGCCTGTCCGCATGATTTCAACGATACATTCAGCTGAAATTATAGAAAGCCACAACGTTGATTGGCTGACAAAAGAAAAAATTTGGAAGTCAATATGTGTTATTGATTACAATAAATATATGAAAGGAGTTGATCGCGCCGATCAATATCTATCGTACTATTCAATAGTACGCCGTACTAAAAAATGGACAAAAAGAACTGTAATGTTTTTATTGAATTGTGCACTCTTTAATGCATTTAAAGTTTTTAAAAATTTAAATCCCAATTCCAAAAAAAAGTACAAAAGTTTTTTGCATGAAGTAGCAAAAGAGTGGATTAGAGAAGATGTTCCGGAAAATGCCAATGATCCTGTACCAAGTACATCTGGTAAATCCAGAAGACAGACAGACTTTCTAAAGACGCTAAGAAACACAAAATAATTAAAATTATTACTGGTGGCAAGAAAAAAAAACCTCAAAGACAATGTCATGTTTGTGCGGCGCATAAAAAAAAAAGTTTAACTTGCTATATGTGCCAATTTTGTGATGTAGCTCTTCATAAAGGAGACTGTTTTTTTAAATATCACACTGTACAAAAATATTAGTCTGTACTTATAGCGAAAAATATTAGTTTTGTTAGTTTATAGGTGAAAATGTATAAAAACCGTTTCTAATTTTCTAAATTTTCAAGTTTTAATGAAATGTTACATTATTTTTAAGGCTGTTACTTTGTTTTCAATCGTGCATTATAGTATTATAATAGTTTATAAGTGAATATGTATAAAAGCTGTTTCTTTTCTATATAAGCTTTTCTAAATAAAAAAAAAAAAAAAAAATAGTGTTCAAAGCCAGAATCATCACTTACTTTACTTTATATTTACTTTTTAATTTAAGTTAGGTCTAAATTAGTTTCACATGCATTTTAGTTTGAATTATACGAATCAATTAAATACTTTTATTCTCACTGGCAAGCCTAAGTCATAACTGTTTATAACTGTTTCAACTTCTAATTGCAAAAGCCTGTAATTCAGACGGAGAGTGTTGTTAGTGAACTGTGGTAGAGTGCTGATCGATTTGTGCCCAATAAATTTAGTTTCAACCGCATTGTTTTTTTGTATGAGTCGTTTGACTTAAACTCCTGAAACCCTATTGCAGGAACAAACATCCTTTCACCGTCGTGAACAAATAGCTATATTTTCAAGTTTTAATGAAAACGTACATTACTTTTAAAGCAATTGCTTTGTTTTGAAATGGGTATTTGGTTTGTATATCTTCCGAACCTTACCCGCTACGCAACTTAGTTCGGTCTGTTAGGCTGCCCGCTCATAATGTGTTAAAAAGGCATATTTTTTTTCTGTAAGAAACTACAGCACACTTCATTCATATTGTGCAGTGAGCTGCGTCGATTTATCTGCGTTTGAATTAATATATTGAAATCTTTATAAAACAATATGTTAAGGCGTTTAAAAGAAAATACAGCCTCCACCCATCGTATTAATTTGCACTTCCTTTGTACACAAGTTCAAAAAACACGCCTTTTTAAACTAATTAAACTAAACTAAAAGTCTGTTATAAAATTTCTTACAGAAGAAAAAAATATGCCATTTAATAGTACATACTCAACAAAAGCTTCAAGTTGATGTCACACACGGCCTAAATTGGACAACCCCAAGATGGGTAGTTGATACACCACACTCCAGGACCCCCGAAAACGGACGAAAACGAAAATTTACGATTTAAGTGAATGGATAGAAGTTATTTAAAATATATTATAGTGTCTCGTGACGGCAAACCAAAGATTCCCCCTTCAGCAATCACGCCTCAGGTTCCCCAAAAGAAGTATTCAACGTTAAAAAAATTAACGAGCAACACCGTAGAAGCAACAAAGTCTTTACAGCACCTTGTCGTTTTAATCCTTTTGTTTACGACTTATCTGTGGAATTCATATTAAAAATAGAAAACGCTGAGGCTAAGGTGCCGAAAAATAGGAAAACAATGTCTGCAATGGAAACGGCAAATTTTATTTAAAACATGTGATTTAAAATTGAAGTATAAGAAAATATAATCATGTTTTATTGGAATTAGTGTTAATAACGGCAGTATTCTTTCCGTGCGAGAACCTAGCAGAACTGTCAATAATTGAAATAAAATAATTGGAAAAGTAATTGAATTATCTGAAGGTAATTCGAATAATATACTTGAATTACTTTTTATAATCCGTAATTGTAATTGATGTTTGAATGACTTCTTCGTTTAATTGGTTATTTGGAATTGAAACATGGAAATAAATAATTCAATTATTTTGCGGTTTAATTCAAATATTATTCGGATATTTGAATTATCTTGAGTAATTAAATTACTTTTACAATAAGATTCATCAAAATTAAATGACGCTATTTGAATTTGAAACATGGGTTATTGCAATAACCATTTCCTAGTTTTCAAATTCCAGAAACGCGTTTACGTCAAATCATACTACGAACGCATATGTGTCAGGGGTACCCATACTAGGTAGTATTGGAATCAGATAGTATCGATACCTTGGTATTAATACTACATGTGTGTCTACAGTGTTATGCTCATTGTTATTTATAAATTTAGTAGGTTTGGAAAAACAATTTTTTGTCAACACGACATCTATTAAAATTTTTCATAACTATAATAATTCTTAGAGTATGAAAATATGGACGCGCTATAAACCAAAAAAAGTGAAGTTTTTTTCACGTATACGTTAGTGACAAAGGCGGCGTAAATTTTTGGATAAAGTTAGGGGGTTCATAAAAGTACATTTATTTAAAATTTCAGAATAAAATTTGTAAAATTAATATGGAAAAAACCATTATTTAGTATCTAATATTTTAAAATATTCATTCGGTCTATGTCAGTAAAAGAAAATTGAGAGCTTAAATAAAAGGAAACATAATAAAAACAAATTAATGTATTTCCACACCAATTAATGCTGTGTTTGTGCATAGGTAAACAAAATGACGAATAAATATATAAATGATTAAAAAATTATTCATATAAGAAATTATAAAGAAACCCCCGTGGGCAATATTTTGTTTCCACACCAATGGGGCAAAGGCGATATGGAGAAATATCAAAAATATGTCAAAAATGCAACACAAAACAGCGCACTTTATTACTAAAATATTATTTACCACATAATCAATTAATGAAAATTTAAATATTTTATGCTTTTTTACTTCTATTTGACAATAAATTCTCTTATATTTTGCTCGTATTTCACAAATATTTTTGAAAATTTGTATTTGACAGTTTAGGTTTCACACTCAAAATGACACATGAGGCGTTAAATTTATGCTAGAGCGAGAAAGCAATAGGCTTCACTACACGTAGTACGATTTACATGTTTATAGCGCCTCCATATTTTCATACTCTAAGTAATAATTGTATAACTCTGCCCTGGTAAGACAAAAGACAGTAACTGACAAAATTTAGCATTTCAATGTTAGAGTTGATTTTTATTTTTCCAACCATGAAGAATCCGAAAGTCTATAAGAGAACATCGTATCTACAACCGTTTACGAGATATTTAACCTGTAATGTACAGTAACTACACTATAAAACTTAATTTCGAAGCCAAAATAAAATATCAACAAGTTCTAACCCAAATCTACAAAATAGATACTGTTTTTTGCTCTAGTGTGTTATAGTTACTGTAATAATTGTTCTAAAAAGGTTTATAAATATAATTATTATATTATTTTTGTTATTATTATTGTTACAAATGTAAGTTTTTTGTTTCTCTATAATTTTTGTAAAAATAATTTTTCCACATTCATTGTATTATTTTATTATAGTTATTGACGAAGAATCTATCCATGGATTCGAAACGACTAATTATCTAAATAAATAATTAAAACATAAGATTGTATTTGCTTTTAACATTTAAAAAATATGTTTGGAAATGTAAGTTAAACGTTTCCGCAATTCAGTTCAGCACTGACATATGTATAAGCTCATTTATTCTTATGTGATAGGTATGCATAAATCATTGGGGTGATTTCATTAAATCAATTTGGTTCCGAAATATTTCTTCCGCATATTGTTACATTTTGATTGCATTTCAATGAAATAAATGTAGAATAGACAATTAGTTTCACACCTTTTCTGTAGTTTGCACAACTTATAGCTACAGTCATAAATCCATGGGTTTGGTTTTCAAGCAAAACCAATGTTTAGCGGATATCATCAAAGTCACGAAATTAGATATCTGTCTATTGTAGCCTCCTCCTTTACAGAAAAACAATAAATGTGACAAGATAAGTTATCAGCACTCTTTAAGTAAGTAAGTATATATGTGCTTGGCGGTCACTTATTAGTAATCAATTAACAGTCAGAAATCGAGTTTCTCCAATTTAGGGGCAACGAGGAATAAAATGCAGATTCGGTTGTGGTCGGTTATTCTAATGCTGTGCTTAAAGTCCTCTTCATCGAGGCAGACGAATCTTGGCGGAAGAGTTATTGGTGGTGTTGAAGCTGGCCAAAATGAGTTTCCGTTTACAGTTGAGTCGGTTACTAAAACTAATTTCGCAGAAATCATAATGGAATTCCTCTGCAGGTATCAATTCGAAGAACGGAGATGGAGGACATCCTGGGATATGGCAACCATATTTGCGGAGGTGCTCTGATTAAGGATAATAAAGTGGTTACTGCCGGGCACTGCATGTTCGACAAATTGTGCGCAAACTATACTTTTCAATTAAGTTCCTGTATGAATTACAAGTGTGCATTTTAGCGGCAATTTTTTAGGTAGTCCGAATTCATACACCATAGTTTCTGGAACAACATTCCGACTAGAACGGGGATTCCAAGAACAAATTCGCAAATCGAAAGAAGTTTATGTTCATCCAAAGTTTTCGTTACCAGTTTTGTATAATGACGTTGCGGTTATAATTTTGGATGCACCGGTTGTTCTAGACGAGGTTTCGGTGAGCACAATTCCACTGGCAACTGGATCATTTCCCGAAGGAGCGCCTTGTGTCATTAACGGATGGGGAACAATACTGTCGGTGGGTGACATAATATGACTAGTTAAAATTATAACATATATCGATGTGTAGAGCATAATATCTATGTGTCAGTATTAGTCCAGTCAACGAATGGCATAATAGGGGGTGTCCAGTGCGTGAACGTGTCTTCTGAAACTCGTGCAAGGGTCAAAGGGTGCTTAGGAAGTTAACATACTAAACGAAAAGTCCTGTAGTCTAGGTAGGTAGCCGGGGGAGGAGGTACAAAAAAGTTCCCCTTTTTCGGTTTTCTAGTTATATCTCGAAAACCGTGCGTCCTAGGAAAAATTGATCAGGTAATAAATGAAAGGTCAGCAAATTTCTTACAATTTTTATTCTATACATTTTATTCGAATTTCTAACCGTTTACAAGCTATATGCTCCGCAAAACTCGAAATTTTCTAAATAAATACTTTTAACCCACAATTCTCCTTGTGTAGAGCAAGCTTAAGTTTTGATTATTTTTTACCCACGACGGCACGGAGATGGTATATGCGTTTGGGGTGAGAGGATGTGCAAACCAATGTCGCCATTTATCTCCAAAACTACTAGTTCGATTTTGATGCGCTTTTCAGTGATGGGTTTGGGTTTGATTGGTGCATGTTCTTAGATAGGTGTTAAGCAGGAAGCACACTAGTGAACCATTGCACCAGCACCATGGCGAACTCTTGTACCATGCAAACCATGCTCGAATGTTGTCTGCCGCACACTACAGAACCCTCCGAGAGAATTTTGCTCCGCAGTTGTTTTTTATAATTTATAAAAATGATTCGTCATCATGCATTCTCATAAACCATGCACCACGGTTTGCTTTTTCGAGCACACCAAACATGGTGCAATCACAATGGTGCACGGTGCAAGCACCATGAGGTGTGTAGTGTGCGGCTCTCCATATGTTTTCATGTTAAGCAAAACGTACACCGTGGTTCTTGCAACCAGAGGCACTCGATTGGTGAGTATTTCTTTACAGAGTATCATTTCTACTTATTACCGTCATTTTTACTTATTACTTATTATTTTCATTGTACGTAATGATATCGAGTTGAGTTACAACAAAGCCCCGGGCAAAGTTTAGTTGTAAATACTTATATTTTATTACTATCAAATAAACTATATTGATATGTACTACAATGTACATATTGCCCATGCTCTCTAAAAAGTTTGAAATAAAAAAGCAAAATTAAAAATTTTGAAAAAAACCCACGACGGTTAAACGTAATTTAAAAAGGATAAAATAATTTAAAAACCCGCGACTTAAAGAATTTAAACCCAAGAATATCCGTCCAGGGCTGGCATTAAATGAACTAGTTTTGCAGTTTTATAGTAACGAGAATAATTGGCGATATTTTATATATTGCAATACTCATTTATATTTATATTAAACTTTAAAATAGTAATGGCAGCCCCCGACGGATATTCTTGGGTTTAAATTCTTTAAGTCGCGGGTTTTTAAATTATTTTATCCTTTTTAAATTACGTTTAACCGTCGTGGGTTTTTTCCAAAATTTTTAATTTTGCTTTTTTTATTTAAATAAACGCAGGCAACTGGTGGAGTATGACACACATCATTGGAAACTGGAAAGGGTACAAAATAAAGATGTTTTCAAGTTATTTGAAGGGTGATACACTGGGTAAATCTTTTGTAACAGATAACGGATTACGGAACTTACAGGATTGATGTGAAAAACCACTTTCCTTGAAACTACTTTTGTACCTTGTACGCTGCTATAATGTTTTTTGTCGGTGGACTGTTTCATGCCACAACAACACTGCAAAAAACACAAATAAGGCCGATGATAAGCTCTAATTAGTTATTAGATGCATTATTGGCTGAACCACTATGACACCCGTATTTAGCAGAAAATCAAAATATTACAAATATCTCAAAAACCATGAGACTTTGGATTATAACATATACATTATACATATGTGTATACATATATTAAAAATATTCAGAATTACCCCCTTATCCATATGCAAAATATCTGCAAAACACCCTTTACCCTCAAACACCCTACATTATGATTTTCGTCGGCCCGCGGGTGAAACCAGGTATATACACCTACTAGTATGTATATATAATATATATATATATTCTTGTATATATGTAGAATATATATTATATATTATATATTCTTGAAGATAATTTCATTTTCTACAACGTCTCTTCAAGGAAATTTTTTCTCTGAACAATAGTTTAGACAATATGAACGACAAATATGGGGTAAAAGTATTTATTTAGAAAATTTTAACTTTTGCGGAGCATATAGCTTGTGAACGGTTAGAAACTCGACAAAAATTTATAGAATAAAAATTGTAGAAAATTTTATGACCTTTCATTTATTAACTGAAAAATTTTTTTAAGGCTCACCGTTTTCGAGATATAACTAGAAAACCGAAAAGGGGACGTTCTTTATACCCCTTTTTCGGCTTACCCTCTAGACGACAAGACTTGTAGTATGTTAACTCCCTAAGTAGTAACCACCCTGAAAGAGTTTCAGAAGAAATCGCTTAGGTTCCTGCTCACGCACTCTATATCTCCTTTCTTTATTGACTGGCCTATATTACAATCATAAGTGAGAAATATTTTCGTTTTATGAATTTCCAGTTTCCCGGTTTACCATCAATTATACCAGAGGATCTCCAAAAAGCTGAAGTGTTTATTTCTGATAAAATAGAGTGCAGGGAAAATTACACAAATGTTGGATTCACAATTGTAGACTCTCAGATATGCGCAGGTACATAATAAAAAAGACTTGGATAACTCTAACTTAGGCTTTTATTTTACGCAAGGCAGGTGTACCAGCCGGCGGGGTTGATGGTTGCCAGGGTGATTCTGGAGGACCTTTGGTTTGCAACGGAAGCCTCTACGGCGTTGTTTCAACTGGAGAGGATTGTGGGAAAATAGGCTTTCCTGGCATATATACCGACCTAACTAAATTTATTGACTTCATTATAAGTCCTGAAAACTTTGATCCTCAAATCAATGCTTTTGTTAATTATAATTCTAACGAAGCATATGCATTTTCTAAGACATATTCTTCGATCATCTTAATAAGTAAAATATTTATTTCGATAATACTTTTTAAATTTTTTTGTATAATTTAAAAATTAAAATTTTTATTAATTACTAATACTTTTCTATCACGATATTATTGTATCGGTTGCTTATGTATTTTTTTTTATTTCCTATGTAGTGAGTAACTAAGTATATAACAATATAAAAATGTGTTAATAAAAAAAAATTCACAAAAAGCCTAAAACATGATAGGAACAATTTTATTAGGTTGATACGTGCATAATTTTGGAACAGTTTATAAAAAATACATAACTATATCTAATTATTTCTATGTTATTGATATTTTGATTTAGCATTTGTTATAAAAAAGCTTTTTATTAAACGATTTTATTTAGTCTCAAACCGTAATCCGTATACACTATACCGAATAATCGAATATTGTAATCTGATTTACTTACCTGACACCCGCTTTACGTTAACTATTAAGGAATAAGGATATTTAAAGGAGGTTTAGATCAGGAGTGAAAGCACGAGTCGAAATGAAATAATTTACTAAGCTTTGTTATTACTGAAGAATCCATTATTCAGTTCTAGATATTTTCCGAGATATAGCTTGACAACTGCAGGGACTTCTTTGCTCCACATTGTACGCACATGTGTACAAATGATTGGCATTATGAGAAAAACTGAAGATAAGGCAAAATCAATTATTATGCTTAAAAGAGGATATCGAACTAAGTCTTTGCATAGGTATAAAGTTTTCACAAATGTCTTAAAAATTTAAAATACTAGATGTTGTGAAGGAATGAAACAAATTAACAAAAAATTTTAAAAATTGGTTTTTTTATTTTTTTTACAAGACCTATTAAATGCGCGCTTGATCGCACCTGTTAAGCAGGAAGCACACTAGTGAACCATTGCACCAGCCCCATGGCGTACTCTTGCACCATGCAAACCATGCTCGAATGTTGTCTGCCGCACACTACAGAACCCTCCGAAAGAATTTTGCTCCGCAGTTGTTTTCTATTTTTCATAAAAATGATTCCTCATCATGCATTCTCATAAACCATGCACCACGGTTTGCTTTTTCGAGCACACCAAACATGGTGCAATCACAATGGTGCACGGTGCAAGCACCATGAGGTGTGTAGTGTGCGGCTCTCCATATGTTTTCATGTTAAGCAAAACGTACACCGTGGTTCTTGCAACCAGAGGCACTCTGGTGCTGGTGCAATGGTTCACTAGTGTGCGTCCTGCTTTACTTGGACAAAGTTTGGTTACACCGCATGCAAAGCCGGAACTATACTGGAAACACGCGGTTTCTCAATGAACAATCACAGCGCGAGTAAGTGGGCCCCCATCAGCTGCCGACATTCCTCGATTAGCTATCTTTGTGACACCTATGGCTGCGCGTAAAGCAGGAAGAATTTGTTTTAATGAATTTTAATTCATAAAAATTTCAGCTTGTAATGAAAAGTTCATAATAATTATTATACAATCAATGAATAAAGTTCATTGAATTAAAGCATGTAGTTTACTGAATTTTCGAACTATTTTCTTAAATTTAATGAAAGTAATTAAAATCATTGAAAGTCACTCATGAGATCAATGAAGTTCGTTCATTGAATACTCCACAATTGTTGAATATTACGAGAAAAGTAATTGCAAATATATTTTCATTGTATTTGTAATAAATTATTTAATTTTCAGGAAGCAAGTCCGTTTGCATGGAAAGAGGCTTTGCTAAGCCTTCTCCGGGACACAAACTAATTCGGATTAAACTACTAGGACACACGACAATTTGAAGTTTGAACTGGGTTACGTGACGTCATTACAGCGTATTATACCCCGGACACACGGGAGTTATTAACTGAGTTACTGACGTCACGTAACCCAGTACAAATCGTCGTGTGTCCTGCTACTTTAAACCGAATTAGTTTGTGTTCCGGAGAAGGCTTAAGCAGTACGCGCACTGAATCGGAACAGAGCCGTCAGATACGAAAAGAGCTTCCGGAAATTATTGAAATACATGTAAGCATAATATACTACCCCGCGCATTGCTTCAGACCAACCGGCGCAGAGCGGTCGGATCCGAACGGAAACGAAGGCGATTGCTGAACGGGGCAACTTTTTCTGTTGGCTCTGCGGAAGTTTTTCATATTTGTGTAGTACGGTTGATGAAATTGAAGCGACACGCGATAGTCGATTATTTCGTTTGCTAGGGTAATCTATTGAAGGGAAAAATGGCTGATGAACAATTAATTGAAGCCGTACGGAAGTATAATTTATTATACAGACAGCATCAACCTCCTGAAAGTGAGTATCGACACCGAGTCAGTGCAGCACGGGAACGTTCCGAACTTTCACAGTTCTGTTCTTTTCCGACGGCTCTGTTCCGATTCAGTGCGCGTATAACATGAACTGCGTCATTCTGACGTCATTAACTCAGTTAATAACTCCCGTGTGTCCAGGGTATAAGACTGCAAAGTCAATTTACCTTAATGGAATGGGTGATCAAAATGATTGTTCGCAAAATGTAATTAAATTGGCTTTAAAAAAAATCTATTCTCAAAATGCACTACCTTTTTTTACGAAAAAAACAATTTTAAATTTATTACATTTCACTGTTTAATCGTATAATCGAATCGAGTCGAGCTGCCAAACGACAGGCTCGCCACCACCACCATCTGGTTGTGAAAAGTGCATTCTCATACAAAACGCAAGCCACGATTTTTTCGATTTTCCGGCTTTCTCTTTAAGTTTTTCCGAATTTTCTTTTTTCCTAAACCACCCCTATATTGAGACAAAGCAAACAAAAGAAGAATCATTCAAATCGGTCTAATCGTTCTCGAGTTTTAGCGAGGCTAACGCAATGCAATTGATTTTTATATGTATAGATAGACTAGCAGGTCTACCCGGTTTAAACCGGGACGGTGAAAATCATAATATAATCCATCATAGTATTTTTTGAATTTACAACTACCCCCAAAAAGGACATATATTACATAGCAGTGGAATAGTTTCCCGTAGGAGGGCTTAAAATAATAGTTGTTTAGTTTTCTTCAGTAAAGGGTGGTTTTGGAGAGTCGAATTAGAATAGAGGTCGGTAATTCTTATTTAACTTTTTTTCTGAACAAAAAGCCATACCATTTTTTATGATTTTTTTTACTTCAAGAATGGGGAATATTCATAGAAACATTTAACACCTATTTTACACCCTTAGGGCAGGAATTTCAAAACATTCTGATACAGGTGTTTCTTCATTTCTATAACAAAAGGCCGAATACCATATTTGTTGTTAATTTTTTACTTCAAAAATGTCCGATTTCCAGACGCACTTTCATCCTCTTTTTTACACCTTTATGGAAGGAATTTGAAAAAAATACTGATATACGTGTTTCTTTATTTCTAACAAAAGGACAAATACCAATTTTTTTGAATTTTTTTACTTAAAGTAAGATGTTTTCTAAACAAATCTTCAGCCCCTATTTTACCACCTTAGGGGTGGAATTTCAAAAAATTCGGCTTTAGTGATTATTAGTGAACCTATATGCAAAATTTCAGCTTTCCAGGGTCAGCGGTTTACTCCGTGTCTTGTCTGTCATTTAGTTACGGAACTGTTTTATACCATATGTGTATAGTGTATACTGTATAGCTAATCTACTCGACTTTGCACGGGAATGCTTTATCATCAATACCTGTGCTTTGCTACGGTGTTCAACAATGTAAAAAGATTTAATATATTTAATAAGCTGGATTAAAAATTTGCAAAAGGTAAAACATTATTCTGCACGTTTATTGTCAAATAAACCGTCATATATAAAAAACCCTTTGTTGCCACCACCACCCTCGGTCAATAGCATATAGACGTATGAGCTAGACGTAGCCAGTCATGTGATCTTATTTAACGTTGTCTGCCGAATGTTTTCAATTTTCTTTTGTACCGAGTACCTATAAACTACATTTTTGGTTTTTGCCAACCTCTATTTTGCAGTTTTCGCATTGTTTCACCCCTTAGAAGTTGAACTTCTCTGATTAATTATCAGCGATTACCAATTAGGAAAGTTGTAGAAGTATTAAAAATTCATACCTAAGACTGTAAAGTCTCTTACTGGAATGGGTGATCAAAATGATTTTTCGCAAAATGTAATTAAATTCGTTTTAACAAAATATATTCCCAAAATGCACTACCTTTTTTACGAAAAAAACAAAATTTTAAATTTATTAGATATCACACAACCGCATGGTGTGAATAATCGAATTGAATAATCGGTGTGAATGACCAAATAATCGAATCGAATTGAATCGAGCTGTCAAACGAAAGGCCCGCCACCACAGCAGTCTGTTAACAAAACATGCAGATTTTCCCTTTATTGCGGTTTATGTAAATCGGCTCCAGAATTTTAGAGACAGCTACATTTTTATGACGGGTTCGCTGCTTAAAATTTTAGAAATAAATAAAATGTTGCGCGTCTGTCGCTCTTGAGTTTTTAACGAAGTAAGTGGACAAATTTTTGTGACTATCAAATAAACGGTGAAAAAGCAGGATTCCCATAAACCGAATATTCTCGAGAAGGTAGTATTTAATATTTATTGATTTTAAATATTTGAGGGAGTTGCAACTAACTTATTTTTTGATTTACTTTTACAACTGTAGTCTGTAGGTGTCTGCCACCAGAAGTTTACAAACGCCAGCGATGCTACGATTAGTGGTATTTTACAAAAGAACTTCCTCCACGCCGCAGATCGATTAAATAAAGATTAAAAAACAAAGTGAAAATGAAACTGTGTAAAAATCCAAATAAGATAATTTTTATTGTTTGAAAAATTGTCTTTTTAATTATTGCCCTTGAAAAAAAGAAAGCAAGAAACGAATGCATTTCGCCAGGAAGAAACGTTGGCAAAATACTTTCGTGTATCACCTTCGTTTCGCCTAGAAGATAGGTATTCGTTTCTTCGAGATGTTTTGCCTTCGGGGTAACACTTTCTCCCAACGGAAGATAAGAATGCAATGCGAATATGAATATCATCCGCGAAAAATGTTATCGTCCAGGTAATAAGAAAGCGAATCCTCTGCGGTTCGCCATGTTTGCTGGGTAGAATGATTTGATATTTCTGGCGATCACTACGTCAGTCCTAGTCCTGGACGACAGTTCGCGGCCGTTTATTGTCTGGACGATGTCGGCCACGGTCGTTGTTGTGGACTGAAGGACAGGACGACAGTCGGTGCCGGCCGGCCGGTAAGTGTATGGGTACCATAACGCAATGCAATTGATTTTTATATATAGAGACTACCGGGGCCCAGCGTGCGTTGCTACGCCCTTCCTACGCTTTCTTTTTGAAATTATATTATTCTTGGTATGTACTTAGCAGGGTACCTTACCGATATCCCAAAATATGAAAAGGTTCAAACCAAACGTTATATTCCGACCGAAACGTAAAACGTTTGCGATGAAACGTTTCGTAAAAATTTTGTTACAACCTTGAACGTTTCATTTCGGTTGTTTTCTGTTTCGGTCTGCCAGGACCGAAAAATAAAGATCTTAGAATATATCGGTTCACTTAAGGATGCGGATCTGCGCTACTTGCTGTGTAGTTGTCGGCTGTTAAGCCAGGCGCGGATCTTGCTCGTTGTTGAGCAGTCCTGTAAGCTGTCATAAAAAAGAGAAACAGATGGATTTTCCAATACGTGTTTCACCCGGCCCATACACGACACATTTTTTCCTCAAAACTGTTTGCAATCCTGGTTGGCTAGTCGGCTACACACGGTCAAATGTTTTCTGAAATTTAATGATCCTCAGTATTTTTCAGCCGTGAACCCCTCATAAAACTGGTCCAGCCCCTAAAATATCAAAAGATTTACATATTTTCACAAAATTTTCGTTAAACCCGCAAACCCCGCCAAACACGGTCAAAACTGTACTTTTGCAGACTAAGTTTGAGGCAAAAATCTCTCGCGTATGGGCCGGATCACAGGTAGCTACACACTTTTATGATCAGACCTTTATCTGAAAAAGTCCAACCGAAACGTTTCAACTAGACCGAAATCTTGTCAAAATGATTTCGGTTCAATGCAACCGAAATAATTTTGGTACAAAAATATCGTTTTATTTTATGGAAAATGAACCGGTATAGTTCTGACCGAAAAAATAACGTTATGTATAACGTTATGATGACTCCCTGGTACTTAGTGTTGCATCTAAAAATGGCCTTTTGCAATTATTCTCTGTTTTCTTGTGTAATGGCTTGTTCACACAGGGAAAGTTTACAGACGGAAAGTACCTGTACTCTGTAAACTTGCCACACTAATTTGTTCACATATTGAAAGTTTACTTGTCAGCCGGTACAGAAATAAAATGGCTCCAAGGGCGGTATATTCCACAACAGTTCATACTTCTCGTACACTTCTAAAAATTTCTTTATTTCATCACTGTTCCACATCATTTTATAAGAATTTTCTGCTACTAAATTGCATGAGAACGCCATTAAGTTTCACAGCAATAGCAATATGAACGCCAACGCCATGTTTTTAATTTTTTCACCAAACCATCCGGGGAGCATATTTCATAATGAGTGGCGTTTGATGTAATAATTGACGGCTGCACCTGATTGCATGGCAAGTTGAAGGTGCTCCTTATCGGTCTGCTCGACGTGACATGAATCAGGCCCCCAACGCATGGACATTCTCGATGGAGCGGAAGTAGTCCTGATAAGACACCCATGAAAATTGTTACAATAATATTTCTTTGATATAACCGTGGGAATTTCGTGCACAAACAAACTTTGGAATCGACACAATTCAGCTGAGTTCTTATTTATTTATTTATTTTTCCATTCATAGAAATTTGACAACAAATTACTGTATAGGAAAACAAATTCAGTGATTTTGAGCATTAGCCCATTACTTGTATAAATTATAAATAAATAGAGCAAGGTTTTCGTCGTGATAATTATTTCTACTTAAGGTTTTGGCATCATATCCTGCAACTGTTGGCAAGAACAAGGTTGGCAAAAAAGTTTTGTTCAAATTTTCTTTGTTCGCTCATCTCTTCGTTACCTACCCTCTCTCCATTAAAAAAAAAACTCATATTATTGGTTTGCAAAACAGATTAGATTATTTTTTTGGGGATTGACTGTGAAAGAATAAACGTTGAATATGAACTCTGAAAAAATCCATTTACGCCATTCTGCTTTATGAGTTCCAACTTCGGCATACGGAAGCTCATAAAAATTTGTGTGCTGTTTTTGGACCATCCAAGGTCCGAAATCAGGTCAAATGAAATGATATGTCTCGTCAAAATGAACCGGAAGACCTAAAGATTAATAGAAAATACGTAATGAGTAATGATTAATGAACCGTTTTTGACCACTGGAAAGAGATCGCGAAAAAGTTGGACTTTCCACATACGACCATTGAGAACCACTTGAAGAAGCTTGGACTTGGCTACAAGTGGCGTTGATGAATCCGCCTAAGTTATACCCTCGACACACTATACGTAATTGGGGCGTTGTACCTCATTATGAGGTAAAAGTGGCACCTAATGAGGTACGGCAATGAAGTAAATCCTACATCATTGCTGAGTAAATTACGTATAAGCGCCATCTGTTGTCATATAGCCGAGTCATATCTATTACATTTTATGTCACATGTGTTGAAAGCAATCGTTTTCCCATGCTGCAGAGCAAATCTGTCAGCCAGCTTGCACCTAATCTAAAACTTTTTTGGCTACAACATCTTTAAAAACGAAATATTTAACTGTTAATGCAATATATTTCATTGAATCGCACTTTTTCTCCGTAAATTTAAATAATTAAAAACTCCGAACCGTTCCATAAATTATTGAATGTTTACAAAAGTCTAAAACTGTCAAGCGCAATGAAGTACAGCGCAGTGTGTCAATACCTCATTGGGGTCTACTTCATCATGAGGTGGAACGACATAATGATGTATAGTGTGTCGAGGGTATTAAGGGAAATTTTTTGCAGATTTCTATTTCAACTTCACTGCTCACTTGTAACCAAAACGACCCTCTTTTGGATTGGTTGGTTACTGGTGATGAGAAGTGGATCGTCTACAATAATGAAGTGTGAAAAAGGCCTTGTAAAAACCAACTTACAACTTGTCAACTTCCCATCCACTGGGGGTTGTTACATCCGAATCAAACTTTGACGATAGATCCCTACTTTGATCAGTTAACCCGTTTTGTTCGAAAAATCCGTCTACTTGGTCCAACATGGCATAATCGCGAAGATGTTGTCTTCCACCAAAACAACGCTAGGGCAAATAGCTACTGTTTTAAGGACGAAGCAGCGACTCCTGAAGCTTGGATATAAGATTCAATTTTACTCCATCTTCCATGTTCACCGATCTGGCAGCGTCTGATTTTCTTCTGTTCCTCCCCATGCAAAATTTTCTTTATGGTAAAAAATTGAGAATATTCAGGATGTTCAAAAGGCAGTAAACAACTTCCTAATATCCCCGACAGAGGAGAGCACTTAATCGAGTTAATGACGTCAAAATAACGTAGCCATGTAAATTTCTTATATACCGAACTCGACTTGCAAATCTGCCTGCTATAATTCCAAAGTCGATTATACTCGATATACCGCTGTCCGCCGCGCCGCCGCGTCGTACGTGCAATATAGCGGGAAATATTTGTACTAAAAAGTAATTAGCTGTGAAATGTCACTTTATTGTTTTCATGTTATTGGACGAAATAATGCGTTACAGAACATTTAGTGCAAAATAACGTAAGTATGAACAGTGAACACATTTTCTTTTTATTTGCATTCGCTTGCAAGAAAATAAATTGACCGCTGTCGCGAATCCATTTTATATTTGCTGTACGCCAAATGTCAACAACTAATTCAGTTCGGCGGCAGACGACAAATGGACAAACCCGACTCGTTTACGTGACATCATTAACTCGATCAAGTGCTGTTTTCTGCGTTTTTTGAGTAAAAAACCGACAGATAGTTATGTGAATTAATACAATAGAAATAGGAATATAATATTAAGATGCTCGAGTTTGAAAATTGACTAAATTAAAGACTTGTTCCCAAATTTTACAATGTTTAATATATATTAATAGAAAATGTTTACCATATTATTTGTCCTTAAGGTTAAATTGAAGCAACTCAGTCGCATTTTGGCATTCTATTTATTTGTTTAACGTTGGCCAAACATAAGCCAGACATTTTGTAAATGTTCGTTGGTAATTAAACATTTCGCAAGACCCGTTGACGCTGCGTAGTTGCGTCTATTTGCAAGTATAAATATTGTAATTGTTCACCGGTTTGCAAATCAAATAAGCACCCAGGACCGCGTCTGTGCACCCCCTGCCTGGGGTGGGGGGGGCTGGCAGCTCCCCCCGACTCAGAGTCACCGGAAAGTGTTCGAGTGGCGCGTATCTGGGCCCCGCAAACAAGCGTCGGCGGCGGCCGTGATAAGGGGCACGGACCAAAGTGATAAGCTCAAAGCGACCAGAGCAGAGATGGGCAGGCCCAAAGAATATCTACTCAATAAGAACCGACACTACTATCTGTACACGGCTGGATTGCTGATGTGCGCATCGGTGCTGTGCAAACAGGAAAATTAGATAGCAACAGAGTAACATTTGTTAAAGTGGAATAACAAATGGGGGTGTGTCGCACAGCGTGGTTCATATTTGCCGCAGCACATCAAAAGCCGCAAGCAATCTGATTTGCGATCGTGCGAACTTCCAAGTCGCCCTGCAGTGAAAGCACTTGTCAACGCAGTTTAAACAGAGCTTTTGACTTGTTACAAGCTTTCATTTTGAGTTTAGAAGCACTTAAAGCTCATGGTTGCCCATTTAGAAGTGCGGCATGAAAAAACCGCCAGCTGATTGTCAGAGGCAAAGAATATCGACGTCAGAGGCAGAGAATTACTACGTCAGAGCCGACGAACTTCTTGGCACTCTTTTCCTCTTGTACGCTATTTACATTATTTTAGTGACCTCTCTCTCACATTTTTCTTTTAAATCTTTTTTTCCTATACACTCAAAAAAGAGTTTCGGTTCTTATTGAGTAGATATTCTTTGGGCAGGCCTATGCCCGCGGGCACTCCAGCTTTAAGAGCTTTGAATATGTACATGAGCAGCTTTCAAGTCGAGAGCGCATCATTCGCCCGCCGGCCGTCATGCGAGCAGGACTATGTTTCTTTGCACTTTGCTTTCAGGTACACTGTAAATTTGAAGTCATTTTGCCATGTGGCTTCACTTTTACATGACAGGTGACGTCACCAAAATTAACAGTGTATAAAAAGCAGGAGAGAGCTTTGAAATGCTTTCACACAATCTCAATTTGAGAATGTGGTTGCAATTTGCATGCCCATCCCTGGCCCAGAGGGATGCCGGCGAGCGGGTGGCTGCGGCGTTGACATATGGCGAGAGATTGCGGTGTCAAAAGAGGATTGCACCGGTTTCAATCCGGATTGCGGTTTAAAGTCGGAAATTCAGCTTGTCGTAGTTCCCCAGATTTATGCTCCCAATATCTCGGGAGTTCAGTAAGTCGCTGATTAAATGGGATGCCACAGTTGGCTTAAGCCACCAGCCAGACTCGAGAAGATCCTTTTGTCGATGTGTAGGAGCTCTAGAGGGTGCAATGCAGCCGAAGGACTTTATTCATTGCAATCTGGGTCGAGTATCTTCTGGTGGGCACCTTAGCTTGACAAGTACGTTGATCGCCACTTTATTACGTCTAGACTCTAGACCAGTGATGGGCAGGCCTATGCTCGCGGGCACTCCAGCTTTTAGAGCTTTGAATATGTATACGAGCAGCTCGCAAGTCGAGAGCGCATCATTCGGCCGCCGGCCGTCATGCGAGCAGGACTATGCTTCTTTTCGCTTTGCTTTCGGTACACTGTAAATTTGAAGTCATTTTGCCATGTGGCTTCACTTTTACATGACAGGTGACGTCACCAAAATTAACAGTGTAAAAAAGGCCGGAGAGAGCTTTGAAGAGCTTTTACACAATCACATTTTGAGACTGTGGTTGCATGCCCATCCCTGCTCTAGACAGCACTTGATTTTCCATGCAGATTGTATCAATATTTTTATCGTTTAAATATTAATTTCAGACGTTCGGGAATTATGGAGAGTGGTAACAATGACATAAAAACCACTTGCTTTACAACAGTGTTCGAACATTCATAAATAAATTTTTCATTCGAATATTGTTAAAATGCGTGATTTTTGAATTTGTTTCTAAAGGAAGAGTAGGTTAGTGCAAGGATCTGATTTTTCTTTTAAATGCTTAAGCATAATGTATTACATGTGAACATTTCAATTTTCTATGTTTAACCGTGATATAAATTTGTTCAGTTTTTAAAAAATTCAGAGGATCATAAACCAAAGCCAAAACTCACTTACTGACTGATCAATGTTTCTCAAAATCTAAGAAGATTTAACATTTCAGAGCTCATACTTGGTACAGAGGTTCCCTATACTTTATGAGACACAAAATAAATCCGATAAAGGATTAGTCATTTATTTCCCATCTACAAAAATTCTTGTCTACTTTCCAAAAAACAAGAAAAAACACGGGTAATTGTGCTTTAGATTAAGATTTTGATAAGGCTCTACCACCATCCATTGTTATGTCCTCTATATAAGTTCCATCCTCCTCCATGTCCTCCGATATCAGAGCCATAACTGTGTCCTTCATAGGAATGATATGATGGAACTGAGATCACTCGAATAACTTTGGAGCCACCGTGTCCGTAACCATGATCATATCCACCACTATGTCCTCCGATAAGTCCGTGGCCACTGCTGTATCCTCCGATGTATCCAGCTGAAGCGAAAGCAACGAACGCCAAGAGACAAATAAAAACCTTCATGCTGATGTTTTGGTTAAAAAACTGATACTGATATCACATCCAGTTGACGCCTATTTATATTAAGAAAATTGCCATTGATTGCACTCAAGTAGGGCTGCTGTTCAATGCAGTGTAAGTTGATTTCAGTTGCTCACTTGGTTTCTGAATACCGCCCCTGTTGTTTTGTTTTTGTATCAGTGATGAACAGTACGTCGTCTACGGGGGGCTGGGGCTACTCCATATTCGTTTTCGTCAACCTATCTCACTTAAGTTCATGTCTGATTACTGTCATTAAATTAAATTAATAATCGCGAAAGTGTATCCTTGAAAGAACCCATTCAGCAAATTTATTCAAATGGGAAAGAGTCATGGCCGTTATGTCATTCTGCACCAATGCATCTGTTTTTGTATTCCCTCTTCCAAATGTGAACAACCGGCAAATAACTTGAAGCGAACGAGTTTAATTTTACTTTTAATATTTGTTTATTGATATTTGATTTGTTATACCCTAATTCTGTTTTTACGCGAACTTTTTATGCGCGAATTTGATATAACGCGATTCAAAAAAATAATTCTATTCCTTTTTTACGCGATTTATTTTGATTTAACGTGGCCCAAAGAATTTCAACTTGAATTAATTTCTCATAAGGAAAACCTGTTTGTATAGCAACTGCATATATTTTTCTACGAGTGCCGGGGTATAAACTGTAAACACAAAATCATGTCATACTCGAGGGAAGGGGTGATTTTCATGTTCTGTCTGGAACGCTTTCATTATTTGAAACATGCATCGTCGTTTATTCAATTCAAAGTTCATTCGAATCGCGTCACCGTTTCAGATATGCTAAGAATTGCTAAGAACCGCTAAGAAAATACTATTCGTTAGAACACATAGCAATGATCGTTGCTTAGGTCGGGATTTATGACTGCATTGAATTCTCGTTACCACAAAGCAGTGCGTAGTTCCATATCCTATCACATTATTTCGGCTGATTTTTCATATCTGAAACCAATCCCTTACTTTTATATGGATAACGTATCTTTTTTTACGCGATTTTTGTTTACGCGGATTTTTCGAGAACCAAACTATCGCGTAAAAAAAAAATGGTACTCGCAAATCACGGTGTATGTTGGACGTTGTTGCTGTAAAATATTAAAACACGTTGACGAGGAAGCAAGTAAGTAACATAATCCGCCTAAATTAGCGTTACGCTTATAAACGTAAAACCTTAGTATACGCTCTCTCTTGAGTGTGCTCTCAAAAAGTGCCTTCCGCTAAAGAGCGCGAGCGCTAGAGAAATTTTTTAATGCGCAATTTCATTTGTATCTTGCGCTCGGAAGAGTAAGAGACCTCATTTATATTTTTCACTCTTTGCCTTAAATGTTAAATAGCACTTGTTTCAAGTCATTATTAAAAATACAAATCAAATTCAACCATGACGCTCAGAAAAAGACGGAACGTTTTGGTTCGTAGTCTAGTTACGTTAGCGTAGTAGATGCTGAGTTCGCTGATAAGTTTTTTGAGCGTAAAGGATCCCTTAAAGCAGTTCTATGAAGTGCAGTGATCATGAAGGTGACCGATCACAAAGTTATAGAAGTGAAGCCGACCTCACCTAGACAGGACGAAGATTTGGGCCGCAGTTAGGCTGGGGCAACCGGGGTAAAGCCCCGAGGCTCCGAGCCAAAAGGGCCCCGAAGAGGGAGGCCTAACAGAAATTTTTAACTTAAAGTTAAAAAATTAAATTAAAATTATATAATCACACTCAGTGGCTCATTAGATTTTTTAGTGTATAACATTGTTAGAATCGTACATTTAATATCTTTCCAATAAGGTATGAAACATTAAGCTATCTCAAGTAGTTTCGGAGATATGGGCATTTTATTGGAACAACCTCGCCCATGATCAAAGAATTAGAAAATCCCCTCTAAATCGGAAAGGGGTGGAGATAGAGTTTTTTCGTACAATTTTTTGATCGCCATGAGAACCCCTATCACCGTGTTTCAGGTTGACCGTCTTCGCTGTTACACCCTGCATAGCAATCCGAAATTAGAATTTTTTTTTTTTTGTAAAATGCAGATTTCAACCAAATACGCCTCAGCAGATTGCAGCCATACCGTACGTCCGATAGAAAAAGTGTAGATATAAAAATTAATCGAATTGAAAATTTTGGCCGCAATCTTCGCGGGCATCTTCCATTTTGACCATGTTGTCAACGTGCGATTTGTGGCGATTTTGGAGGGATAATTAAGGGCACTCTTAGCTATCATTTAAAAAAAAAATCTCTCGTATTGCAAATTTTTTGGGGTTAGACCCCATTTTCTTATAAAATGATTCCACTATAAAGTTCGAACAAACTAATATAAATAACGTTTAAGGGCCCCCGAAAGACTTTCCGCCCCAGGGCCCGCGAAGGCCTACAGCTACGGGTCTGCACACAGTCACAGAAAGTTTCAAGTGTTGGTAGGAAAGTGAACACAAAAGTTGCCGGCTCCTTAACTTCAGTGGCTGCTGGTCGACAAGCAGCAAGTCGCAATTTCTTCACGTTCAGACGGAAAGTATCTGTCGTGTGTAAACTTTCCCTGTATGAACGAGCCATAAGGGTACACAGTACAGTGGTTGTATAGTTTGCAAAGCACCGCACCTGACTGAAAAAAACTACCCCAAACACGACGTAGGTATATTACATAGAAGCGTTTCCTGTAGGTCAGGTTACAATAATAGTGTGTTAGTTCGTTTTCAGTTAAGGGTGGTTCTTGGGAGTTGACTCAGGATTGTTGTGTTTACCAATCAACTAAACGTCAAAACACAACATTCTCACAGCTGATCTCCCACAAAGTCAGAAAAAAATCCCATAAAATAAAAACCCTCAAAATTAGACCATTCCAAAGAACTTTCCGGAACACAAAATATCCCTAGAACAAAATTCCCCTCCAAAAGAACTTTCGAGAACCCGAGAACAGAATATAAAAGCGGGGACACACTCGAAAAGTTCAGATCACAATGATCCACTCCACCACGTAGAGAACTAATCTACACGATCAGAGTAATAATCTGATTTCAAACGCAGAGTATTAATCTGCAACAAGCCCTTAGAGGACTAATCTAAGGCAACAATACAAAACAGATCGCACTGATCCGTCAAGTAGAGCACTAATCTACTAAATCAGAGGAATAATCTGATTTAAAACGCAGAGTAATAATTCTGACAAAACCAAAAAAGACCTTAAGAGGAGGTTCTACTCAGCTCAAAAATCGTTTTCGTAGCATAGACAATTACCGCAGTAGTGCGGACACTATTTCCGAAGCAGCAAACACAAAGAAAGGAAATTTTTGTATGTGTTGAGAAGCCAGAGAGTAATTTTGAGAGTGAAGGCAAAGTTGGCAATCTGGTTTTTGTCAATTTTCACCCCACATTTTTTGCAATTTTACATTAGAATTTTGCTTGGTCTGACTTTGGTGATGAGAATTCTAATATGGAAGAGATGGGGAGGAAAGCGAAATTTTGTTCCCTTTTTTCTTTCTAGCCCACATTTTCATATTATGAAGAAGAAAGTGTTCTTTTGGCCTTGGGAATATTGTTTTTTTTTTCAGGATCAATGGATTAGTGGGAAAGGTCTGTGTTGTACTACAATTGTGCAGACTATTTATTTTATTGCAATTTCAATTAATTATTTGCAAGACTATATTAGTTATTCAAATCTCTCTGCAAACAAACCAAAACAAGCACTTTGCGCCTGCTTGCGGTGAAAAATTATCGAACGGGGGGAGGACGAAGTACCGTAGAACAAAATCGATTTTTAATTAGGTACATTGAATTGTTATTTTGACATGAATTTAGCTAGTTTACGCAGGGTAAGGGGTAAAATGAGTTTTCGTTGCCAATTGTAAAGCAGGACGCACACTAGTGAACCATTGCACCAGCACCAGAGTGCCTCTGGTTGCAAGAACCACGGTGTACGTTTTGCTTAACATGAAAACATATGGAGAGCCGCACACTACACACCTCATGGTGCTTGCACCGTGCACCATTGTGATTGCACCATGTTTGGTGTGCTCGAAAAAGCAAACCGTGGTGCATGGTTTATGAGAATGCATGATGAGGAAACATTTTTATGAAAAATAAAAAACAACTGCGGAGCAAAATTCTCTCGGAGGGTTCTGTAGTGTGCGGCAGACAACATTCGAGCATGGTTTGCATGGTACAAGAGTTCGCCATGGTGCTGGTGCAATGGTTCACTAGTGTGCTTCCTGCTTAATTTCACAATGGATCTGGTTTACACATTGTAAGGGTGAGGTAAAGGACGAATACGATATTTCCATTCATGACTTTAGCATTTTCACATGTTCGAAAAAAGAAGCGTGCATTGCATTTATGAATTTCTGGTACCAATTAGTTTTTTCATACGCTAATAAAATTGCAACAGTATGAAAATAATATTGGAAAAAACTAAATGCGCTCTTCACAATTTCCATACTTTCGTTAGTACTGCGTTAGTTTTTTTGTGGTAAAATTCAGACATGTAATCCGAATCTTATATTTTAGCGCCAAAATTAATTCCTCCCTTAAAAATCTGCAAATATGGGGAAATTCATAAAAAACCGCCAGAAAACTCAATTGGTCCGAGTTTTATATAACTTATAACAGAAACACGGATTACATGAATGAATTTTACCACAAAAAAACTAACGCGTACTAACGAAAGTACGCAAAGTACGAAAGTATGGAAATTGTGAAGAGAGCATTTAGTTTTTTTCCAATATTATTTTCATATTGTTATAATTTTATTAGCGTATGAAAATATCAAATTGGTACCAGAAATTCATAAATTTACGAACATATGAAAATGCTATAAAGTCATATTGTATGGAAATGTAGTTTCCAAATTATCTTACACCTCAAGCAGGCGCAAAGTGCTTCTTTTTGCTTGTTTGCAAAGATGTAAATAATAATAATCTTGCAAATGGTTGCAAAATTGTTGTATAGTTCAGACCTTTCCCAATAATTCGTTGACTCTGAAAGAAAATAGAATGCAATATTGCCAAGGCCAGAAGAACACTTGCTTCTGCATCTACGTCACTCTCGCAAACGATTCATAATGTGTAATGTATATACATTATACATACATATATTATATAGCCATACATATATTTCCACCTGCTATTCGACCTGCAGAGATTACCCCCAAAAACAAAAATTTTCTGTTTTCTATTCTCTGGCAAGTAAGTAGCAAGCAGCTGCGTATGGTTCAGCAAAAAATTCCACTGCATATCGCGTCACAGCGCCTACGTCACCCGTCAGTACATTTCCTTACATTGCAAAATAACTGAATTTTCTCGAAAAGATTTGTCGGTGTTTCCCTCCTTTGCTTGTGAGGAACTAAAAATAGCTCACGCCAAACAAAAAAAAAGAATGAAAAATTGCAAAAAAAATTCCAATACATAAAATAATTCCAATAGCAAAGTTTAGTAATTGCTATAGGAGAAGTAGTATGTATGTGTAAAGAATATCCACTGCATCGAAAGAAGCTCGTTCACGTATTCTCTAAGCACTCTCAGTGCAATGTTTCGCTGTCTTATTCTACCGCTTGATTCTTACCATCCTACTATCCCTATACCACACCAACACTTGTGTACAGTTACTCCCGGAATGGAAAAATATATCGATGCGCCGCTATTGAGGAAAGCCGGAACTACATTTTGTAGAAACGGTTGAGATCTTGGCTATTTGGGACTTTTTAGAGAAAAAAATTGTCTTTTTAAATGGCTTATTATACGATTATTATTGAATGACATGAAGTAAAATCTTCCAATAATCATGCATAACACCTGAAAATTTGAAATAACGAAAACAAAACTAGAAAAATATATGCAGAAACAGTTTTAAATATTCGAGGAAAATTCCTGATTTTTTTCAAAAACCTGTACTACTTCTAAGACGCTTAGCAGAATAATAAAGCCAAAAATAAAAAAAGCGGCTCGACTAGTTCAAATGATAGCCTTTGTCCTAACTTTTTGCAAAATTTGGTACAAATTGCTTGAAAAATACGCAAATAAAACGGTAGCAACTATTGTCAAAATCACTAAAAATGGCAACTTTAAGGTGCAAAAAAGTATTAAAAAAATTAAATTTTCAAAAATCTAACTCGAGGAGTTCAAATAACTTTTATCGATGTGCTTCTATTCCAAATTTGGTTTAAATCGCTTGGAAAATACGCGAAAAAAACGGTAGCAACTTTACTAGGGCTGAGCCGAACTGAGTAGAACCTCCTCTTAAAGAAGTAATTTAAGGCAAATAACCATTCAGAGCACTAATCTGAAAACAAAGCTTCTAGAGAACTAATCTAAAAGCAACTACCAACCAGAGTAATAATCTGTAAAACTTCCAAAAAAGCCCTCCAAATTCCTATCAGAGGCACAAACCAAACATTATCAGAAAATTAATCTGATAAAGCAGAGAACTAGGGATGGGAAAAACCTACCGGTTTAAACCGAAAACCGGTGTTTTGGTTCGGTCAACCGGTGTTTTTTCGGTGATGTTTTTGGTTCGGTTTTCACCGGTGATTTTTCTTAAATGCAATAACCGGATAAAAAAAACCGTCAAAATAAGTTTTGTAAACAGAAAGAAAACATGGTAATTTTTACACCTTTCGGTGACATTTTGCTTTTTAGAAAAAAAACCTAAATTGTAATTGAATTATTGATTGAAATGGATTTGAATTTGAAAACTCTGCCGCCAACGGCCTGCGGACATACACGCGAGGAAAGCAATCAGCAAATTTAAACTCATTAAAGTAAAGTTTTTGAGCTTTAAAGCTTTAACCCCAGTTTGTTATTAAAAAATTAAACAATAATCAATATTGAATATACATACATATACTATTATCCTTTTTTGTAACTTAGGCGTTCCGCGCTTGGCTTAAAATTATAAATAATTAAAAAACTTTGGTTTTATTATAAGCGCTGCATTTTTTACTAGCGATCCCTGCAATTGTTTAACTGTTTTGGCTTTTGAATGAACATTTTGATAGTTGCCTTTTGATTTATAGTTGCCTTTGCATCTGAAGGAAATAGATATTTTGTTATAGTTTGTGTTTGATTTCAGTTTTTAGTTTACCTTCAGGCTACAGCTGCTCAGCACCAGCTCCATATTTGCTATGCACTGTGCAGCAGTAGCGAGCTTTTGGTGTTTAAAAAATAAAAGTTTTTAAAAAACACCGAAAACCGGTTATTTGAAAAACCGGTGATTTAGAACGGTTTAAACCGCCCGGTTAAACCGCAGGTGAAAAACACCGAAATAACCGAAAACCGGTTATTTTGGCAACAACCGCCATCCCTACAGAGAACTAATCTGCCATCAAATCCCAGAGCATTAATCTGAGATCATACAAAACAATTACAACATAAATAATCACAATTTCAAACATCATTTTTCACAGAAACAATCGTAACACAACAAAAACCAACTATCATCAAACAAGCAATAATCATCAACTCAACAACAACAACACACCAACTACATCATCGCTCTACAACTAAACGAATTACAAAAACAACATTTCACCACAACATTCAATTATAAAAAATTACAACATCTTGAATTACGAACATATTAAAATTAATAAATGAATTACATATAAAAACCTTAAAATTAATTATATACACATTTGAAATCAAAACCAACCATAGTTTTTAAGCTGCATTTTTGTAAGAAATTCTAAATAAAATAGTTAAGTTAAAATTTTCTAAAAGATTGGTCTTTTTATTTTATCCGGCACCTTAACAAAATTAAGTGTTGAGTTGGAGACTCATCAAGGATAGTGTTGCAAGTTCTCATTGTGCTTTATCAGCAGGTGCAAGAATGGTCACTGCTAGAAAAACTCCTAGAAACTAAAAATAAGTAGGGAATAGGGATAGTGGGATAGTGTTTCATCCTCTACCTTTGGGCGTGAAATTTTCAAAAATTTTGGTAAACGTGTCTTTATTTCTAACAAAAAGTCCAAATATAAATTTTTATGGATTCTTTACTTCAAAAATGCGAATTTTTATATTAACTTTATCCCCTTTTTTACCTCCTTAGGGGTCGAATTTCCGAAAATCCTGATACACGTGTTCCTTTATTTCTAACAAAAGGCCAAATACAAATTTTTTTCATATTTTTACTTCAAAAATGGCGGTTTTTCATAAAATCTTTCATCCCCTTTTTTCCCCTTGGGAGTTAGGGGTATCGATCACCACCAAACATCACACGATCCATCTCGAGACTACGCTACATTATCCCTAAAAATTTCATTAAATTTGGTTAAATGGTTTAAGAGTCTATAGGGAACAAAAAAACCACATTCTTTTTAGGTCGATTTCGAAGAAAAATCTACCTATTGAGATGTATTGTCGCGACTTTCGAAAAATTCTTTCATAGTTTTGCGCTTCATGCCTCCCTGAGTACGAAACCACCCCCCGTTCGAAATTTTATATATGTATATAATCAGAAGAAACATTTAATTATACGTTATAACAAAAATAATATTGAAATTATTCAGCTTTCTGAATTTTTACTTTCGATTTCTATAAATATAATAAAATTGGACCTTCAAATATATTCCGAAAATTCTGAAATTCGGTATTTTTCTTCCTGTGTTCGTGAAAATTGCTGTTCTCTAGCAGTGAAGCGTTTTGGGTTATCTGTCACCGTAGAGTTCGATGGATAAGAGGTGCACTCCTCCAAAACAAAGGAACAGCAGCGGCGTGCTATGAAGCGGACACCTATAGAAGTGGTGTTTGACCTGAACACGTCCGTCAAGATTACCCAGGCTGACTTCTTGAGCTGTCCACAGAACAAGACCCGACTCATCACCTGCTATCTACTCACCTTGAGCGTGCTCTAATCGCCGTGATTCGAGCAGTTGCAGACGCAGACTCCCTTATATTAAGGACAGCCTTATAGAGATGGATGTTGCTGGAAAGCAGGTCACCGTTGTCGCATCAGTCATGATTGTCGCCCATGTTACAGACAACAGCTCTATACAGATGTTCACTCCTGGCACTAGCACTGCAGCTAGAAGGGTCTTCACTCTTCTGTATTAAGGATATCCGTTCAAGCTCTGACATACTGAACAATTCTGTGCTGCGCTGCCATGCTATAACGGGTTGCGATACCACATCGGCTCTGTACACAGTGTACAAACAAAAGGCATGGATGCTGCTGAAGAAAGGCCAGATCTTCAGGAGTGCTCAACAGTATTCACAAGCAAGAAATCTAAGAAGAGTGATGTATTGACCGCTGGAGAGAAGTTCGTTGTAGCCCTGTACGGCGGGAGTCTGGCCGGCACACTCGACCATTTCCCCAGTGGTTCTGTACAATCAGAGCATAGCCAAGCAGCCAGTAACAGCGTCATTCGATCTGGCGAGCCTACCAGCATTCATACTGCACATTCTTCTAGGTAAAGGCGTTGAATCAAATGATGAGGCAATTTTAGAGATAAGAACGATTTAAGGAAATCAGTTATTTGTGCAATTATCTCTGCATAGGTCCAGCAGTGTCTTGATGTAAGCCTGAACCCGGAAGAATGGCGACGGAAATAGTGAGCTTCGGAAAGCCGAAGTACCGAAGTTATCGGTATGCCTTACGCCCTTACATGCAGTTGTATCCAAAAACGAAGGGTGAAATCTCAAATTTTCTCTTTAACACTCGATTACCGCTAAACTGTAATGTTTGGGGAAATTATTGTAATAAGAAGTTTTTTAGACAAACTAAAGACAAAAAAAAAAACAAAAAAGTTTGAAGTGACAGCTTTGTTCCTTTCGGAGTTACAGCTGTTTTCATGAAAGCTTGCAAATGAAGGTCCAAGGGGTTTTTTGGGGAAGCCGACATGGGAGGCGCGGGGACTTTTACTCTATACTCTCGTTGACCAATACTTCCTACCTGCCAGTTTTCAGCTTTACATGAATTACTTCCGGGGTTCGACCCATTTTTTCGCTAAAATTCCTGGGGTAATAGTATAGGTATTATTCTTAAAAAAGCAACTGAACAGTCAAAGGTTATTTCGTTTTGACCTAATCTTTCTCTGACAGAGTACAAACGAGTAGAGTACGGTTTACTAATTGATTGCATCTTGAGTCATTCACAATCAAGTTCCCGCAATTTTATAACCAATATATTATTGAACAAGTAATTCTAAAAAATCTGAATATATTTAGAAATAAATATACCTATGTTTAAACAACGTTTAATAAATTTAAAATTATGCATCACCCTAACAACATTTTCCAGCAGAAACTTGTGCCGTTCAAATTTAAAAAATGTCAATAAAATCTTTTTCAATTAATTGTCGTTCGTCATTTTCAGTGCATCTGGAAGTGATCTTATCACGAAAATTAAAAGTTTTAATAGTTCATCCAGAAGATAATTCGAAGTTTTCTGTATTTCCTAATTTGTACGGCTGAAAAACAGCTCTTACAGGCAAAAAACTTTTCTTGAGAAATATGTGCATACTTATGAAAAAAAATCTTGAAAACTGCCACCAAAGAAATTGTATATCCTTATGGAGGTCACTCATTCTACTACAACGTAGTTTGCAGAAAATCCTTGATGTACTTAATACATGAAAGAAGATGACAAGGAGAACGCAATCACTCAAATAACCACCAAGGCGCCATTCCACACCCATCTGGCCACCACGAAAGACTAACATGGCACGAACTGTCAAAATCGCTTCCAATTACGAAGATAAAGAGAAACCGTTTCGCTCTAACGTTTATCGAGTTTACCCAATCCAAAAAGGCTGCAGGGGGTTCGTAAGTGGTTGACCAATCGCAACCGCGCATTTTCAGACATCCTGAAAATCAGGACCAACCACACCCACAACTTCAGGGTACATTCCGGTTGGAAAGCAATCTGCAAAATGTGTAAAGAAAGACAAGGATAGCAGAAACTCAAGTTCGACATTCAATTCCACTGCTTCCAAAATGGCTAACAGTTTTCATTTATACTCGCATTTAGAGCGATTTTTCTCATTACAACTTCAGATTACATGGCGGGAAAATTTCGTCTCGTTTGTGTGAATAAACATTTCAATGCTGCTTGGGAAATTCTTTTTATCGCGTTAAATCATAGCACGAAAATTCGTTTAGGATTTGTGCTTCGAAGAGGGTTGCAAAGGATTCAGGAGCGTATGCGGACGTGAGGCATTCAGTTGCATTTCTTCGATTGAATTGATCGCGCGGATATGGATTAATATTCAATGCGAATAAAATTTCGTAATCGAACCACGAATTAAAAATACATCTTAGATCGGTGCGGTTCAGTGATTTTATGAGTGGGGTGATTTTTGCTAAAAAATTTTCGCATAAATTTGTGCTGAAGTGACTGAAAATATTTCAAGTAGTGAAAATTGCACCAAAATTTTACGAATTTTATGCTCACTATGCAGGATAGTTCCAAATCATTTCTAATTCGAGATCTACTGGGGGATTTAATCAATCGCCATCAGCAGAACGAAGGTAATTATTTGAATATTGTACATTAAAAATGTGACAAGCGGCGGGTAATCAGTATTTCTTTTTTCAATTATACTATTTGGTTGTTAGCTGCTGTTAGTATTGGAGTTCGTTCGGTGAGAGATTTAACAATATGGGATTACCGATTAAGCAATATAAGCATCTACCTATGCTCGCGTGCAAAAAGAGCCGCATAAAAGTTAAAAAAATCGTGAAACTAAACAGTATACCATATTGTTGTTAAACATTATGTCGCTCATACAAAAATTTGAAATTGAATGCAGGTGGTCCTGAAGGCCTGATCCTGGAGTAAATACCTCGTAGGTAGTAAAGGGTAGAGGGCCCACGCCTCTGGCCTCTATACAGCTGGGTCTCCTGAATTTAAAATTGTAAAAGGAAAAAAAACAATCCGTGAAACAATGTTTATTTTACTATAATTCAACTATATAGCATTTTTAAAATTGTGACAATTAAAATTAATTAAAAAACCGGCAAGATTACCTGATTTTATGAAGATTTTTTCTGTTCCTTCTGTGATAAGATAAAAATTTGATAGAATGCGTTGTCATCGACAACGAGCCTATCTGTAAAGTTTTAGCTTGATTCGATAGCGGGAAGTGTCAAAGTATGTTAATTAGCCGTCGAAAGACTTGCCCCAAAAAGTTTTCGCGATGTTAATATAGATGAATCAAAAAAAAAAAAAAAACTTGTACGGAAAGTATAATTGATTTGGAACAAGTTTACGACAAGTTTTAATGAAATTTTTTATGGACATGTGTTTTGATCTAAAAGTGACGAATATGTAGGAATTTTTCAGGTATTGCATTTAGTTTTCGAATTATTTAACTTTAAAAATGTCAAAATGGCATGTCGCCCGAAGGCATTTTTCAACATTTTAACACATTTGTTCCATACAAAATTTATACTAAAAAACTTAAGGAACTCTTTTTCACATATTAATCCTGTTTAAATCCTGTTTTACCTGAAAAAAAAGGATTAAATCATTAATGAAAAATTTGTTTACTTACTGTGAAGTTTGACTGTTTTTTTACTGTCATTTATCGCAATGGGCACATCGTGCTGATTTCAGTGCGTTCATCAAGAATGTAAGTTTTATACCAATTTTGTCCTTCTGCTCTCTGATCAAAATTCAAAATAAAGGTGGTGAAAAAATGAAGAAAACGATACAATTTTAGCGTTTTAAGTCAAACGGTCTTTGATATAATATAGTTTCTTTAAAATATTAGGTCGAGGCAAAATTTTCGATTCTTTGCTTTCTTGACTATTAATACCTGAAAAAGTAAAAGTCCAAAATTTCATATTTTAAATATTTATGCAAGGAAGTAATTGTAAAACAACATTATCGAAATCGGAGTGTCCAGATTTTTGGTTTATTTGACATGGAATGACCACTTCTGGCCATTAACCATATTGCCCATTGAAAATAAAGTAGCAAAAAGAATTTATTTTGGTGATATGATTTTAAAACTTTTTGACAAAAAGTGAGGGACGAAAGATTTTAATTTAATATTATGCGGGCATAATGCTCAAAAGTCAAAATGTTACCTCACAATATTTTTATGTAAACTTATTTTATTTACGTAAATAAGTATTTTAATATTATTTGGGGCCCTCGTGTCACCAGCAGGCCTGTCTTTGTCTATAACTTGCCACTGGCTGCGTTCCACTACTACTTATTATATATGTAATGTAGCTGTCTGCTGTAGCTCAAAGATATCAGAATTTTGTTAAGTCAGTATAGCCTGATTTCAGTGTTTATGGTAATGCAAATTTGTTCAAATTTATAATTAGGGAAAGTCGGGTAGTATCGGACGCTTAAGCTCTTTAGCATTTTAAATTTTTTTTCAGCTTAATATTGAACATTTTCTACTCTAATGAAAACTTTAACATGTTATTTCAATACTTTAAAAATCTCCTTTCCTTGCGAATCATTTGTATTGGGTTTTGTTTGACTTTTCGTAAACCTTCTACTTTGACCTCTCTGATTTGTGGAGAGTTGTATCAGACATGATGTGTTGTTTAAAAGAAAACTACATTTATGGATTTCTTAGCAAATTATTATTACATTTATTTATTGTTATACAAAAATATAATAAAACACATTTATTTATTGCTATACCAAAATATAAAAAAAAAAATACATAGAAATTACTCAATCCGAAAAGCAATTTTACTTATTATATAACTAACAATAAGTACTAATAATAAGTAGGTATCACACTCGTGCAAAATTAATTCCGTACACGAAAAAACTCGCAAAAAATAAACAACTGCCTATAATTTGCAAACGCACAAACCCCTTTTGGTCCAATATGGTAAGCCTGTTGCAATCTAATTGCTCTAAGCACGACTTACACTTAGCAATCAGTTTTGTATACACATATCTGCAGTACCGACGTAATACTTTTGAGTCTTGCTTCTCGATAATGTAGTCCATTGTGCCGTTTCCTAAAAAGTGATATTTTAACTGGAATTTCCCGAAACATTTTGTAAAAGTAATGTGGCAACTCTAGTTAGTAGTCTAATTACGGTTAAGTTTGGAATTATTTGGAAGAATCAAGGCGATCAGTTGCTAGCTGACGCCCGTGAATTCAAGTCTCTTTTTAAAGTATGTATTAAGCAGCCACGTGTTTTTCTTTATATTGAACTCCTGACCCATTGACAAATAATATACATTTAATTAATGTTAGAAAATGACAGTTACTTGAAAAATTTTATTATTTCTGGCAAAAATAACCGATCCACTGATATTTTTATTTTTTCAGTTTGATGAAAACAGTTATTGTGGACTTTTTATATTTTCTGGCAAAAATAAAAAGGTGATTAGAACTTTTAATTTTTGAGTTCGTTGAAAACAGTTAACAGACATTGTGTTTTATTCTAGCAATAATAAATAATCAATTTGATGTTATATTTTCTCTCAGCTGAAAAATGGTAACATTTTCAACCCTCTTGAAACATGAGACCAACATGAGACCGCGCACCGTTGTCACACTGCCTATAGTCCATTGAAATGTTACAAAATTTTGACCGAACCTTGCATTTTGGGTAGGACAAAATTTTTTTTTTAGGATGTGTAGGGGGGGTCAGTGTAAACCTAAATCTCGGTTTTCGGGGTTGACCTCCCCCCCATTTGGCGGCCATTTTGAAAAAAGGGGTGCAAAAGTTTTTCCGCGATATCTTGAGAACCGTTAATCTCACGAACAATTTTATAGACTCTTTGTGTAGAGAATTAAATTGTCTATAATATTGGTCTAAATACTTTTTACCGTAAAATTGAAAATGAAAAAGATATAATTAAAAATAGGGAAAAATTTTTAAGAAAAAGATCATTAAATGGCTATAACTTTTTTTCTATTGATATTTTTGAAAAAACACATTAAAAATTTTTCCCTATTTTTAATTATATCTTTTTCATTTTCAATTTTACGGTAAAAAGTATTTAGACCATTATTATAGACAATTTAATTCTCTACACAAAGAGTCTATAAAATTGTTCGTGAGATTAACGGTTCTCAAGATATCGCGGAAAAACTTTTGCACCCCTTTTTTCAAAATGGCCGCCAAATGGGGGGGAGGTCAACCCCGAAAACCGAGATTTAGGTTTACACTGACCCCCCCTACACATCCTAAAAAAAAAATTTTGTCCTACCCAAAATGCAAGGTCAATGTAACATTTCAATGGACTACTAGTCGATTTGTGACAGGAGGCAGCGGCGGGCGGCGCGGTGGTGCCAGGTGCCAGGTGCGCTGACCAACGTAAAAATATGTACCAAAAAATTACACCATAGTGTAGAACCAAATATAGCAAAACAAAATAGTGGTTGATAATTTTGTTAATTGGTTTGGTGATAAATGCGCCTACATATTTTAAAGAAATAGTACTGCCGCTTCGCAAACACTTGAATCGGTCAGTAAAATATTAAATAAGCATTTCTCAGCGGAAACCGGTGAGCAAATGCTCGCTGTCTCTAAAGCGTTATTTTTCAAGTGAAAACTTCTTTAGACGCGTTTGACAAATTATGGGGGGTTAAAGTACTAGTAGGTACTTAGTACAATTTACATTGTAGAGTAAATTGCGCAATTAATCCGATCAAACTAAGAAAACAGGGAAAAATTTCTTCACGATTGAAGTGGTATTCAATTCAGCAAATCTTGCCTCATAAAATATCCAAAATAAGCCAAAAACCGACCATGGGAAATTGGGAAACGTGGTTGAGAGGTTATAAGTAAATTGTGGTCCACTGGTCCAGAAGGGTTGTTTTTGCGGTTTTTCGCTTATATCGCGATCGCCTAAAATATCAAACTTTTGAAAAGTGCCAAATAAAAGTTGTGGAGCATTAAATTTTGCGTTGAATGACACCAAGAATAATTTTTTTTGACCATCCGCTACCAAAGTACAGTACACCAAAGGTGGACCAATTTTCCATATTTACGAAAAATGTCCATCGAGTTGTATTGCTGCAGTACCTATACCCACTGATTTATGGGTTTTCTCGTAATTTCCGCTTTAAGCATTGCTTATATGTTCCAAATTATTTATTATTTATCATTTTTGAAAAAGATATTTTGTAAAACCTGAAGTTGAAACCAGTACCACGCAATTTTAACATGATCTACATAGTTTGGTAGTGAGTGGTCCAAAAAATTCGTTCTTTGTCTCATTCGCCAAATTTAATGCTCTAGAAATTTTTTATGGTATACAATACTTTTATGATAAATAGGTAATTTTCGAAGATATTGGAGGAAAACTTACGTCGAAAGGAATGTTTTTCGAAAATATGAAGAATTTGTCCAATTTTGGTAGCGGGCGGCTTCCGCTTAAAAGAACGTGTTTGGTCTAATTTTTTACAAAATTTAACACTCTACAACTTTTATTTGGAGCACTTTCTGAAAAGTTTGATATTTTGGGCGATATAAGTGACAAACCGCAAAAACAACCCTTCTGGACCACAATTTTACCTCCAACCACTTTTCCCAGGATTTTGGATATGTTATAACTTTATAAGATACGGTTTGTTTAATTGAATACAACTTCAATCGCGCGTGAAGTAATTTTTCCCAGATCAAATCATAATTTGACTAGACTAAATTAATGTAAATTTACAATGAACAATGTACCTACATTGTACATTCATATACGATTATCGTCTTTCGTTCGGCTTTCCGTAGAACTTGTAACTGGAATAGATTTAGCTGTTTTATATTGGTGTAGTTTTTTGATAGAAGTCTAAATACCCAGGTCATATAACTGAACACGTGAAAACTTACCGAAAGTTACAGTACAGTTAAATTCTGTATCGACAAAGCTAAATTAATATTTTTACAGTATTCTAAAAATCAACAAATGTTTTTCTTGTTTTTGAGTCCTTGGCTTGGGGGCCTGTGGCAATCGCCAGTTGCCGACTAGACTGCTTGACTTAAGAAAACTATGTTTTGTAACTACTTTTGTATGTAATAATAACTAGGTATAATTGACTTATGAAAATAAATAATTGTTTGAGCGCTCAACTGAAATAGATTATTATTTTGCATAAATTTTCAAATAGGTACCTATGCCGACTCTTTATTACTGGAATTTGGAGACGCCAAATCAAAACCAGCCCAATGCTGGAAAATCCCTTAATAAGGCCTTGATGATAACAGCGTCTTTCTTTTGGCTTAATAAACATAACCTTCCCCTAAGGACTGCAAATATTTTGCAAACTGCATTGGCTGTATACATTTTGTCGAGTTTTCGTCTGTACAGACAGACAACACACAGACGGACATTCATAAAACGGTTTATTTTCATTTCCCAATCATGAATATATATTTCGTTTTCTAAGTTTTTTCGATCACCTCTATTTCATAGCGTCGCAAACTCGCAAACGTTCGCTCAAAATTAATAGGTACCTACGTATAGTTAAAACAAAATCAATATACAAAAATATAATATATAGATCGGTTACACGGTTTCAAACAGGAGGCATCGGCGCGGCGATGCGATGAAAGTGAATATGTCTTTATGATGTATCTAATTGTATCGATCTGCTCGCTGTCTCATGAGTTTTGATAAAAAAAAAAAACAGACATATATATCCAATTTCATGGACTTAATAAAATAAAAAAAAATGTTGTTCCGCTGTCCATGTAATGAATTAAAGAGACGAACTTGAAAATTTAAAGATGAATAGAAGAAAACAACAAATTCAAACATCGATTTTTATTTATTTAAAGCCAACAATATTTAATATATCTAATCTATAATCGAATCTATATAATATATCTAATAATTACGAAGACAATATATAGCAGAAAAGTAGCAGCAGTGTAGCAGTGTTGCAGTAGTACAGTACATTTTTTAGTTTCGATCATATACTGTCCAGTACTCCATAGTAGGAAAAATGACTAAATGGAGCGCAGCTGGTATCAATGAACTCAAACAGAATATTTATAAAATGAAATACAAAACTGCTCCTTTTTTATTGTTATTTGAAGCGCCCAGTACGTTTAGTGTAATATATTCAAGCAAATTGTGTAAACACTTGACGTAGAGAAGTCTTCCTCCAATTAAATCCAATCGGTACTCATTAAGTCATTAACCAACTTCGGACTACATTCAGATCGAAATATGCCTAATGACGGCTCCGCACCGCCATACTTTTCCAGCCGTTAAGGGGTTTCATCAAGACGGTTGACGTGACTTTTCACCGAAGATAGTCTCCAAACTCGAAACCGATTTAACGGCACTACGACGATTCGCTGCACACGGATCTTCCGTTGCAGGACGAGGAAGAGAATTCAAATTGGGGGAAATCCCATCGACACGTGAGTTCCTTTCAAGCATTCAATAAGGAAGCTGACGAAGAAACACGTGAACACAATTGACTGGGTATCTCTAGCGGAAGTGCGTACCACATTCGAATCCTTTTTAGTGCTTAATCCCCGGGCATCGTTCGGAGGCTCCTTACGGTTTCTGATCAGCCAAGTGTACCTGATCTCAATTTTTGAGTTCTGTGCTATCTGTATGGGACTTGTGAATGTGGGTGTAATGGCAGAAATGCCAAGGAGGATATTCAATCGTTAGCAGGAGAATAATAGAAAGTTAAGGACTCGCAAAAGTTAAGTGGAAGCAAACGATGACATGAGCCCGGTTCAATAAAACTCAGCTGGAAATTGATGAGCGGTACTGAAGACGACGCACTCCTCAGCAGTCCCCCACTTCGAAATTGTTAGCGGAATTTTAGAGGGCAGAAAATATTTTGCGGGTAATTAAATCGGTTAACGAGAACGATTCGGATTTCAACTACAGGAGAAATTATTTTCGCTATTTATGTTAAAACTTCTTCTTTTACTCAATTGTTAGTAGATAAGTAGTAGCGTAAATTGATTGTATTATAATAAATAACTAGTGATAACTAATCAAATATATGGCGTAGTTTTTTCGTTTGTATGTCAACAACACAATTTCCATTGTAAAAAACAGAAAATCAAATTTTACGATATTTAATGGCAGAATTTCAATTGTACAAGCCCTATTTCTAAGTTTTTAAATGCGTTACATAGGTTTATCCAGACAACGGGAAATGTAATCAATAATCATTCTTAATATTTCACTTATCAGTAGTCTTCTAACTTTGCCGAGTGATGAAACCCTTACCATTAGAATTATAATGTTTTTGCGGGAAACTCCATCCCACCCATCGAAAAATACAATATATGTGTATGTATTCAAAAATAATATCTTAATATGTATATAAAAGAGGATGTAGTTTTTTTATTCCGTATCGACTCCTAAACTACTTAACCGAATTTAATGAACTTTTCAGGAGTAATGTAGCATAGTCTCGGGATGGATCGTGTGAAGTATGGTGGGGATCGCCCCCGTAGGGTGCAAAACAAGAGATCAAAGATTCTATGAAAAACCGCCATTTTTGAACTAAAAAATGAAAAAAATTTGTATTTGGCATTTTGTTAGAAATAGAATGTATGAATATGAATGTATAGAATGTGTAGCAGGATTTTTGGAAATCCCACTCTTTAGGGGGTAAAACAGGGGGTGATAGTTTCTATGAAAATTCGGCATTTTTTATGTTAAAAATTCATAAAAATTGGTGATTGGGGTTTTGGTTAGAAATAAAGACACGTTTACCAGAATTTTTAAAAATTTCACCCCCAAAGAGGGAAATTAAATCTAGGGAATGAAAAGCTATCCCTACTTTTTTGTAACTTCTAGGAGTTACCATTCTTGCACCTTCAGATAAAGCAGAATGAGAACTTGCAACACTATCCTGATTCAACCCCCCAGAACTACCCTTAATTGAAAACAAACTAACACTATTATTGTAACCCGACCTACGGGAAACGGTTTTATGTAATATACCTACGTCGTGTTTGCAGGTAGTTTTCTAAGTCAAGGGCGGTGCTCTGAAAACTATACAAAACTGTGCCCTTACATAAGAAAACAGAGAATAATTACAAATGGCCATTTTTAGATGGAACACTAAGTAAATACCAAGAATAATATAATTTCAAATAGAAAGCGTAGGAACGTAGGCGCGGAAGGGCGTAGCAACGCACTCTGGGTATTTGCTAGTAAATATATAATATAAAGTAGACAAATATGTTACAGGTATTTTATGTAAGGCAACTAAATAAAAGTAGTGTGCTTTTTATTTAAAAAATTAGGTAATGCAAACCCGGGATTAGTGTGCTTTCTGTTCAGATGATACCTCGAAAACGCTTGAGGATTGAGGATTGAAATTTGGCACAACAATACTTCGTCAAAAGTTGTAAGGTCAAGTTCGAAAATAAGCAAAATCGGGAACTCCTTATGGTTAGTATTGCCTAATTCCTATGGCCATATAAATATAAGGCTGAATCATTTTTATATAAATACATACATAGGTATTATGTTGATTTTGTTTACTGAATATTTACCCTGAATATTATTGCCCCCCCCCCCCCCCCCCATGCAACGTTCCCCCCAAGTAGGACCGTTATCCCTTTGTGCATTTAACTCAATGCATTTCTGCGACTATAAATACGGTGGCACCACAGCAATTCGGCACTGCAATTTCAGTCAGCCAATAGGTAAGAACTGCTTTCGGATCTACCAGGCTTAACTTTTATTGGCAAATTGAATGGCTTTCAGTTCTAGCCAAGGGATAGCGATTCCGTTCAAGCGCACTCCGACTAATGAAGCTGCATCCTGATTGACCCCCGCTTGCATTACATACTCCGATTCCCCTGTTATATATTATATATATATATATATATATATATATACACGTTAGTTGGTTAATGAGCAAAATCGGCTCAAGGGGGTGGTCGGGGGAGAGGGTTGAAATTTTTAAAAAATTATATCTCGGCCCCTATGAAGTTTAGAGAGAAACTTTATTTGCATAAATTAGAGAACTCTCGATGAGGTTAACGATGACAACTCCGAATTAGGTGTTGGTGGGGTACGAGTGGGAGTGGGGGTGGAAATTCGAATTTTTCTAAACGACGTTTGTGGGGTATTGTTGAAAAGCTCTTGATGAGTAGTTTATAAATCTATTACTAGTTTCTCGATTTTGAAATAAATTATCTCAATAAATGCAATTAAAAAGAAATCTACCTCAGCCAGTAGGCCTGGCAAAATAAATTTTTTTAATATAAAGCATATGAATTGACCGCCCCAAACCCGACGAAAACTCCATTAAATTGAATTGGCAGTGACGATCTATCCATGCACCAAGTATCAGCTCTTTAAGTTAACGGGAAGTGGGCTAAATTATCGTTGCAAAATTTGGTGATAAACATACACGGAGTGAAGTGAATTTAAAGCGTATAAAAATTGTTCGAGTTCTATGATATGAAAAGCAAGGTTTTGATAAAAAAACGAGTTCCAAGTTTCACCTTTCTTACTTTACTCCACGACTTTCAAATGTAAGTTTCTTCGGCCAAGCGCTACGGGTTAATACGATAAGTAGCTATCTAAGTACAGGTTGTCTCCATAGGAGCATTCCATGGTCACGTACAGACAAATTGAACTACTTTTATGGTGTTATAAGACGTCCATTGTTGGATAGGTTAATTAGATACGACTTGTATAAATTTTATTCAATTGTTTGTAGGTACATTAGTCTCTGATATATGAAAAACACTTACAGATATTATCTTTAATTATGGCTTGGAAAAAAAGAAAAAGCTGTCGCGTAAAAGACGGGTTTTGTACGGAGTTTCGGTACTCATAGAAGATGTAGAAGGTTCATTAATATAATTTCTAGAAACTCCAATCCGCTTTTTAGCCCTTTGTAATCTCTTTTCATCCTTTTGCTTACGTCGCATGGCTGCCAATTCGCTTTCTGAAACTTGCTCCCGTTTTTTCTTGCGCCATTCAGCGATCCTCCTCAATTCATTGTGCTTAAAGTTTGGATCTTCGGAATTTTTATTTTCACGAAGTTTTTTCATGCGACTAGCACTCGTTGATCGTGATTGATCAGCCATTATTACAACTTGATGTTCTTAAATAAAATAAAAACGGATATCAATAATAAGTCTAGAAATTTATAACAAAAGCGCGTCACGTACAGACAATATTTTATCATCAAGTATCCAATATAAGATCACAAGTTATACATGCACTTTTTACGTTATTAATTAGACCACTACTAGTTACCAATAAAGAATAAAAATGAATTTATAAGACCGAGTTTCCTCTATTTCGTGAATAACTGCTCCGATGTTACCTTGGAGTGTTTCGAAAAGTTCCTCAAAAGAATACTCGCCTGTAACAATAAATAAAATAAAACAGTTTTTATTTCTAAAAGATTTTAAAATATTAATATCCGTACCGAATTTAAATAAATACAACAATACAATTCATAAATCGAGTATGAATAGTTCATATAAGAATCCTTTTTGCACCTTTTCTCGAGATCTCCGTCAGGCACGTAGATGTGCTAATCAATTCCAAAATTAACACCCAAGTAGTGTCGAGCTTGCAGAATTCTTCATATCTCCTTGTTTTAAATCCTCGCGTTTATTCTGGTCCTTGAATAAATTATGCAAACTCACAAAAACAATTTATGCACAAAGAAGAGCTAATTGAAAAATTATTTCATCTGCACATCGCATTACGCTCCTTGCATTAGTCTAGTTCAGTTCCTATTCTCAGATGGTTTATTATGCCATTAGGTGAATAAGTAATTATCGCGTCAAGAAATCGTGTACAACGCTGTCAATAATAATTAGCTCGAGGAGCGTGTCAGAATGCTGCTGTGGGAATAAATGCAATTTTGCATTTTATGCAGTTAGCGAAAAGCTATGAATTATGCTCATGCTGTTGAACAGTGTTTACTTTTCATGGCGTCGCATTAATTTATTTTGGGTATTAAAAGTTTTGATTGGGGTATACATATATTGGGGGGTATAATTATAATTAAAACCATTTCCAGAGATCCTTGTGTTTGCCTTCGTCATGGAAGCTAATTACCACGATTTACAGACATTGTGTTCTTCGTGTGTATGCTGTATGGTTATGCTATTTAAATGCAAGAGTTTCAAATCTGCGGAATAGATTTTACGTTGATGTTGTATCCTTGTCAAATCATCAACAACCACCAGAAGCGAAGAAAAACACTATTTCGCTGTTTGTGCAAAAAGATCCAAAATAAATCTCCTTGATCCACATTCATCCAGCATAGAACAACTTCCTGGCAATAAGAGCGAGAGTCCCTTAATTAAGCTTCCTTAATCACAAAAGAATCCTTCCTTTTCTATGAAAAACAACGGAAGCAGCGTAAATAATGGAAACAAGTTTGCTGTTGTCCTCAAACATCCCTATTCATCCCAGTTCTAAAGCATAAATTAAGCGAACAAGGGTTAGTCTGGCAACAAAGTGGGAGGAAGCTGTTAAAATCGGTAAATTGTGTTGAAATTAAACTAACAACAGCATTTCTAAGGAGTTCTTTCATTTTGTGACCAGGACGAGAATGCCTTCAGAAAATTATCCATTTCAAGGGATCACTTTTAGCGGATGAAGCTATGCCCGCGAGCTGTGAGCAGTTGAGCACATCTCACAAATTATCATCTTGATGCGATGCTATGCAATTTGTCACGTACGCCCCCCTTAGCCTGGGTGCAGCTATATCCTGCTGCTGGTTTGCAGCGAGTTTGCAGAGAACTCGAGTTGACTTCCATTAACGCAATACACTTCAAGTGCACTGTGCTGCAAAATTATTTTTAAAAGCGAGTCACAAAGTGAATTAGACAGGAAGATGAGGGCGTGAATAAAATCTGCCTTATTTTCGTTTGTTATTGTGAGCTTGTCTGGAGATGTCGTTAAGATGCCATCGGGCATAATTAATTTAATAAAAAACGAAAAGAAAAATTTAACAGAAAATGCTTAACGCCCGGACTCTACTTACCTTAGTATCGACATAGAACATAATAATATTTTTGTAATTGCATGCCCACAGGCGTATTTACTTCTGATTAAAAGAAAAGTAAAAATTACGTACGGATTACAATAAATTGCGAACTTAAAAGTAATAGCGCTCTTTTACATTTGCAGAGGATTCGGAGGCGTCCGATGACAATACCGAAATCGACATTGAGGATCGTTCGTCTCCAGAGTCGGGAATCGCAGGCTGTCAGCCATCATTGCAGTTTGAGCCTGGTCATCTTCAGCACAATGGTAACGAGTTGTACAATGGACGCAACTCTCATCCCAGCGCGCTATCGTCCACTGACAGTTCACAAGGGCATCAAGGAGATGGAAAAACTTCAGCTGCAAAAACTGGCAGAAAGCCAAGGCGACGACGAACTGCTTTCACACATGCGCAACTTGCTTATTTGGAAAGGAAGTTTCGATGCCAGAAATATCTTTCCGTAGCCGACAGGAGCGACGTTGCTGACACTCTAAACTTGTCTGAAACACAAGTTAAAACGTGGTATCAGAATAGAAGGTGAGTTTGCAATGCTTTTTTGCATTTTGAGGGATTTTCCAATTGAAAACAATAAATACTTCTCTTATCAGAACCAAGTGGAAGCGACAAAATCAGCTACGTTTGGAGCAACTTCGACATCAAGCCTCTTTGGAGAAGGAACTCATTACAAATGAACATCCGTCCCAAGCCTCCATATCCTGTTGCCCAACATCCTTGTCTTCATTCTCACCAAATCCATGTTCATTTCTTACATCAGCAGCTGCTGCGGCAATATTCAGAAATGTCAGCTACGTTCATGGTTGTCCGTTGTAAAAAGTAAGACTCTCCATTTTTAGTGTAAATATGTTCTGTGTGCAATAGTAGAAGGTAGAAAAATAAAGTTACATTAAGATGAAATGGACTATTTTTCCTGACTCTACAAATAATATAAGGGACAATTTTTAACTTTCTAAGTACCTATATGGATTTAACTAATTTTCGAATGCTGAATTCACCAGTAAAATCAGTTTTTCCTTATCACGTCATATTCCATAGTTACATAGCATAATTAACATATCATGCAAGCATGGTTGCTCAAAATTTTTAATTTTTGTAATAAATTTTATCATCGGTCTCTTATGAGTTTCACAAAAAACGTATTTTGCGGGTTTTTTTATAACTATTTGTTATATATGTATTTATTAAATCAAATCAAAGGCCAAAATGTTCAGAATGAAATGGACTTCAAATTGGTAAAAGCTATTTTCTTATAAGTGGGTCATTCCATGACAATTCTATTCAACCGCGGATGTCGGTCCATCTCTCCGATTTCGTTCAAATTTGGTACAAGTGTCCTATGTAAAGAAAAGAAAAATATATATATCTCGTCATTTTTTTGTGGACGATGTTTTTGTTACCAACAGAAAATCACTATCTTAACGTTTCTTAAATTAGCCGTATCTGCGTTAAAACAAAAAAACACTCTGACGCGCTTTTAGGGAATTGTTAAAGAGTTTCTATAAAACAGTTTGAAACCTTAACCGAAAAAATCGCCCTGCCGACAATTGGGGAATTTAATTTTGAAAGTTTTGTCTAAATTAAAAGAAAAGAGTTCGTTCTTATAAGATGCTTATTCTTCACATAGAACACTTGTACCGGATTTGACTGAAATCGGAGAGATGGGCCGAAATCTGCGGTTGAATTGGCATGGAAGTATTAAATATAATTAGTAGGTAAGTAAAATTTAAAAAAAAACTAGTCATCGATGGAAATGCAATTTTCAAGGGCATTTTTATTAGTAAAAGAGAATATACTGACTTTATAATTTTTTCTCCTCAAGGTCAAAGCTGTTTATGCACTTTTTTCTTATGACGAACTTTCCGAATTCATTCATTTTCAAGACCTTATATTACAAAAGGATCTAAGTAAAAACATTAAAAATTTTATGATAAGAACTCCAAGTTAACATAAATATTCTGTACCTAGATACTTATAAATTTCATAACTGAAATTCAACTAGTTTAGAAGTTATGGAGCATCAAATCTGGACGACAATCGCCATTTAAAATTTCTACATTTATATTTGCAAAATTATATGTATTTCAATATCTTTTATAGATGGAAACAAGATATCTTTTTGAAAATTTGATGCATGTTTATTGATCTCTGCAGAGTACACAATAAATTTTTGTGAATTTTGAAAGCGTCATTTTTAACAATAAAAATATATCAACATTTTTGTACAGCCTTAGGCTTATATGGTAACACTAAAAAGGTGCGGCTGGATTGTTCTCAAATGTCCTTAAAGTTTCGAATTTCAATCTTCTAGCTATAAGCGTTCCCAAATTACCGTCTGGACAGACAACAGACAGACAGACACAGACGACCAAACTAATCACTTCCTAATCATTAATATATAGTTCTTTCATAGCCTTGCAAATATTCGCTCCAAACTAAAGACCGTTAAAAACTTAAAAATCTTAAAATCCTAGAATATTTTGCTTTTTTACATTGGTAGACTAAAGACTTGGATGTTACATACCAAAATACGTTCTAATTGATGTATTACCTACATAATACATTTCAGATACAAAATGGTTGCTCCTAGTGCAATTATTATACTTTTATATTTTTATTCCTAGAGTTCTTCTTCAGCTTGATTTCAGATATATTCTGTTTCCAGAGACTATATTATTTTGCATTCGTAAAAAGTAGTATTCCATCAAATTTGGTTACTTTTGTTACTTATTTCTTGTTTCTTATTTCTAAGAGCATATCAATTTCCAGAATTATTTCATTTTATGCAATTTGCAAATAGTAGGTACCTAAAAGAAAATATGTAACCGCATGAGAAAACACATGCTTACCGAATTGTGAAGGGGTTACGGTGACCGGAATTTCGACTGGATGAATGAAGATCGCGATCGGTTTTGTTTGGGTGTCTAAATTCATCTTGGAAATGAAATAAGATCGCAATTAAAAAATGAATTTAGCCCGCGCGGTCTTATTGCATTCCACACTAGGGAAGTAATTGGTCTCACCAATTATCAGATACCCTAGATGTAGAAAAATATAGGTACTCCATGTAAAAATCTAGCAATGAATTTTCTTATGTAACTCGGCTAGTTGTCCGCGACTGCTTATTACGCGACCGCCAAAAAAGGAGTGTTAGTTTTGTATTCGCAGTTAACCTGCAACACTGCCAATTCATTCCTCTATCAACTATCGATAGCAACCCGAGGACGCGCCATATAGCACAACACCAATGCCGGGGAAAAAGTTTCTGTGTTAATAAATAGTATGTCTGTATGTAAATGGTATTATTTATAAAAACATTTTTCATTTATTAAACAATATTTAACGAAGGGATTTAAAAATGTAAATATTCAGTAAACAAAATCAGCACTTTTAGAAAGAGTTGCCAGACTTTGCTCATCTTCGAACTTGACCTTACAATTTGAATGAAATATTAGTGAACCAAATTTCAAGTCTCTAACTACAAGCGTTCTCGAGTTATCGACTAGAGAGACAGACAGACGGACGTGCATAAAACGGTTCTTTTTCAGTTTCCAATGATAAATATATATATATATATAATATATATATTTTTTTTTTCTATCATTATTACTTACACAGTGCGACAATTATGTATTAAGACTCGAACCATATCTCAGCACCCCAGCAGCGCATGGATGTGTGAGCACATGCGTTTTGAAGCTTCAACCTTCCTCTACTAACTGACAAAATTTCATGACATTTTGTTGATATTTAATATTTATTAAAATTCATTTTGCAAAACACGTGTTCGTTTGATGTTGAAATTGAACCAAAAATTAATGAGAGTCAGTCATTTTAGAGACATCGTTGCAGCCGCAGAAAATGCTCTAAACTTCCTGAAAACAATTGTTACGGGTGATGAAACATGGTGTTTCTAATACGATCCAGAAACAAAGCGAGAAAGTGCGGAATGGAAATCAAAAAACTCACCACAAGCCAAAGAAACACGAAAAGTTCCATCAAAAATCAAAATGCTCATCACATTCTTCGATAGCAAAGGAATTATTCACAAATAATTTTTGCGAACTGGTCAAACAGTTACTTCCGCATATTACCTCGAAATTTTGAAGCGTTTGATGGCCAGATTCCGTCGTATTCGACCAGAATACCGCGATCCAAAAGGTTGGTCTCTGTTGCACGATAATGCACCGAGTTACACAGCAGCACTCATTGTTCGTCAATTTTTGGCTCAGAATCAGGTCTGGGTGTTGAATCATCCGCCGTATTCACCTGATTTGGCACCGTGCGACTTCTCCTTGTTCTCGAAACTGAAATTGAAGTTGAAAGGATGCTTTTTTGATGACATTCAGCCCATACAACGGGCTTCGACGAGGGCACTGGAGGAAATTCCGAAAAATGAGCTGGAACACGCGTTTGAATCACTATTAAATCGATGTAACAAGTGTATTGAATCAGGAGGAGAATATTTCAAATAAGTATACCGAAAAATTAGCAGATATCGTGTTTTAATTGTGTTTTCTAGAGGCAGTCTTAATACATAATTGTCGCACTGTGTATTTCTTGGCGTTTTTGCAAACGTTCGCTTAAAACTAATATACCTTAAATCTAGGGTATAAAAACGATTTCAATCATTTTTATATACATTTTATTAATTATTATATACGAACACAATATTGAATATTTTTTGACGCTAAAAAATTAACTGTCAAGGAAAATCAACTGGAAGCCAGAGTGAAAGATTGATGTTGTTTTCAGAAACACTGTCCAAAAAAGTGTGTTTTTGGCTCAGTATGAAAAGGCATTAAAGCTACCTGAATATTATTGCACTCGGAACGGAACATCATATTATGAGTTAGCTACATAACTAGCTAAAACTTGTGTTTTATGTTATTAACTTTGTGCAACATTACCGGTTTGTAAAACATTGTAAACTTCGATTCGGTTGAGTAGCAAACAGTAATTTAGTTCCACTAAAATCTTTATTCTCTATGGAACTGCAGGTAAAAATGTTCGGAGTTTTCATTGCCTCCAGTTTTGAAACCTCTGTGTTGTAGTGTTCGACATGATCAGCGCAGTGCAAATTGTAAACGTAATGTTATTGTAATTGTAATTAGAAACGGCATTTAAAAACAATTGAAAGTTCTCGGACGATGGGCGAATAGACCGAAACACGTGTAAGATTATAGAAATAAAGACAATTTTTGTGCAACTAAAGTACTGTTTGCTACTGAACAACCTAATCGAAACTTATGTTTTAGTACAATACAATTATCATAATTTTTAAACTCTTCCATAACGAACTGTGAACTTTACTGTAGATATTTACTGTAGATTTCTGAAATAACTATGATAATAATAAATTTTATTCGACTCATGCCGCTGTTAACGAGACTTCATGCTCATAATCTTCAATTGTTATACAAAGTGGCAATTGATTACAAAACAAATTGTCAATAATAGGCGCAAAATTGTATGTTCCACCCCAACTTTTCCCCTGTATAAAACCATAAAAAGGAAAGAAATTAATCTGTGGTTGAATATTGTAATCTGCCTCGGGGAAGGCATTAAACAGCACAAGTAACGTTCTCCAACTTCCTGCGAAATCCTGTAATACACATGCAATCCTGTTAAGGACAAAAAGACGAGAGTCTCACCCACTCCCCCTGATGACTTTCAATCTGTTGAAGCCTGCTGGTCCGTTAAATTGTGCTAAGTTTCTAGTGAAGTGGGACGAATCGTCACCTCCCCTTCGAACGAGAAGCTGTTTTCTTTCAACAAACTCAACTCATTACAAAGCGCCGCAGGGTGGGCTGCATTCAAATGAGCCTGAACAATCCGCAATTGTCGCCCATTTCGGCACTTGCCACTTCATGGGAGGAAGAGCGCTTTGTCCAAGGACTTGACTCGGTTTAGCCGAGAAATTCCGTAAACAAGCTAAATTCGGCTTGTTAGGGAACTATGATCCTTATCCTAAGGTTATAATAACGCCGGAAATTAGGTGTCATGTTTTGAATGCGAACTCAGATTGAATTTCATTGAATGCTTCTTCATGTTTAATTTTAATAAAAAGAAAATTGCTCAGTTTCCGGTATAAATTTATGAATTCGTCTGACATCAAATGATCATCATAATGATGCTCAAAATTTACTGCTTATTTTAAGATTCAATATTTTTTTGAATAAAACAGGAAAAATTTGATAGAAAAATTTCTTTTGTAACATTTATTTGTTCAATGTTATGGAATGGATAAATTGCAAAGTTTTGATTTAAAAACTTTTAAACCAGCCACAGATTAATTAGTATTTAATACTACGTCCAAGCGAAAATTTTCCCCGGGCCAATAAAATTCCACGAAATGCAACCTATTCTATTAGTATAGTAAAAAACCGAACTATGAATGAAATTTCTTGAACGTGCGAACGAAGCAAATTACGTGAACATATCGGAGCATGTACAACGTAGGTGGGCCCTTAACTTAACTCTCAAACGTCTTTTGCTTTATGCGTGACCGAATTTAGGATTTTGCGGGCCCTGTAGACTGTTGTCATTGTACTGCACTTCTTCAAAATGTTGGCCGGGTGATTGGCAGAGGTGGCAAAGGGGTGAGGCTGATAGTTGATGCTTTGAAAGGGACAATGGGTGGATGTTTACTTTTTTAACAGATATACTTCATCAGAGCCGGTTCTACTGTTCTAGGTATTTTGGCATTCCTAGGACCAAAGCTTGTAGCTTGGGCCTTGGAGCGCGTGCAATACCCTGGCAGTACGGTGGTATAAGGTAGTTGTGCCTGTCGTAAAAGAAGACTAAAATGGCATCCACCTATTGGGTTAACCCCAATAAAAGATGACGAAAACGCAAACGCACACGGACCTGCTGAATGTGTTTTGTAGGGACAACCGGCAACCACTAAAACAGGAAAGATTCAGCAACGCTTAACACGGACAACGGAGGTGAAAATCAACGTTATGCGGTGGTACTACAAAGCGACATAGCTCGAATTTTGAAACGTTAAATATCGGTTAAATAGATTACATTTTCACAGCCTTCCGTCCACACCAATATTCAGAAAGCAATCTTACTTAAAACAACATCAATAGTTCTAACAACTTTCAACAGTGAAGACCATGTGGGCGTGCGCCGTGGCCATGGTTACCACCCGTCACATGAGCTTCAAATCCGTTACAAGTGAGAAAATAAGAAATAATAATAACAACAGTTCGTTTCAAAGTTCACTGAGTTGTACTCTTTTTCCATTGATTTATGATTTTTTTCGTAACTACTTCCCTAAACACTATAAGGGTTCTCATAATCCGTTATAATAGTCACAAAATGTTAAAATCGAGAAACTATGTTTCGCAGATGACAAGGCAAGTCAATTTATTGCAGTATGTATTAAAGGTCATTAATTCTATTTCAGCACTAAACATATGGCGTTACGTAGGTCTTATAATATGTAAGAAACAATTGGAAGCTAATTGGAGGGAAATTTTGAGTAAAAGCAAACTATGCCTATTAAATCCACTGTTAGATAGACAAGGACTACTACGAGTTGGTGGACGATTACGACGCGCTGCTGTCACACTACCACAAGCATCTCATAATACCACCCAAAACGAGTCATCTTACGGTGCCAATCGTTGCGCATGCACATCTCAAGACAGTTCAAGAGGAATCCATTATCCAACCAACTATGCACCACCTACGGATTCGAAATGGACGATGTTTAGTCAAGAACTTTATTCGAAAATATCTTGTATGCATTCATCAGCTTCAACAACGTTATAAGGGGACCTCCAAATCCAAAAGTGCGCCTGTCAACGTCAATGAATTAGTACTCATCACGACTTCATCCCGCGAAATGGCTTCTAGTTGGATTTTGGACACGCACCCAGGTGCTGATGGACAAATTCGAGTGGTCACCGTCAAACTTGCTAATGGTCTATGCAAATGACCACTTACTAAAATACGCGTTATACCAAGTAATCCTAGTCCTTAAATTCTTTACTACTTACGTCCAGGTTCGTCGAGGCGGAAGGAAATTGCAGCATTTTCGTGTTACCACGAGGCGGCCGGTATGTTTGGAGAAAGCTGAGCTCTTAGATTATACACTCTAATATAGCAAATAAATATAACTACAATAGTTATCTAACACCAAATATGTAACTGTATTATTTTGATTAATTGCTTCATTGAATTGCTTAGAATTTGATTCCTGAATTTTAGTCAGGCTTCAGCTCTTGTCGTTGTAAAAACTCTACTGCTCGGCTTCGAGAAGTATAATAAATACATTAAATCAATGAATCGTACATCCGTTGTGTTTTATTTCAAGTGCAATTTCTTCTGTTTTCCTAAGTTTTCTATCTTACTTTGCTCAGAGTAGAATTTCAAACATTTTTTATTTTCTGGCGATGATTTCTTTTTGATAAATATTTACACTCAGGTAAACATTTTTACGCAAGTATTTTTTCCAACTTGTACGAATGAAAATTCTTATGAAACGTAGGGTTGCATTTTTACTTTTAATATCTTTCGTAAGTCTGCATGCTGAAAGCCACAGGTCATAGAGTTCTGTATCGCAATTATAGGAAATTTATAGGTAAAACTTACGATTAATTTATTCGATTTAATATCTACGACTTTTCCAAACATTATTATTGTTAGTGATTTCAATATTAGTGTCATCACTGAGGCAACTCAATCTAATTTAATCGGTAACTTCGCATCAAATTTTTTATTGATCCATCACAGATCAACTTAATCTGTATAAAAAAATATATTGTGTATATAAAAATGAATGTCTGTTTGTAATACGTCTCTAAAACTCCAAAACTATTCAGCCGATTGTTTGTCTTTACTAAGTCTCGGTAAACCACACAGTGCAATTACTGTCCGCATCCGATAGGTAGCGCACGAGTCTGATCGGGTTCTTTTGCGTATCGTTCATAGTAATTATATGGCCAAAGTTGAGTTTCGCGACTTGTGGCGGATTTCAATGAAATTTTGTGGAGACATGTAAATATTTTAGTTAAAAAAGCAATAATGTGCAAAAAAAAGTTGGTTGACGTATATACTTTTGGAAAAAATTACCTTTTACGATGGAAAAATTTCATGTCATTTTTCGGCGTTTTGCCGTATTTATATTCACAAAATTTATTCGCGAAAACCAAACTAGTAAGGAAGCAATTGGTCACACCAATTACGTGATACCCTAGATGTAGAAAAATATACTCATTCTATGTAAAAATCTAGACATGCATTTTCTTATGTCGTTAAGGCTAGTTTTCCGCGACTGCTTAATTTAAGAGTACTCAACATGAGCTTTTATTTGATATCACGTACACACTATCCAAATAGAACAACTCCAATGGAGATGGTTCCACCCCCACCCCCACAACCCCAAAAAAATTAATTCATTCATTTTAAATCAAAAAACTCTATGTAAATCCAATTACGTTTCCCACGTTAAAACTGCCGACGTTTTCTTCCATTTCTATAATTTTAATATCGTGTAAAAAAAGACCGTGCAAAAAAAAATTCTGACAAAGAGGGGAGCGGCGTACTTAGTGGCGCAGCGTACAATGCGGCGCAGAGCCTTTTTTGGTATTATAGAAACTGGTAGATGAAATCTGTCCGGTGTCCTAAGTGTGTTAGTTAGTAACCCAACTTTGTCTAAGTAACGGGTGCGATCAAGCGCGCATTTAATAGGTCTTGTGAAAAAAAATAAAAAAGGCCCATTCTTCAAGTTTTTTTTTAATTTTTTTCATTCCTTCACAACATCTACAGGGTGGCCCAAAAGTTTCTCCCCACCTATTAAAAAAGAGTCCCTACACATTTACCGATGACAGGAGTTATCCCCTCTCATTCCTTAAAAACTTCTAAGCGGAGTTTAAATATAAACCCTTCAGTTATCATAAGGATCATATTGTGTTCGTCTCCGGTTGCATAAAGATCTATAAGAGTACTTCAAAACAATAAAGTGATTTTCCTAGAAAAAAATTAAACACGAGTTTATCCCTAAGTCCAGGTAAAAAGAAAAACCTCTTTTAAAAGTCATTTTTATTACTATAGCTATTTACGACATTTGTAGGAAACTCCTTGCAAAATTTTATTGCTTGTGGCCAAAAGGATTTTTTTATTGCCTTGTTTATCGTAAGTAATGACTTTTTTTGAGAAAATTTTATATGGGGCTTCATCGGAAAAACCTTTTTTTTTTTTTTCTTCGAAAAGGATAGTTGTAGTGCATCAACATGGCTTCGAGGAGGATACAAACAAGAGTTCAAATCCAAACTTTGGGAAAGATGGGAAAATCCGTTTCCGAAATTTCAAGGACACTAGGTGTGGATAGGAAGACCGTAGGACTGTGGCTGAAAAAGGAGGAAGGCATGGTTGAGGACAAAAAGCGTTCAGGTCGACCGACAACTCTTTCACCTACAACCAAACAAAAAATAAGAAAGATGATAGAAAATAAGCCGGGCGTTGGAACAAGGACCGTGACGAAAAAAATCAACCAATCCCAAAGTTACCAACAACGACGAAAAAAAACATCCCGGTCAACGGTTCAACGATACGTGAAGTCGACGAATTGGGGAAAACATGCCTATGTGAGGCCAGTAAAGCCCCTTCTTACTGAAAAGAACATCAGCGATAGGCTCAGCTTCTGCAGGAGATTGGAAAGCGAGGGATTCTGCGAAGTTAGCGCTCTTGGGAGGTCTAAGAGAGCTAACGTCCTTTTTACGGATGAATCACCGATTGTTTTGCACCCAAGGCCAAATCGGCAAAATATGAGAATAAGGACTAGTGATCCCACCACTATAGAACCTGCCCAGAAGCCTAAATTCGACCTCAAGATAATGGTTGCAGGAGGAATCAGCTCACGTGGGAAGTCGAAACTTCATATTGTTGAGGAAAAGAAAACCGTCGATGGATGCTACTACCGTAACAACATTCTACCTGTTTACGCAGAATGTATAGAAGATAAAAGGCAGTTTCCAGATGAAAATTACGTAATTTTTATGCAGGATGGAGCACGGGCACATACGGCAAAAGCGTCAGTAACCCTAGCGAAGTCGATGTTTCCAAGTGTTTGGGAAGATTGGCCAGGAAACTCTCCTGACCTTAATCCCATCGAACATGTCTGGGCTCGACTTCAAGATAGTGTGTTTAGACGTCCGATGCCGAAGAATAGACGGCAATTGATTGCAAGAGTACAGCAGGAATGGGACAGCTATACTGAGGACGAACTGAAGGATTTGTGTGATAGTTTTGGTAGACGTATTTTACAATGTTTAGATAATAATGGTAGTCATACAAATTATTAATTTTAAGACCATGCAGTGTTATATGTTAACTTCGTAAATAAACTTAAATTTCTAAATTATGTTTGTTCGTTTACTTTTTATCACTAAAAATCTATGGGGAGAAACTTTTGGGCCACCCTGTAGTATTTTCAAGACATTTATGAAAACTTTAGGTATATGTAAAGACTCACGGTGATATCCTCTTTTAAGCATCATAACTGATTTTGGATTATCTTCAATTTTTCTTATAACTTCGATCATTTTTCAAAATAACAGAAAAATTCCAATATGGCGCACGCGGTTCGTACAAAGTGGCGCATTAATTAGGTTTGTTCAATGACAAAGGTGGTATGGTTTTTATACCCTAGATGTAGAGTATATTAGTTTTGATCGAACGTTTGCAACGCGAAGAAATAATCGTCACAGAAAAGAAAGAACTATATATTCATGATTGGGAAGTGAAAAGAAACCATTTTATGCATGTCCGTCTGTATGTCTGTCTGTCTGCCCAGACGATAACTCGAGAATGCTTGTAGCTAGAGACTTGTAATTTGGTACAATAATATTTGATTAAAATTTCAAGGTCAAGTTCGAAGATGAGCAAAATCGGACAACTCCTTCTTAGTGTTGCCATATAAGCATGAGTCGTTTTTATACAAAAATGTTGATATAAGAATGAGTATATTTTTCTACATCTAGGGTTTCACGTAATTGGTGCGACCAATTGCTTCCTTACTAATTACATGTTTTATTGCCCCTTTAGCTACGACATATTTTGTCCTCTCTTCTAGTGTCGAGGAAAACTTGAAAAAGCACTTGGAATGTGCTAATATGTCCAGTGGTTTCCATACTTGCATTCATTGCGATTTCGACTATGATGATTAAGTCTATCAAAAATTTTTAAATTTTTAAATTTTTGATCATACTTAACCTATTACTTTAATAAATATTTGAAAAGTATCGAATATCTACTGTATTTACTTTATTTTTCCACGCAGATGTTACACTTTTAATAGTGCGCCACATTGTACGCATGTGCGTGCAATGTGGCGCAAAGAGGTTCCTGCAGTTTTTGAGCTATATCTCCGAAAATATCTACAACTGTAATGATTGCTTCTGTAATAACAAAGCTTAGTAAATTTCCTTTCAACTCATGCCTACACTCCTGATCTAAACCTCCTTTTAATATCCTTAAGAGCTCTAAACTCAAAACTATAGGCACATTGTACGCCGCTCCCCTAATTAATTATAATCCGTATTTATACCAGTATTTAACGAAAAAAATTTAAAATTCAGTCACCAAAATCAACATTTTTGTATAAAAACGACTCAGGCGTATATAGCAACACTAAGAAGGAGTTGCCCTATTTTGCTCATCTTCGAACTTGACCTTGCAATTTTAATCAAATATTATTGTACCAAATTTCAAGTCTCTAGCTACAAGCGTTCTCGAGTTATCGTCTGGACAGACATACAGAACAGACGGACATGCATAAAACGGTTTCTTTTCACTTCCCAATCATGAATATATAGTTCTTTCTGTTATGTGACGATTATTTCTTGGTGTTACAAACGTTCCCTCAAAACTAATATACCCACCATCTAGGGTATAATAACAAGTGAATTTCAGTCGTGTACAGTCAGTTGTGCTGTCAAACAACCTCGATTCTAGTACTTTTTTCGTCATTACGGCTCTAATTATCAAAAAAAGTTGATCATTAGGGCAGTCCGTAATTGGCAATATTGAGATCATTAGGCGGCCGTAACTATCATTAGCCCATGACAGATCGCAGCGTAATTATTAATTAGCGCTAATGAATGATTACGAGGTGCGATCTGTCTACGGTATTAACCGTTGTTTCGATATCATCAATTTTAATTCTGCACGATGTTGATCCTATATCCTATGATGCTGATTAATGTTGAATGTTGGCCACTAAATTTCATTCTTTCCTCTTTGGCTGGGCCAGCTTTCAATCTGTTATTGATGATTTTTCAGCACTCACCTCCAAAGTTGATAACGTTTTGGATGTGGTATCTCAATCTCTGGTTAATTCCTTTGCTGGGATCGAGTTGCCTACTACAGTTCTTCAAGTCAAGGATATTCGCCATAGTATGTCGCAAGTAAAGAATGCCCTCGGCTCTTTCGCGGACAATATCTTGACAAACTCTGAGTTGCTGAGTAGTATTACTGCGAGCATGGGCTCCTTTTCCGAGCGTTGTTCTTCAATTCAATTCAAGAGTTCGTGTATCTTGATCTTGTTGTTGTCCGTCTGCCTATGGACACTAGTGTTGCCGACGCTAGCTGCAGCGCTGCCTTTGGGAACTACTCATGATCTCGTTGATACTGACACGATAAATCTCGGAGCCCTATGTTCATCGAATTAATAGTTTTCATCGTAATAAGGCTACTATCAACAACAAAAGAAGCAAACATTCTAATGTTCCTGCATCTGCGACTCCGGGTGAGGTTCGTTTTTTTATCTCTCCCCAGGCAGCTATCACCTCCGTGCAGCAGTCCATGGACTCTTCGGACACCGATGCTGTTATGGTTTTACGTCCGGCCGTGCCTCCAAGATCTGTCTTCGTTTCCCGATTTCATCCGGACACCTCATCTGATGACGTTGTGCGCCATATTGCTAAGCTGTGTTGCATACCAAAAAGTCCAAAGAAAACACAGACGCAAAATTGTACCAGTTTAATTTTCATTTTAATTTCAGTTTACTTAATTCTAGTTTTTTACAACAAATAATTTCATTGCGTCACAAAATTGATATCTATTTAGTGTTTTGGCTAGCGGCACGAGTTTTTTCTGCGTCGCTAGCGACGCTGTTTTCATTTGATACCGTATACCGCAAAGTTGGTTCCATTTAAATTTGAAAAAGTTTCCACCACGAAAGGTAGGAAAATAGGGGATAATTGAATTTTTACCTGTTAACGGATTCTGCAATGCATTTACTTTGTACTGAGTTATCGATCGAGTGTTTTCGATGATTCTTTTTTTATTGAATATGTTAGTTAGTATCAAAAAAAGTGGAGCAACCGGAAGGCTTTATCCAGGGGAGCATCTTTTCAGCCTTAACTGGGAAATGTAAATGAGGGGTTTGAGTGGAATGCTAGCTGCTAAATGATTCTGACAAACTCTAGATCACGCTTTATTCATAATTGCTTAACCTGTTCCTACAAAATCATACTTATATCTGGTGATGAACTTGATTGGTTTTGTTGGGTATGGAGCAGCCTTGCAGCGTTAACTCCTAGTTAAAAATTGTACTCTGACTGAACCTGTTTATTGAGTTTCTCTAGCCTCTTTATACAAAATTATCAATCAATACAATAGGTATATTTGCATGCCATTTGCCTAATACTTAACTATTTCTCGATCTTCATGATTTGGTCAATCCCACATATTAGGTGGCATTTTTTCCAAATTTCCTAAGTGGTTCAGATGCTGCCCTTGTCCCATGTCCACATGTTAACTCGAATTTGATTCCCTTTGTTATTATTTAAATGGTTGCATCGTTTATTTTCGCAACGAGCGCGCTTAACCACTTCCCAAGTGCTGACATACGAGAACTCGTACGAGTGAGGCACGTAAACGTGACTGAATGGGAACGGCCATTGACCGTACTCTATGCAGTAGGTCAGTTCTTGGCTTGGGTTGCTCGGCACTTGTTCTTAAGGGCTACCGGTCACAAGTCATCCGGTCAGAAATCATCCCATACAAATTTTTCGGATAATATGTGGCGCTTTTGCTCGGATGACTTGTGACCAAAAAAATGGGCCACAATTCATCAGATGACTTGTGACCGAAAACCCGGATGACTTGTGACCGGCCCGTTTTTAAGTGCTTATTGAGCTAAACGCATTATTGATGCATTCCTGGGTCAACCATAATATCATAGTATTGAGTGGGCATATCATATAAGCTTGCATTTTCATGTTTACTGAAAGGGTCAGTGCACCCGATCAAGCTAAATGAAATGCGATTTGTTAAGCAGAGGTGTTCTTGATCTAATTATATAATATAATGTTTATATTGGTTTAGGAGCTTAGTTAGTTATTAGGTAGCTAAGACTAAAATAGTTCATTTTATTTTTCACTTTTCAGATTCTTTTTTCGTTGGTTTAATTGTTTGTTAAAAAGTTTTATACAGAAATGGTCGCTTTGGTTACCGAATATTTACATAGGTATTAACTTTATTCGTTTTAATATTCCTATAAATACGTATTACAATTAATTATTATTACCATTGAAATTTTTCCATGCCTTTTCAATAATTTAGAATGAATGTCGCTTTTTAAAATGTGAGAATTGTTTTTGCACGGATTTGTATACGATTTACAAACGTTATACCTGTACTTCTGTACATACTTTACAAACGTGTTTCTGCGGTATGTAATACTGTTCTATTGTACATTTAGGATAAGTATTTCATAATTGGTTTAAGCCAATTACACTTCTGTACTACTCATTCCTCTATTTGAAATTTGTGGCGGAACACTTGCAGGACTTCACGGAGCACTATTGTTCCACAGCCAACGAATTGGGAACCACGGCTCTACAGCTTTATATTATGTTCTTAGAAGGCACCTCAAAAATAGTGTATAAATACCTGTAAGAACTAGAAATACAAAGTTATCTAGGCAAACTGTAAAACGACGCGGCGGCGATGCAATTATGTGGACGCCTGAATACATATGACTAACGGCGTGTTTTAATGATTTCGAGGAGAGTAAATGCTACCCACTGAATTTATGGGGGCGTGGATATTATATCATCTTCTTACGACAGGAACTTGAATCTCCCTATATCCTGGCCACCATCATTACCGGCGGCGCGGCGGCTGCGTTGGTGGATGCTGGGTGATGCCCTATTCAGATCTCCCCCGAACTAATGGCGTACTGCTTGCTGACTGGAGCATCTTGAGCTCCATCCCTTTAATCAAGGCCTATATGAATCGAGTCGGGGATGATGTAGACTTTTAAAAAAATCCTTATTCATGCCAAAGCAGAATGATGGCCTTTTCATGTGCATGCATAATTAAAATCCTGCAAGGAGACCGCAGCACAACTTACAATTAGGAAGGAGTACTTTTCTAAAAACAATTTTTTAATTTTTGTTTTGCTTCTGACTGATAATTTCAGTTCACCCACGCCATATTCTTTCCGACCGATGTTCACAGTCTCTCCAGATATCTCATCTACTGAAGTTTTTTCATTTAGAGGAGTTTGTGTTTTAGCTTTTTTAATTATTTTGAATTAACAGAAGAAGAAAACACTGCAAGAGTGGGGTTTTGCCAGTCGTTGACATTTCGCTTGGTTGAGTTTTATGCTGATTAAAATTAAAATACTCAGTTGGTTGTTAAGGAGTTTTAATTTCAAGAAAATCTTCATTAACTCGATGCGCTTTTCAGAGAATTTATTTATGCAATTATTTCAGTAGTTTGCTTTATTTGGGCTATAAAGTCTACCTATACAAACATCCTAGACTGTTCATTAATGATGTTTTCACGTAAGCTTCAAATGAAATGTGGGACAGGTCAGACGATGTATGTATTTGTTAACAAGATGAACCAGAATAAATTATCATCACTACTCATAGTTTTCCTTCATTTAAAAAAAGAATTCCATTGTCCAGTAAATAGGGGGAAAAAAAGGCGTTTTCAGGAAAAATATATAGAAGTAGGGTTTTCTATCTTATTTTATCTTTTGGGGATGCTGAATCCGAATCTGAGGTTTGCCACCTCGCCAGACGCGAGCTTAACTCAGGAGTGGCCCAAAAACCGCCAAATGTTGGTACTTTTTTTTAGTTTTTTTAATATAATTCGAAAACTAAGCATTTTAGCCTGAACTTAACCATATTCCAAATGAAAGTACACAAAATTTTCTATAAAATGAGTATATAAATTTTGAAATTTAGACAACTCGTATAGTCGGTAAAGCGAGTTGAAAAATGACAGTTTTTTAACTCTTCGCTAAAAGATATGAAAGCTCTATTTTAACTGCGCGCTGGTCACCTGTTATAAATTTTATACCCCTAAAACCAAATATTTTGTAAATATCTAGTATTCTGAGGTCACATTAAAGGAATTTGTGAGCCTCAGTGAGCCATCCATGGTCAGCGGGCTCCCAAGTTCTAAGAAATAGTGCTAAGCGTAATAGTCCAGTGCCATTAGGCTTTGACCCGGACACAATTATTAAGACGGAAAAAGTTGCTGGAAATTGTTCAGAATGATGTCCATATTGACCTACCAAAAGTCCCAAAAAATCTGAGTTGGGCAACGGCCACAATCTTGAAAAAAATGTGGTCCTGACGGGATGTTCTTGCAGTTTTTCGCTGATATCTTCTAAAATATCAAACTTTCGAAAAACCGCTACAAACAAAAGTTTTAGAGCATTAAATTCTGCGTCGTATGACACCAAGAGTGAGTTTTTTGGACTACCCCCTACCAAAGTACACGAAGTCAAAGTTGGAGAAATTATCGTCGCCAATCCATGATCTGAACTTTGTCTCGTACATCTTAAACCATTCAGACTGAAACTTCTTAAAAATATCCGGATAAGGGCCTGTCGTGGTTTAGAGTCAAAAACTCCCCGCAGAATAACTTCCAGTACGTGATGTCAACAAGCTAGATGCAACAAATCTTTCTGGAGTATTTGCTCCATCAAAACACAAGCTCCCCTGAGACGGCCAGTATTAGTTGCAGTTGTGTCGAAACACATCGCCTGGATTTTTTCACTTACTCCCCACCCCTAGTTTGATACTGCTGAAACCACAGCCCTCGTTTGAGTGTGGTTTCCTTGTTATTCTCGATTTTCAGAACTCCTATTAAATGGCAATCCTATCGACATTTTTTTTTACTCAACATATCTGGAAGTAGTTTCCAATCCCAGTGCACGACAGCTGCCTCTAAATTAGAATTTTTAAATCTATCTTTGATAAGCTCAGCTCTGTATGTACGACATTGTTGCCTATGAAGTCTCTGTTTAAAATTAATTCTTGTGCATTAAATTCTAATGCCTCGGCGGTTGCTAATATTATTCTGAAAGCGTCTCTGCTTGAAATACTGAGCTCCATTTCGCCGGCCCGGCCATGTCGCAAAATCAAAATTTCAACTATACCAGGAGTTAATACTAGGTTAGTACTAGTTAGTACCCGAATATGAAAGTTGGTACCTTAAGCGTTACTGAGTTATTAACGCAATTCCCGCCAGGGAAATGCGAATCATGATAAACATCTTTCTACGTTTGGTGATAATATGCCGGAGGCTGAAGTGAAATAGATTGTAGTATTATATAATTAAAGTGACTCTTCTCTGCGTCTAAATTAAGGTGTAGATTAAACTAGTAAGGAAGCAATTGGTCACACCAATTACGTGATACCCTAGATGTAGAAAAATATACTCATTCTTATATCAACATTTTTGTATAAAAATGACTCATGCTTATATGGCAACACTAAGAAGGAGTTGCCCGATTTTGCTCATCTTCGAACTTGACCTTGCAATTTTAATCAAATATTATTGTACCAAATTAGAAGTCCCTAGCTACAAGCGTTCTCCAGTTATCGTCTGGACAGACAGACAGACACACAGACAAGCAGACGGACATGCATAAAACGTTTTGTTTTCAGTTCCCAATCATGAATATATAGTTCTTTCTTTTCTGTGACGATTATTTCTTCGCGTTGCAAACGTTCGCTCAAAACTAATATACCCTACATCTAGGGTATAAAAATCCCTCTCGGCAGGGCAATAGGCTAACGTATCTTTCGAAGTGTTTTTGATTGCATTTTTGGGGTATTTTTTTCAAAATCGAGAAACTAGTTATAAAATGATAAACTACGCATCAAGAGCTTTTCAACGATACCCTACAGGACGTGATTTTGAAAATTCGAATTTCCACCCCCAACCCCACTCGTATCCCACCATCCCCTAATTCGATGGGGTCACCGTTAACCTCATAGAGAGTACTCTAATTTATGCAAATAAAGTTTCTCCCTATACTTCATAGGGGCCGAGATGTATTTTTTTTTAAATTTCAAACCCCTCCCCCGGCCACCCCCTTGGGACGATTTTGCTCATTAACGTAATTAACCGAACTATTAACATTTGGTTCCAATATCTTCAAAAATACATACATATATTATATGTATTATGTAAACTTTCGAAAAAATTGTACCTCGACTTGAACTTTAGGAAGAAACTTTACTTGCATAAATTAGAGTACTGTCTATGAGGTTAACGGTGACCCCACCGAATTAGGGGATGGTGGGATACGAGTGGGGTGGGGCTGGAAATTCGAATTTTTTAAAACCACGGTTTGTGGGGTATCGTAAATTGTTCATGGCGGCCAGGCTCAACGACAACCTGGTCTGGCTTCCGATCTGTGCGGCCAGACTGTGTAGCTCTGGTCGTGCGTTTATCGTGCGTCTTAGTCTGACTAGTGTGCGTTGCTTCATATAAATCCATGTTAACCTGGCCGCTCGGTCTTGGTCTTGGTCGTGGTCTTGCAGTCTTGGCCTGGCTAGTGCGCGTTTACCCTTATACTGCTGTAGTTTCCAATGTATTATTATTATTTATTACTATTATATATAACGTCCATACATTGCTCCTTAATTTTGAAGAAATTCGTTATGAGGAACTCTTTTTGCACATACCGCGCTTAAAAGCCCATACTGCACCCGGTTTGGATGGATGCATTCCAAAGTTATTCAAAATTACATCTGATTACATCAGTTGTTCATATATTTAATTTGTGTCTCCAGCAAAACATTTTCCCCAACCGCCTGCAAACAACAGTAATTATTCCTATTCATAAAGGAGGCGACAAACTAGATCCCTCTAACTACAGGCCTATAGCCCTTCCGGTGGTCAGTAAATTGTTAGAACAATGTGTTAAGGAAAGACTGCTAACACACCTTAGGCTAAATAACGTTCTAGCGCAGAACCAGTATAGATTTGCAGCTGATAAAAGCACCTCTGATGTCTTATATGAGGTAACAAGTTTTATAAGTACTGCGGATTGATAATAATGATAAAGTAATTCGAGTTTTTCTTGACATCAGAAAGGCTTTTGATACCGTTACGATAACATACTCTTGAATAAGTTGTGTAATGCAGGTGTGCGTGTTAACGCTCTTGCCTTTTTAGGTTTTTATTTGGAGTATAGAACTCAAACGGTTAAGGTTCAAGAGGGGATGAGCGCCAACTGTCTCGTGTACAATGGTGTACCTCAGGGTACTGTACTTGGCCTTGTTCTATTCCTCATGTATATGAATGATTTGTCCAAGTTTGAAGGTAATGGACTTGACGGTCATATTGTGGCATTTGCCGATGACACGGCATTACTTTGTAAGGCGTCCAATTAGACTTCGGCTATATCATCTGCCAATAGAAACATGACTGTTGTGCACCATTGGATTAATTATCACAGGCTCTCCCTTAACCTTAATAAGACATATTACAAAGCGTTAGGTGACACTAGAAGTTACAAGGATAGTGAATATAAATTACAAATCAGCCAATCAGTAATAAAAAGGGTAACCGAAATAAGGTTTATATTGACTATATTGAATAAGCAGTTTATATTGACAGATGCCTAAAATGGGATAAGCACATACTGCATTTATGCAATAAACTGCGGAGGACTATCTATCAGTTTTTGATAATTCGTGATGTTCTCGAGCACAACCATATTAGACTCGTCTATTATGATATTTGTCAATCGCTCATCCACTAGGGTATTCTGGTATGGGGCTCAACGTTTACGTCCCACCTTAAGCCGTTGCGAAACCTGCTAAGTAAAAGAGTAAAAATATATATCAGGCAATCAAAATATTTCTCCACAACTCAAGCGTTTGCTCAGTTTAGAGTAATGAACGTCCGCCAGCTGTTTGCATTTTGTCTTCTGAAATTTATGTTTAAAAACCACGATAGCTTTGCTGCTACTAGTACACCGTATCTTACGCGCAGACAACTCACACGACCACTGTATGAGCAAAGATGTCGCAAACCGTTAGCGTGGTAGGGCCAAGACTATATAATAAGTTGCCATAATTGGAATTAAGAATAGCCTTAATACCTTGAATTATAAAGGTATATTGAAGAAATTTCTTTGAAATAACACCTATATCTGTAGTGAATTTACTTAGAAACATAGATTGTTTTAAATTATTGTAATAGTTGATAAGTTTTTCATTGAAATACTTGTTTAATATATAAAATGTTTGAATAGACTGATTTAGACGTTCTGTCAATTGTTGGTGCCCAGCCCTCACCCTGGAGCCTTGGCTCCTGTGAGTGGTTAGCTGTTGACTACTTTTTACCCGACTGCGGCAAAGCCAAAAAGAAGGGTTATGAATATAGCAGTCTATGTATGTATGTATGTACGTATGTTCCAACGTAGCGTCTAAACTACTGAGCCGATTTTCATAAATGAGGTGTCAATCGATTCGTAATTATGGTCCAAGTGACAATAGGATGGATGTTACATCCGGATGACAATATAACGGATGTTACATCGAAAAAAGGGGGGCGCTGAAAAAAAAATTTTTTGCTATCATATCGAGTGAGATGTCAAATGAAAGACAAGAAAATTCTGAGTTCAAAAATATAAATATAGTGTAATAATAAAATATACCAAGCGACAGAAAAACTATTTTACTAAGTAAATTTCTCTACACCATGGTAAGCGTAAGCGGGATTGTAATATCTATCTATTACATTGATTCAATTGGTTTGATAACCCCCCCCCCCCCTCCCTTTAGGGTTGAAATTCCAAAAACTGTTTCTCAGCGATAAGCTATGCGGTAAGTTGCAGATGTACTCCAAATTTCATGAAAATCGGTCCAGTTGTTCCGGGAAAACCTTTTTCACCCCTTTTTACCCCCTTAAGGGTTGAATTTCTAGAAACCGTTTTTTAGTGGTTACTTACAGCCTAAAAGGAACGTCCATGCAAAATTTCAAGGTTCTAGGTCAATTTGTTTGGGCTGTGCGTTGATTATGAGTGAGTTAAAACGGAAAAGTTTAAAATAAAAGAAAAGTTTAAAGAACTTTAACCCGACTACGAAAAAATATAATTATAGGAAAAAGTTCCAAAATCTTTAACCCGACTAGGGATAAATAAAATAAACTAAAAAGTAAGAAACAAGTTCGGTGCTGATTGCTATCATCGTCTTATTGAGTAAGACTAGCCTTTTGATATGTTAAGTATATTGCTGTTTATTAAGTTCTATTGAAGTCTGGCAGTTCCACATCAAATAACGTTATAATTCAATTCAAATGCCGTGGTCGTGCGTATTTTTACCCGACTACGACCAAGCCAAAAGGAAGGGTTATAATTTTAGCAGTCGATGTATATATGTATGGGCAGAGTAATAAATAAGTCACTTAAAACATTACAAAAATTAAGGTACTTAACCAACTAGAAAAAAAAATATATATATAGGTATAATTTATTATAAACTACATAAAAAGTTTTATTTTTCTATCAAATTAGAATGTTTACATTTCATAGTTGACAAATAAAATAATAAAAAAATACGCACGACCACAGCATTTGAATTGAAGTATAACGTTATTTGATGTGGAACTGCCAGACTTCAATAGAACTTAATAAACTAGAATACTTAACATATCAAAAGGCTAGTCTTACTCAATAAGACGAAGATAGCAATCAGCACCGAACTTGTTTCTTACTTTTTAGTTTATTTTATTTATCCCTAGTCGGGTTAAAGATTTTGGAACTTTTTCCTATAATTATTTTCGTAGTCGGGTTAAAGTTTTTTAAACTTTTCTTTTGTAGTTTATTTTATTTATCCCTAGTCGGGTTAAAGATTTTGGAACTTTTTCCTATAATTATATTTTTTCGTAGTCGGGTTAAAGTTTTTTAAACTTTTCTTTTATTAATAATTGCGATAGTTCTACATAAATAGGAAACTTAAGAGAAGAATATCTAGATTCTTATATTATTTAAAACATTAGATTTAAAAAATATATGTGTAGGTACCTAATAAAAAAAAATAGCTTACAGCAATCCCACAGGCTGAGGTAGAGTTCGAAGTGTTTTTGATTGCATTTTTTGGGGGAATTTATTTCAAAATCGAGAAAATAGTTATTGATTTAAAAAGACGGGGTTAAAAACTTTCATAACATAACAAACTAATCACAAGTAAGAAATAAATTAAATATCGTAATGGACAATACAACTTTGAAATTAATTGATCGGTGCTAAAATGTCAGGAAAGAATTCGTCAAAGTAAGCAGCGGAAAACACAAACACATATCAAAATGCAAATGTCTTTTGTTAAAAACTGATTTTTTAAAGATAACGGAAATCATAATATAAAGAGCAAATTATAGACCAATTAAATGAATTCAACATGTACCACTCGACATTCTCCGCTGTGAAAGATATGTCTTATATTGAAAAGCATGGATTGTTTCCCATTGCTAAGGTAAAAAATAAAGAATTCACATAAAAACTGTTCATGTACATTACATTTTTTTAACAGAAATTATTATCCGAAATTTGTATCAATCGTCCTATTGATGTGAGGGACTACATTGCTCGAAATGTCAAAAGAATAAGTATTGAGTTGAGGACAACACAAAATTTGTTCCTTATTCCCACTTCTTTCGGTAAGTACACGATATTAAAAGAAAAATAATATTATATAGGTATTCAAACATTTTTGAAAACTTCATTGCAACTTATTGCACAAAAATAATAATTCCAAGTTTTAATTACAACATATCGTCGGTCGGTGCGCCTGCCAAAACCTTTATGTATGTCGAAGTGCGCGTCGACTAAAGAAACGCTCATATGAAGTGTAATTTTTCTCTAGAAATCGACTTAAAAAATGATATTTGCACCTAATTCTAATTTGTGGTAATGGAAAATCGGCTAGGTGTAGGTGTTCTCTAAAAAGTATTTAATTATCTTATTGCACAATGATCATTAGGGTGGGTCGAAAATTGCAAAAGTTAGACAATTTCAACGTAATAGAGCGCAATAGTTCTGCCTTTAAACCAGTATTAAAGGGTTAAGGGTTTCAAGCCCAACTCAGGTATGTTTTATCTTCAAGGTGGTAAAATCCATTTATAATTTGCGAATTCATTTTCATATGTACGTGTTAAAAAATTTCATGAAATCAAACAGCTTTTTTTGATATTATTTTATTCGCTTTTCAGTTTCTGTTTTCATCAGGTTAATTTTTTGTTATTTTTCATTTTTTGTGACTAAAATCTCCAATAGATTGAAAATCTTCGAAATCGGGTAACCCAGTACAAAGTTATGCGTCGTATAATCGATTAACAAATAATAATTCAGAAAATAAAAGAAAAACCAAGTGTTATTATCCCACATTTATTATACCATTTCATACCCTATATCCAAGAGTGTTTTCGATATATAGACATTAGTTTTTAAAATAAAATTTGCAGCAGAGATATTTCTAGCGCCCAAGCGGTTTTAGAAAAGTTGATTTTGGCAGTCAGAAAAGTGGTTTAAACTTGGAAAAATTTCATTTCACAAAAATGACTTCAAACTTTGTAGGCTTTTTACGCAAAACTTTCCATTATTATACTGACTCAGTGGCTCATTAGATTTTTTAGTGTAGTACCTTTTTAGAAAGGTACATTTATTATCTTTCCAATAAGGTAAAAAAACATTAAGCTATCTCTAGTAGTTTCAGAGATATTGGCATTTTAGTGCAACAACCTCGCCCACGATCAAGGAACTAGAAATCTAAATCGGAACGGGGTGAAGATAGAATTTTTTCGTACAACAATTTTTTGTTCGCCATGAGATCCCCTATCACCCTGTTTCAGGTTGACCGTCTTTGCTGTTACACCCTGCATAGCAATCCGAAATTAGAAATTTTGACTTTTTTTGAAAAATGCAGATTTCAACCAAATACGCCTCAGCAGGTTGCAGCCATACCGTACGTCTGACAGAAAAACTGTAGAAATAAAAATTAATCAGGATTAAAAGAGCTACATATTATTTGAAATAACTTTTTCAACACATCGAACTGTTCTCAAAATATTAGCTGCATTGACAATTTTGGCCTCCATCTTCGCGGGCATCTTCAATTTAAACCATGTTGCCAAGGTGTGATTTATGGCGATTTAGGAATAAGGCACTTTTAGCTATTATTTATCGTGTTGCAATTTTTTTGGGGTTAGGCCATATTTTCTCATAAAATGACTCCACTAATTATCTAATTCTGGAAATGATGTCTGATTGAACTCAATGTTCGAATATTAAGAAATCACGAGATTAAAAGTTTGTTCCCATTGGTGAAAACGCGTGGATGGAGACGATGATGAACAGCTGATTAGATTTGGACAAATCTGTTTTTGGTGGAAACTGAATGCATAATTGTGCTAGTAGTTTTTCTTGGAAACGTGTCTGGACAAGTGTAACACCGGAAAGAAATTAGTGTTGGAAAGTGAATCACATCACAGTCGATCCTCATAAGGTGGAAGACAAGAAGGATCTGACCATGGCCAAAGGTGTGCTCAAAGGTGCTCATGGTAGTTGATATTGATGGCTTGATGAGTTACTAATATATGTGTAATTCACCTGGAAATGATGAAAATAAAAATTTATGGAGCAAAAACCGCCGTTTTTCTGCTATTTTTTACATTTTAAGATTTTTTCTTCAACTCTGACCAACTGTATCTCGAGTAATACTGGGTCAAGTGTGAATAGTGAAATTTGACGCAAATTTAATGCTCTACAATTTTGTAAAATATATTGTGAAGAAGAACGCTTTCGGCTTTGTTTAGAAGCTATACGCGAAAATCTGGAAAAAGTCCGAAAATTTGGAGGTTTTTTGCCCCCAACTTCCCCCCTATTGAGATTTCGATCTAGCAACAGGCAGATTCGTATTCAGCGGGGTCGAAATATCCTAAAAACGTTGTTTCCCCAATTGTTTCATGAAATGCTGCTTGCATTGCACTTGTCTGAAAACGTGCCTGGTCTATTTACTCATCTTCGTGCTTGATCTTACAATTTTAAAGAAAAGACTTCTCAAGTTATCATGTGGAGAGAGAAGCTGACATCTATAGAACAGTTTCTTTTCACATGGATCGACAATTAATTTTTTTTATCATTAGCTTTTTAATGCCTTGCAAAAGTTTGCCCAAAATAAATGTAACCTAAATGTACTGTATAAAAATAAATAACAACATTAATTTTGTTATCCTGTTTGCTGGACAAATTTAATTATAAATTATTTTATTTTTCAGATATGAATACTTTAACTGATATTTTCAAAAAAAGTTACAATATTCCAATAATAACATATACAAAAGCGGTTTGTAAATTTATTTAAAAAAAAATATAATTGTATTTTCATTTATAGAGACAACCGAACGATACAGAAAGGGTTTTAAGAAACTTCCAAAAGTTCTTAAAACATTACAATCTAGAAAAAAATCACCGGATATTCATAAGTAAATCATATTTTTAACTTTCAAAAGTAAATAAGTATTGATTAGCAACCTGGCGTCCAGATTTCCCACGAAACAATGAGGAGGCTGCAACTTTTAAAAACAACGGTTTTAATTTCAACAGTGTTGTTGAAATTCGTTCCGATAAACAGGAATGCCATAGTGATGAACCATATAAATGTAAATGTGAAGTGAGTTCTGAAAAACACGCTCGCGCTGCTTCAGTGGAATTTAAGGAAGTTGAAAACTACTTCCAGAACGCATTTCGCGTAATTACAATGAAAAATGAAAAAAATGTGAAAAATAAATATATTTCTAAACAAACAACAAGAAATATCGGGAGCCAATTAATAGAAATAACAAGAAATTTAAAATTTGATCAATCCGAGGAGCGATTCTGCCAGAGGGTGGTAATATACGGCCGCAGAGGTTCAGGCAGAACAACACAGGGACTTGCCTTGGCAAAACGGTTCAATCTTGTTTTCGGTACAAATATTATAATTTCTCCTGAACCACTTTTACTAAAACTGAAATATATAAGTTAACGCAGAGAGTTTGTTAGTGGAGTACTTAAAATCCTGCTCCCCAATTAGTGAAGCACTACGATCGGATTTAAAGGAGTACAATCTAGTTTCCACTACTCTCCTGGCGTCTTTGATATATAAGAGGATATTGGAGAAAGACGCTGTAACGAATGGATACGTGATTGTTGGTTTTCCGTATAATTTAAATGGATTTCAATACTTGAAAAAATTTACACTTCAACCTAACAAGTATCCGAATACAATATCTTTCAAAAATATTAAGAATATGTACATCATAATATTGTCGCTTTGCAGGATAATTTTTCTTCATTGTCGCAAAAAAATATGTTTGGGTCGATTGATTAAGCGCTGGAAAAAAGACACAGCACACGTTTGCAGAACAGTGGAAGATCTACAATCAAAAGACAATATAAATTACGTCAATAAAGAGGTAAGAATAATGATTAATTTTTCCAAGAATGCCCAAGGTAGAGCAGCGGTCTACCTATATGAATTGAATACATATCTTTCTTATCGTTGTCAAGACTAAATAAGATTTGGTTCTTTTTATACCCTATGTAGGGACTAGAGGGAGAATTTTATATAGTTTTGACTTTTGAGCGAACGTTTGTATTTCCAATCCCAAGAAACAATGGTGTAATTCCATGTTACAGTGTTTACACTTTAAATTCACCCTTTTGCAAACGAAATTCATCCTTTAGCAAACCGAATTCAACCTTTTGCAAAAAAAGTAGTTTTACGTTATATCATTAACAATAATGAAAGATTTTAGTTCAGAAAAGGAAAATTTAAAAAATAAAGCACATTTTAATGTAATTCGCAAACGTTTAAACCCATTAGAAATGAAACTAATACTTAATTGTACAAGTTCAGATTACAACATTTTTTCACGAATATTCTTTAAAGTTATTGACGGATTTTCTTCAACTATTTGCTCAATTTTGTTTAATATCACTTCAGTTAATTTATTGTTCTTATTACCACCCCGTTTTTCATTTGGTAAAATACCACCATTTTTGTTGTATCCTTTTATGATGGACTTAGTCGTATTTTTATTAATGCTAGCGATTTCTGCCAATTCTTTAATGGTTTTGGCATCATCATACCGCATTAGAGAGTGATTCATAAAAAATGCTGTGGCGTCAAACACTGAAGCATAATTTTGATGATATTTTATCAAAATCAACAATAAAAGTTCCGGTGTGGAGACTGCCACACATTACTTCCATATTAATTGAATTTTTACGTAAAGCAATGAATACTTACAATATTAATTAAGAATTAGATTTAGGGATTACAACAGACTCTGGCGGTGCTAGCTATTGCGGGGCCCTGTGCGGTACGAGTTTTGCGAGGTCTTTACTTCCGTGGGGTGGGGGGCCCATGGAAATACCCCGGAAAAATTATGGGATATATATATGTCAAACTGCACATTTTGATACTTTCTGGCGCATTAGCATTCGGCATTCATCAGTTTTTTAGCACAATATATTAATAGGCAAGCACAAAAATTGTCGTACGCTTTTCTCAGCTTGTGGACGTCGTAGGAGAAATTCACGCAAACCGTTAGAAAGGTATTTTCGTGCAGATTTGCAGAATACAAATATTTCTTTCATGCGTTTTCATTAACACAGGTAAAAATGATATAGAAATATACGTGAATTATCCCATACATAATGTTTGCAACAACAAAATACATTGCAATTTGAGGGTAGTAAACGTAGATGGATTTACATGTTGTTTTTTAATTTAGAATCAGTGAATGGGGATCTTTCCGATGCGGTTAAATTTTTTTACGTTGGGATTGTCCAATTTGGGTCGTGTGCTGTATCAAATTAAAGCTCCTGATTACTACTATTAAATTGGCATATTTTTTCTTCTTTTCTTTATAACAGACTTTTTTCATTCGAACCTTATATATAAATAGTCGTAGGGAAAAGTGTTCAGTACGATTTCCTCTTCTATTTATGAACCGATTTGCATAATTTTTTTTTTAACAAAAGCTACCTACTTATAAGGAGGAGTGCACTGTGCACCGAAACCTTTTTGTGTTACTTTAACTGTTAAATTAGATAAAATAAGGTAAAGTGTATATCACCATATAAAATACATGTCATGAAAAGAGAAAAACGAAGAAAAATTCAGGGTGCAATCATTGACGACTGCCCCAATCATTGAGGGCGACACTCAATGTTATTTAGATAATCATTATATTTTCGCTAAAAACTCATCTATCTGACATATGCATATTAATTCGCATCTACCATCTCTTGCGAACATTTTGGTGTAATTACTGTTTCGCTGTGAAAAGTAGCTTAGAAGATTCTTGAAAATTAATTTAAGTGCCTCCATGAAAAAAAAATTACATGAAAAAACAAAACAAATTTATTTCACATAAAAACCCGTATAACGGTTAAACATAGAAAATTCAAATGTTCCCATGAAATATGTAATACACTATGCTAAAGAGTAAAGCGTTTAAAAGAAAAATCAGCCCCCCAAACCAACCTACACCACCTCCTTCTGAAGAAAAATTCGAAAAATAGACATTTGAACGATATTCGAATAAAAAAAGTCTGTTGTAAACTTCCTTATAGAAGGACAACAAAATATGCCTTTCAATAGTATTCAGCAAGAGCTTTAATTTGACATCACACACTGTCCGAATTGGACAATTCCAAAGGGGTGGGTTCCACCCCCACCTCCATAACCCCAGAAAACGTAGAAAATTTTTAACCCACCGGAAAAAAACCCATGTAAATCCTAAATTTTTTTCAAAAATAATAATCGCCGACAAGAACGCGGGAAAAAATGTTTTCGTAATACTAATCATCATGCAAAATGACTATAATTATCATTAATAATTGGCCTTCCTAAGTATTTTCATAATGCCACTTGATACTGTAGATATATACTCTTAACATTAGCATGTCGGTGAGGCGAACTCAAATTTTATACTTATCCAAAAGCGCCAACGCGCCTATAAAGAAGTTTGCACTTCAATTTAATCTTCTCATGCTATCAAATGGGATAGATTTTTTTATTGCCTTTTTATAATTTTTTTTTTTTGATTTTTAACAAATATCAAACAAATTGGATTAATTATAATAGTTGTAAAGGGACCATTTTTATATAGGCAATTTTACCACAAAATTTGTCCAAATTGTATCATGTTTTAGAATTTGTATAAAAAAAAAAACACTTGTAAAATAATTCAGATTATGAAAATTTTTCAAAAATGAAAAGTGTTTTGGAATGAAAGAAATGAATTGCTAGCAAAAGTTGTTAATGGGTAATTTCACAGTAGATATTTGTGTTAACCCGGTTCAAGTTATAAGAATCAATTTTATAGTCTACTGTTGTACACTGTCAACTATTTGCCAGAAACGTTATTCTGCTGTTGTTAGTGAGTTTATTTGCTTATGATCAACTTTTCTATGGATTTTAAAAAAATTAAACCCTTTTGAGTAGGTAGCACTTAAAATGCAATTCAAAATCAAGAGTTAATTTCAACTGACATTTGTTTTACAACAAATTATGTATATGAAACTTAAGTTAAGCGACGGACGTTTTCCGCTTAAGTTAAAGTATTGTTAAAAACAACATTGCCACTTTCAAATCAAGGCATACTTTAATACTATGTTCATACCGAGCTAATTGCAAAAGGTTAGTTTTCAATATAGAGCTAGTCTACATAGGTAAATTGAAAGTGTTCACATCGGCAAATAAAAACACAATATCGATGCTTGAAAGGCAAAAGGGGCTATGCGACAAAATACAAATTTCGGTAAAAAATTCACTAAAAATCGTGGAATAATCAGATTTCTAAAATTTTTGCCTTTCTGACGCCTGGAATTCGGTCTCTAACTCATAGTATTGGTGTTTTCTTAAAATGCTATTTATTATCAGAATTAATGTCGCTTATGCACTTTGGTCACGAAAATAGAGCAAAGAAAAATGTTCTAAGTATATAATTGTTTTAAAAGTTTATGAAAGTAAAGAGGTGCAACCGCCATAATTGTTGTTCAGTAAATCAAGGAAAAAGATTTAACCTGATTTTTCAGTTGTTTAAACAACAAGCAAACTAGCCTAAGTGACTTAAGTCAGTTACATCAAGTTCAAATCAATCGGCATAATATACACACTGGACGGTTGAAGAGATTAAATAAAACGAAAAACATTCCTATCTAATCTCATTATATTCATAAATTGGGATATTTGATTTTTCAGTTTCAAAAAGTTAAAATTAAGCTAACAAAAATTGCAACAGTAGTCGAACTTCCATAATATTACTTTCAAGAAACCAAAACATAATCCAACAACAACAACAACAATCTTTAAGCATTTATTCAGAATCAACATCCTATATATCTGTCTCATTATATGGCCGTGGATCTTGCCTTGCTGTTGTAAATATTGTACACCATTGTGATGGGCCATATGCAGTTCTTTATATGCACTGAATCCACCGCCATGTAGCTGTGGCCCGTCAACAAAAAATTTATTTGTATAGTTTCAATGTTATTGCAATTTTGAAGAGTTGAGTGAATCATAGCCATAATTACTCGATTACAATTATAGTAAATATATATATTACAGGAAATGTTATAGACCGTAGACGTTTGCAATTGACAACCTTAAATTTATTTCGATTTTTATGATATTAAATCTTAGAGCAAGATCATAAAAAGTATGAATTATATTAACTTATTACAAAAGACCACACTCTAAGTACTAAATGCATAAATAAATTACTGAAATTCATATACGCCAAGTCGTCAACGATTCAAATTAAATTGACAAATAAATTTAAATGACAAATACATAAATTCAAACGTCAAAATGGATGAACTCAATGAACTAAACTCAGGTGAATACAGTTTTTTACACGCAATGTATCCGCAATATATATCACAATCACATGTAGCTATATGACAATATATCTTTGCAATATGTACTGTAAATTGAATCAATATAGCCGCAATTTAGCCCTATATTGCCAAATTCGGCTATATTGCTGAATATTATATACATAGCTTCGGTAATCGGTGTGAACATATGTGTAGTATAACCAATAATTAATTAAACGTATTTTTGAGCTTAAGCTAGCACTGTAGAATTGAGTGTTATAGGAAATTCAAGAGACCGAGCAAAATGTATACCTACTTGTTACTTGTTAGTTGTTACCAAGGAAATAGGAATGCGTGCTACAGTGGGCGTCCTATCCAGATTCCACTGTATGAGATTTCGCAACAGCCATTTAAGATTTGGTGTTTTTATTTCATATTTTATGCAACAGCTTTGAATTAATTATCTTCTTTTCGTTTTAATTTATTTTAGATGGAGTATTTTGACATGCAGAAATCTAAGGTCCTAAAATATTTATCAATTTTAAAAGAAACTATTCACATTGACGGAAATCATAGTTATAAAAATGTACGGAGAAATATTTTTGCTAAAGTTGAGCAAAACCAAATTCAAATTGGCATGGCCAAATCCCAAAATTAAAGTTCATGGAATCAAACATTTAGCTAGATTAGATATTATACAAAAAATTTATAAAAATTGTAAAATTCAAAAAAATTTAACTTTGTTATTTTTGTTGTTTTGTATCCCATTCCAAATAAATCATAATAGGTACATTATACTCTTGTAAAAATTTCTTTTGTAATATAAAGAATAAGCACAAAAGCTTAGCAGAACTTTTTGCTCGGAAAAAAATCATCCATAGAAACATCTAAATAGGATAAACTTCTTTGGATAGCTACTAAACCTTTGACTGGAATGCTTTTGGTTTCGTGCAACGCATAATTATACAACTTCAAGTGGAAAAATCATGAATCATCAGAGGAACGAGGATGCTCTTTCTGGATCAGTCGACTGTAAAGAAAATCAATTTTCTGTAAAACTTAGAATAAAAGATCCCTAGCCCCATTTATTCTCATTTATTCAGTTTCAGCATGTAAATCAAACGTTTTCTGGATGAAAAGCTCTTCTGCAAAATGAAAACGCACTTTACGCTACCCGACCAGTACAACTGGCAGACCTGCTTTTTCACATTCACAGGATATGTTTTTATATCCTTATTATTCTAACCTAAAGCTGCACAAAGGCATCTATATCTGCTGGCAGAAGATGGGTGGAGCAAGTGGTTTGCAACAACAAAAACCAAACTTCATCCAGTAATCGGAGTGATAAAAAAATGTTTTTTACCCTCACAAAACGTAAAGTTCGATTCAGAAAACAAATTCAGAAGAAAAACTCTGATTTTCCGGCCTTTAGACTTTCATGATGAGCACCCATTTGCCCCAACCATAGTTAACCCTCGTCGAGTATCTATTAATTAGCGAGAGCTCGTTATCCTCCAATTTGCTGGTGGATGGCGGCGGCGTCAGTGGATGCTGCAGCGGTTGGTGGCGACAGGTGGCAATGGTGGTAGATGCTGTTCCAAATGGAAATACTTCTGCTTTTATCGTTAAAAAAATTAAAGAAAACAAAATTTAGCGATGATGATGCCGCGAATCTACTGATGTAGCAGTTATTAAGCTTTAAAAAACCTACTCATGTGGATAACTTTTGAGTCGTCGCCTTAAATGTCGTCGGATTCAGACAGGTGGGGTGAGATCATATTTTTGCGAACCGAACTGTTACCGTTCAGAACAAAAACAATGGCCATCGCATACACAAAGGAAGAGGAATATGGATTTTATTCTAGAATAAAATATTTCAGTTGCGCACGACATAGGGAATTAACCGAAATTTAGCACATGTTATCTGATTCTGCACTTAAACAAAAACTTGAGGGGACGAAACCAAAATTTTCCCAACTTAATATTCGAATTTCGCAACTTAACAGTGTAAAAAACCAATCCCTAAAAACGAAATTTTTTACTAACTATAAGTATAATTCACTTTTTATTTTAAAAATGGGACAATTAAAATTAACTTAAAATATCAAAAATGATTTGAGTTCATAATTTTTTTAGGAGGAGAGCAGACCATACTGTCACTTTTGCATTAAGCCGGAGTCAGCCGATAGTAAAACCTCCACATTTATAAGCACTTTTAAAAAATTTCTATGGTGTGACTCGAAAATATGCAATGTGGCATTATCGCTTGGCATATGTGCCAAAAATATCGGAATATTTTCGGCAAATCAAAGAAATTTCAAGTTGTCCGAGTCACACGACACAAACTTTGTGTACACATTTTTGAAGTGGCTGCTCGTGCGCAGTGCTCATGTATTTATTATTACTGACTGAATACAATAACATTGGTAATCCTCCCAAGCAGCATTTATTTTATTTAAAAAAAAAAATGTCTTTTTTAAAAAAAAAAATTTCATTTTAAAAAAAAAAAATTTTAATTTTTTCACTCTTTCATCAAAATCGACTTCATATTCGATATCCTCATCCTAAAAAACATAAAAAACGATACCCCACATGCCCAAGTTCACAAAAACTTTAAAAATGCGTAATTTTACCCCCCTTTTTCCCCCCTAAAAACCCAGGGTGTATTCCGATCAAGCTGACGAGCTTCGAGACACAACTAGGGTCCAAATGTAGGCTATATGCGAAAGAACGATGTTTTTCTACCGTTATTTAAGGTAGATAGCGCTGACACGGCGGACGGCGGACAGACACTGCAGTTTTGGACTCTACGCATCTTGAAACGTAAAAGAAAAAAATTTGAGGGGGGGGGTTATAAAAAATATTCCCGAACCGATTACAAAGGTGTATTATTCAGAGAATAATAAACCAAAAGCTGGCCAAAACTAGAAGATATTGAGTAATCCTTACATAATTTGGTACTCGGCGGTTTTCGAGGTCGCTGATTACAAATATGAAGTCAAATGTGCAAAAAACAGAATGGCGGCCCGAAAATGGCGAACCATATTACTCAAAATTGAAGGAATCTTTACGAAATTCGGTACTCGGGGGTTTTCGAGGTCGCTGATTACGAATCTAAGGTCAAATGTGCAAAAAACAATACGGTTAATAGTAATTAAAACAAATTTTTACTTAAACAATATTTTCAATAAAACTAGAGATACAATTTATTGTTTTTTAATCACTATCTTCATCGCTACTACTGTCAATATTTACAATAATTAGGTCTTTTACAGAAGGATGTAATTCTCGTCTTATTTCTTTAATCTTCTTTAAACTACTTATAAAAGGATCAGACGACAATAGAAGGTGATGAAAAATATCAGTGTTCGTATCAATTCTGGATGTTTTGCGAGAATGATTTTCGCGGAAGTTTTTAATGTCCTTATTTTTCACCTCCTGCGCTTCTTCACTCAATTGTCCTATTAGTATAATAAAAGATTTCGCTATCGAGGATCCATGGCATAAAATTTTATGTACGGAAGGTGGCATATAATACCAACTGTACAATCTTATGTACAGAAGTACAGTTCTGCTGTTTCCCAACAGAAACATCCAAATTTTACGAAATCAATATTATGCCTACAAGATAATGCTTGCAGAATAACATGGAAGCGAATAATAAGACTTTCGTCAAGACCTGTTATATCTGCAGATATACTGTGGTTTTTAAAAAAGCGTCTAGCCGTGTTTCCATCACTACTACTGCGAAATCCCGGTTTCGGAAAATCGACAAGTAGACCTAACCTCTCACGAAATTCAGTTTGTATTTCACTTTTCTTATTTTTCACACGGACATCGTACCCACCCTTCTTGCTTGCCTGAAATGACCACACAAAGATTTAAAATTATAATCTTTTTTATAAATATTATATATAATATTACCTTCCACTGTTTGAAGTCCAATCTGTATGAAAGGTGAAGAAGACATTCAAAAAATCGTATGTAGGCGTGTAGTGTTGATAGACCAAATCTTGAATAATAAGTAATTTTGACTTTAGATCTATGTCATTTATTTTCTAATTAAAACGGTACTCACTTAAATGTAGATTGCACCTCTGTGGTCTGTTTAATTAAATTCAAATCATTGAGTTGTGAGGTTTTTAAGCCACACACGTAACAAATCATTGATGAAGTTTGTGTGCACCCCTATATTTATAATATGTACATATAAAATAGTTAAATATACAAAAAAATTTTTACTGTACCTTTCCGTCAATCATTGTAAGCTCCAACTGGAAGTTCACCGATCCAGATTCACTTGCATACGGAAAAAGGTTTCTTATTTGTGCACTTATATATTGTTCTTCTTTCTGAGATACTTCAGTGGTTTCTTTTAAATTCTGAAGTCTAATTGGCCTACAATATCTGACTGAAGAACACGTAGGATTTTGCCATATCACATCATTAGTCAATTGATTGACCAATCGAATGGGTACTAGTGATGTGACAAACAAAGTATCGTCTTCAGTTCCACTATCCGAAATTTGTTTGTAGGTACTTCGTAAATCCCGAGGTACCATCAAAACCCGACTTACAGTCCAGAGCAGTGCTAATATTATTCATGCATGAAATACTTTCTAAGACTCTCCGGGCAGTATGCTTCAAAAGAGATTGCAATTGTATCTAGAAAACAATTATTCTTAACAATTATATCAAACATGAATAATATATTTATGTTTTAATAAGGCTATTAAATTAATTACCTCACATTTCTCCTCAGTTATTGATATATTATCTGGGTAAGCATCCTTTTTGGCAGCAAGAACTTGTTTATAGGAAGGGTACAAATTATGGTTATGCTTTAGCGCACTGCTTCGCAACTGATTGTACTGGTATTTGGATAAGGAAGTTGCCATAATTAGTGATAAGGCCTCTGCTGTAGACATTACAGATGGTTTCCTTTCCGATTTTTTACTCTCCCAGCTTTCTCTTATTTTGTTTGCTCTTTTTGGGGTGGTAAGGGTGATTTCTTTAACTAATTTAGCAGCATCTTCATTACCCGATTTTCTTAAGGACATTGATGTTGCATAACTTAGTGTCCCCGTATTATTTGATGCAAGCAAAGATTGAATTTTCCTTCTCTTTGATCGATCGCTACAATCTTCAAATTGAACTTGTGGACGCCCGCAATTTGTTGAATATAATTAGCTAAACAATATTTGCAACATAATTCTCAAGAATCGTTTAAAATAAATGACAAATTTCAAATAAAAAATCTCAGATGTTAGATTGCTTATGGTAAAAATTACCTGGTGTTATATTCGAAAGATCATATTATGTAAGTTGAGCAAATTTAATATTGGATGTGCGCAGTGCTCATGTGGGCGACGCGTCGCGGCCATCTGCGAAGTGCAGACTGCAGGCTGCAACCTCAGATTTTCTTATCGTCTGACTCGATGTCATAAAAATATGCCACACAATTAATATTTCCTTATAAAGGAGAATTGGGCATAATTTTATGGACATTAGTTCAAATGCCCTCAGGGCTGATACTCATCACATTGACATTCATCAAAACACTCTAAGTACTTGAGTGATTACAATTAGTGTGAAACCTAGTAAATTCATATATCGGACTATCGGAGAAAATTAGCTCAAACAATCGTAACGGAAAAAAAAGAATTATATAGGGGAGTGGCGTACATAGTGGCGCAGCGTACAATATGGCGCAGAGACTTTTTTGGTATTATAGCAATTGGTAGATGAAATCTATCCGGTGTCATAAGTGTGTTAGTTAGTAACCCAACTTTGTCTAAGTAACTTTTATTTATTTGTCGAGGTGTGGGTGCGACCACGAATAACTCGGTAACAAATCGTCCGATTTTCATGGGATTTTTTTTCCGGTAACTTCTCGCAAACGGGTGAACACACTGCGGAGCCGAAAATTGGAAATTCTTATAGGAAAAACGGAAAATAAGAAAAAAAAATGCATTTCCAGTACATTTGTGTGGAGAAATACAAGGTAACGTGCGATCATTAATGCCAAAACTATGGATGCCAAAACTAAGGATGTCGATGAATTAAACTTCACAATTCAAAGCGAAATTCCAGGCCAAATACATTCCATCAAATCGGTGGACACCATCACGAATCCAGACGATATTATCAACTATCCCACTCAATTTTTAAATTCTTTGGAGTTGCCCGGATTACCATCGCAGAATTTGCAATTGAAAGCTGGTTCAGTTATCATCATGTTGCGAAATATCAACCAACCACGCTAGTCGCTACTGCAATGGAGCCAGATTAGTCGTTAAAAAACTGATAATAACGTGATCGAGGCAACGAACTTGCCTGCCAGCCTCTTATACATTTGTTTCAAAAAGCATTCGTAAATCGTACGTACGAAGGAAAATTTCCGGCAGTGACTGGTGCTCGGTGCAGCGGAGTGAAATTTGCTGGGGAGAATGTTTACATGGGTGAGGCCAGATTTTGCCACGTTAATCCCCCCTAACTAAGAGGGATCGCCCACGATCAACCTATCTACTTTTCTTTATTTGAACCCTGGTTCTATTATTACAAGAATTTCATCTTACCTAATTTCATATCTACATTTCAGATTTCTTATCTAATTCAGTATTTCTGTACATTTCATTTCTTACTGCTACTCCATTTCATCCTTCGTTGGGTGCCTATTGAAAGATTTGGTCCAGCTCTCCCCTGGTCATTCGGACGCTGAGGCCGGAAGGAAACGGCAGGCATGGTTTCGGTTTCGGCTTCTTGAGTCCTGGATGATGGTTCAAGGCTACTGGCGGCTCAGCGGGCACCTGTCATGGTGCCGGCGCGTAAGAGACCTTGGACTGCCGGCCGCGTTGCCAGGGCGGTCGAGTTTAGCTGTGTCGGTTTGGCTGTGGCGGCATTTACGGTTCTTGGTACTACGGGGGGTGTCCGCATGGGGGGGGGGGGGGGGGGGGGGGGGCTGTGGTCGCCACGGGGATCATCGGAACTGTTGGAGCTACCAGCCGTGTAGCTATTTTCGCCACTGAGCGCTGGCTGACTGGCTTGGCGTTGGGTCTTGACTCACCGCGGTTGCAGACTTAAGAGGCAAATTTACCAAAACGTGTAAAATAGGTCCACTTAATGACCTGTTTTCTCCGTCATTATTTGTTGAATCTAAACCAAATTTTTTTGATGATAAGACAAAGGGTTTTATGTTCTTTAAGTGGAGCACATTTTTGAAAAAGTATTTAGTTTTTTTTCTATGATCGTTGAAAGAAAGGACCAACTCCACTTTTTGACCAACTTAATGACCAATTTTCTCGAAAACTATTTTACCAAATATAACAAATTTTATTTCCACAGATACGTTAAAGGGTTTTATGTTCTTTAAGTGGAGCACTTTTCCAATTTTCGACCCACGAATTTCCCGAGAGTTTTCCGAATGAGTTCGGTTTTTCCAAAAAAAAATTCTTCACTTTTTTATTCTCTTTTTCGTATTTTGCGATAAATTTTCCTAATGTTTTTCATATTGTTATGAAGATTAAGGGATTGGTAACGGTTTCAGCAAAAAATCTGATTATGTTTCATGGAAAATATTAGAAAAATTTAGCAAATTGAAAGTCCTATTTTTGCATAATTTTGCTTGAGTTATCCTATACAAAACGGGGACCACAACCAAATTTCCATTTTTCTCACAAATTTGGTTCAACAAGTTGAATGTAGATGGACATTAGCCAGAATTGTTTTTTCGTAAGTGGCCTGAGTTTTTTCCAACAGTTAGAGGAGGCTGACATGCGTGAGAGAATACGTCAGCTGCTATCTTTGCGCAGTAGGTATAAGTGGATAATTCTTTGCACACACATACTACTAGCTTGCTACACTTGCTATTGAATAGGAAAGCGCAATTTTTGCTTGTTTTCTGGGGTGATGTTATTTATAATTTTTTTTTGCCGCCACAACTATAGTTTAGGTAGATGAAACTTTTGCGGGTGTGCGCGGTAATGCGGTGCCGAATTGTAGTTCTTTCTGATTATTTCAGTGCCGGCAAGAAACTGAATTTCTTTTATGCTGCGGCACACTTTTTTCATTCTATATTTAGATTTGATTTTTTGAGCAGTCGTCGCTGGATTATTTTCCCTTTTTCATTTTCTGGCCTAAACATGTTCTTATAAAAAAGCAAGTGGTTTTCTGGTCTTGAAATTTTTTTTGGATTTGTTTTTAAGGGTGAACGTATTATTGAGTAAGGTGTGAGTTTTTCAGTTCTAAATAAATAGTCAATGTCAACAAAAATTTTGTAATGAATATTTTATTGCAATTTCAAACAATTTCAAGTATTATTGATTTGAATGATAGTTGGGTCACTCCGCGCAACAAATAAAAATATGATTTGTCACACTCAACCATCATCTCAGATTTTGATGAGACTTTGTAATTTTTATCTATGCATAGTTATGAAAAAATATCACATTTCATCTCTTTAGCCCTATTATCATTACAATTATTAGGTAAGTATATTTTAGAAAAAAGTTTAATAACAATAATTCCCAACAATACTGTTGCAATTGACTATTTTTTAGAAATGAAAAACCCTCTCCTTCCTCAATAATTCGTTACCCTGAAATGAAAAACAAATCCAAAAAAATTTTCAAGCGTGGAAGAACGAACGCACTTGCTTTTTCATAAGAAAATGTTGGCCAGAATGTATAGAAAATAAACCAGCGACGGCTGCCTCGTCAGAAAATCAAATCAGAATATAAAATGAAAAAAAAAATATGCCGCATAAACGAAATTCATTTCTTGCCGCAAAATAATTAATCAAAAAGAACATCAATTCGGCATCTGCATCACCGCAGTGCACACCCCGCAAAAGTTCCTTCCATCCACGCTGCCAAAAGAATAATAAAAAAGATCACCCCAGAAAACAAGCAAAATTTCGGCTTCAATAGCAAGCGTAGCAAAATATGTGTTTGTAAAGACGAATATCGGTCCATTGCCATTGAATGAAAGCAGCTCTGTGACGTCTCTCTAAAGTCTAAACACGCATGCGCTGATCTGCTGGAATAACCCACTCGCGCTGTCCGAATTTTCTTCTTTGTTTTGTCTTGTTTGCAAAGTGTCTCCACTACTGCGATAAATTGTCCATGCTAAGAAAACGATTTCTGCTCTGGCCGCTCTGGGTAAATTTGCCTCTTAAGCCGAGCGCAGACTGACGCGATTTCTCTGGCGGTAGCGGTGGATTTACGGCGTGTACAACTTCACCACCACCGCCTGAGAAATCGCGTCAGTCTGCGCTCGGCTTTACTGGTGGAGTTCTTCTTGGTCGGCGGCGCTGAACTTCACCCACATCGATTCCGAGGCTGGTCGACGTTTTCCGGTGACCACCCGGGTTTGTGTCGGTTACCGCATGGATGGTTCCACGGTCTCTGTCGGATTCGGAGTGACTTTTTTCATTTTCGGTGGTCGAGCCGTTTTCCAATCTTCAATGTAGGCTGTTATTCCTTGCGTTCTCGGAACGTCGGTGGCTTTGACAAATGACAATGTCTATTGTCGGCGTTTTATACTGTAGACATGTATGGCATTGACGGACATATAGCGTTTCACATCTCTTTGCATTTCCGAACCAGTAGCACCATCGTCAAATCCGAGCTATGGTCTTAGTAGTCCCCATATGCCCCGCGGTTTCTGAGCCATGGTTTGCTTTTAGGATGTCGTCCTTAAATTTGGTCGGGACACATAGCTTCCACGATTCTTCGGATGTCTCACTCAGGAATCGGCGGTATAGTTTTTCGTCTTGTATGCAGTAGTCGGGGTATTTCCTTGGTTACTTCGTGATGTCGACCATGAGTTTGCGGTACCACTTGCACATAGTAGCAGACAGCTCACGTATGTTGGTGGGCAAGTTTAGCGAGATTCGGATTCGGTGTTCGGTGAGGAGAGTTACCGAAGCTACGTTATTGAACAGTGCCGTTTCTGGTTCTTCCGAATTCTGTGGTATGGCGGAAGTCCCGGTACTTAGGCTATTGATTTCGCTTTGAGCTTTGGTCGGGCCCAGATCTTGCCCTAATGTTCGCATTCTTAAGCCAGCTGCTAGCATTAGATCCATTCCGATAATGGCTTTTTCTGCAAGACCTGGCAGCAATACCGTTGCTGTTGTACCGAGAATTTTAACTTAACAATTTCCCAGATGCGTACCTTATGGTTATTGGCAATTTTGACAGTATCTATGGCGTGAACCCTTTCTTTCGCAATGCACCGGTGAGGCGGTTGGTGATGTATGATCTAGCTGCTCCACGCTTTTATTACGAGCCCATGTACATTGACGGATATAAAGAAGCGGTTGTCGTCTGTTACTTCTGTGGGACTTGCGTTTGTGCGAGTGGAGCGGGTTCCCTGGCAGCACTCGCCTTTTCGGTTTGGTCGGCATGGACATTCACGGGTTTGAATGCCCTCGGAGTCGTAATGTGAGCAGAATATCCTCCTCTGGCCTCGGCATTGTCGCCTTCGATGTCCTGCCTGCCCACAATTCCAACAGCAGGTGTCTCGGTTGTAATTGACCAGTGTGCATACTTGTCTTTGCGGTTCAGATTTTGCCTCTTCACGGGGTTTATTCTTCCCGTCGGAGGCTTCTCTCCTTCTCCGTTAGTCATCTTGTCTTCCAATGTTTCGTCCATCTTGGACATTGTCCCTACTCGGGCGCCAATTTTGTAACGCGTTTTCCCGGTGCGTTACAAAATAATTAGTTAAGAGGCAAGCCTGCCTGCCTCGCCGAGGTCGGTTCAGCGAAAAAGCAAATAGGTGGTGTCCTCTTGTAGTACTTTTATTTCTTTGCTTTTGTTTACGTCAGAGATGGGCAGGCCTATGCCCGCGGGCACTCCAGCTTTTAGAGCTTTGAATATGTACACGAGCAGCTCGCAAGTCGAGAGCGCATCATTCGGCCGCCGGCCGTCATGCGAGCAGGACTATGTTTCTTTGCTCTTTGCTTTCAGATACACTGTAAATTTGAAGTCATTTTGCCATGTGGCTTCACTTTTACATGACAGGTGACGTCACCAAAATTAACAGTGTATAAAAAGCAGGAGAGAGCTTTGAAAAGCTTTCACACAATCACATTTTGAGACTGTGGTTGCATGCCCATCCCTGGTTTACGTACTAACCTCTTCCCTAACTCAGGGTACGTAAATGCTCGCTCGGGAGCGGCTCCGGAGCGGCTCTTTTTGCGAGCTCGGGCTCGAAGAGCGCGCCTTGCCATCAAAACTGGCTCCCGGCTCCGAGCTGGGAGCCAAAAACAAGTTTTTACAGGCTCCGGATCCGGAACCGCGAGCTACGGGTTTTTACTTGGCTCGCTCTTCGAGTCGGAGCTTTGTGACAGCCTCGGCTCCAGCTCGAGAGCCGGAGCTTGGGAGCTGGCTCTTGAGCTCCGGCTCGCAAAAGGAGCGGCTCCTCAATCGAGCTGCTTCTTTCGGCTCGAGAGCTCGAGCCATTTGATGGCTCTTGAAAAAACCGGCTCCGGCTCCGAGCCGGGAGCCCAAAATGTAAGGAGCCACTCCAGGCGGCTCGCTCGCTCGCGGCTCTTTTTCGAGCTTTTACGTACCCTGCTAACTCTTCTACCTAATTCACAATATATACGTTCTGGCTGATGCGGTTATCAGGATCGGACGGCTTCCCGCTCACCACGCGTACTACTCTGGCGGGGAAGTCTTTCCGCTCAGCGCGCGTACTGAACTCGGTCGATGGATGACCTTTCCGCTCACCACGCGTACTGGGTTCGGGTGACAAGGGTATTTCAAATTTTCAACTCAATACGCGTACCGGACTCGGTCGGAGCTGCAACCTTTCCGCTCACCACGCGTACTAGGCTCGGATGGGTTTCGGAAGTCTTGCGGCTCACCACGCGCACTGGACTTGGCCTGAGTTCGGTCGGTTCGGGATGCTTCGGGGAGCGATTCCGGATGCTATCCTTCGATACCACTGTGTGAACCCGGGGTTCGGAGAGCTTGGGCAGATTTCCTATACTGCGCAAGTTGGTTGCCTGGGTTGATCACTGCCGGCCTCTTATACATTTGTTTCAAAAGCATTCGTGAATCGTACGAAGGAAAATTTCCGGCAGTAACTGGTACTCTCACTCTGTTCGGCGCAGCGGAGTAAAATTTGCTGGGGAGAATGTTTACATAGGCGAGGCCAGATTTTGCCTCAGTAAGGTTGGTTGAAGTAGACCTACCTTTCAGAAAACCGTGTTGGGCAGGGAAAAAAAGAGATTTACTTTGAAAGTATAATGAATAATAAACTACTTTTTCAAATAGCTTAGGAATAGAAGACAGCTTGGCAATTGAACGGTAATTCGTGATATCTGACTTGCAGCCCTTTTTATGAATCGGGATGATGAATGAGTCTTTCCAACGGGCAAGAAAAACACCTTGGGAAAGGGATTGTTGGAAAAGAAAGGTGAGGGGTTCTACAAGGAAGGGAGCGCAATTCTTGAGAACGGGGTCCGGTCACCAGTCATCCGGTTTTTTGGTCAAAAGTCATCTTAGACATCCGGTCTATGTTGCGTAAAAACGAAAACTAAATGTATTATAGTCTTTTAAAAAATTTGCCGTATTACAAGGCACTGCCGTAAGATACATATTAATTCATAGTTGGTCTAATTGTAAGCCAAACTATACTTTTCTTTCTAGTTTTGCTTCGATTTTTGTCTTTGCCAAATTGCAGTATTTGCACTACACAATTGCACAGTTATGTAATATAAAAGGAAATTCAGCACAATTACTACCATAATGAACCGATTTGTTTTTTTACGAAAATACTCTTCAGTCACCAAGTTATAATAATAATCACAAATTACGCATTAGATTCTTTGATAATTTCGCTACAATCTTTGTGGGTGGAGGCTGCACATCTAAACACATTTCATGAAAAGATTATTCGCGATAAGATTTCGATAGATTTTGAAAATTCTTTTATTCTATTAGAATGGGCGTATTTGGGGTGGTTACTACTTACAATTAGCTCATTACATTGATACGAAACAAGTTATTATAAAATCTCAATGATTCCCGATGTAAATCAAATATGGCACGTGTTTGTACTCGCTGGAATGCTTTCATCCACTTACATCCAATTTGAAAGAGACCACAAAAAGTGAAACTGTAAATATCCTTTCAAATGCAAAAATAACGCTAAGTACAGCACTCAGTGTTCACAGATGAAGGGGGGAATTATTCCTTTCAACCCCTCGTTAACGATGGCATTGAATCGCGCTAATCAATTGGTCACAAATTAACTGTAAGTACTCAAATTTGTGGCAACTTTATTGACGTCGGTGAACTTCGTTCTTGTGTGTTAGAGATTAGACCCTAGTAATATGTGCCTCAAATTTGTCACTCTGGCGAGGGTGGTTTTGGTAATTTTAGCTTTGTACGGAAGTTTACGAACTCAATACATATTTGCTTTCTTGTTTTTTACCGTTGCCTGGATTGTTTTAATTTTTGTTTTGAACTCCATATCCAATTGACTTACACTTTATTAAATATGGAGCGTTTGGTATCGAAATGGACCACATCACTTCAGTTACTTTTTTTCAGAAATCACAAAAAACTTCGCAAATAACAAAGTTTTGCGTAAAAAATATTTAAAAAAAATCTTTCAATGTGTACTGGATATAATATATTTATGCAGTGCCGGTCTGGCCAGGTCGGCTGGTCGGCGATCGCCGACGGCCCAGAGCCCAGAAAGCCTCTGAAGGGCCTATAAGCCTTCAGTGAAAACAAAATGTTAAAATCGGCCCAGAAATCTTTGACCCAAAAGCACAGGGCCCTTAAAAAATTGCGTTAAATATAAATCACTCTGTGCCTCACCAAAGAAAGTACAAACAATAAGAACTTGTACTCACAATAAGTACAAGTTCGCGTTTGACGAAATTCACGGCTTAGGGCCTGAGCGGGTTAGGTAAAGAGTCTTTCGAAGGGAAGGCGACTCACTTCACATTTCACAATCTAAGAATCTATTGAATTGAGAGATATTCTTTGGTGACTGTATAGTGCACTGTTCGTTTGCTTTCAGAATTGTGGGAATTTAGTAGTTTATTTCAAAATGAATAAAAAACAATTGAGTGGCGGGGCTAAACGAGCGATAAACGAAAGCACGACGAAGAATTAGAGAGAACAAATAAAAAAATACACAGTTTTAGTAAAAGGATCGGTTCTGTGAAATGCTTGAACCGAAGGATATCTTTAGTATTTTTTCACTATTTTTCCCGTGATCAGCGCCCCAAAATCATTCGGAAATATAAAAAAGCCAATTATAGGCGAAATTCAACACTTAGAACCGCTATAACTTTTTTCCTCCATCGAATTGAAATGAGGCGCCATATTAACTATTACAGTACATTATAAGAGCTATCGAATGACATATGTTTCGTCCTTGGTGGAAATTTGGACCAGCTCTCATATACAAAAATGCCCATTGTCCTTTTCTGTTCTTTGGATCCCCATAAAAATCGAGCTACTGCACTAATTTAGGAATTTTTTTTTTTAATCGACGCGAAATCTTGTCCTCTTTAATTTTCTATGGAACGGTTATCTAGAAAATATGGAACCGTTTTCATGATATAAGGGAAAAACTGGAAAAAGTCCGAAAATTTCGAAGTTTTTCGGCCACCAAAAGTTGTCCCCCCCACTTTCGAGGTCGCAAACTTAGATTTGGCATACTCACACCATACCAAAGGGTCCTAGAAAAAAAAATCTTTTGCCGGAATTAATGTAAGCTGAAAGCCCCTATATACTGGGCTATATGTACATAGGTAATAATATAAAATCTGTTTGTGAAATTTTTGGATTTCCTTTCAAATGTCTTTTTAAAAAATTTCGGTGAGGGCCGTCATGAAGTTTGCCCGAGGGCCCAAATACCTGCCAGACCGGCACTGTATTTATGGGCAGGTTTTGCATATTGTAGCCTAAATAACCTCATAGTTATAAGCAATTTTACTTCTGATCTAGCCTGTTTTGATTCCAATATTGTTGATATAGCCCTTTTTGAAACTATAGTGAGGCACACAAAACTTATCGGCAATAACGTGCAAGAAACTGAAAATATTGTTTACAGCATAACATAAACAATCGCTTGGTCTGGCTTGCTTTGAAACGAGCATACTTTGATGTAGCTTGTTTTGAAGCCAAAGTGTGTAATTATTACTGTTTAAAAGTATGATCTGGTAAGTTTTGAAACTCACCGTTTGGCACAGTTGTAAAAATGTTTCTGAACTCCATAAAATAATTAAAAAATAAATATAGACAAAAAAGTGATCTGGTTTGTTTTGAAAATATATATTATACTAGCAGGCCTACCCGTTTTCACCCGGGACGATGGAAATTATAATATAATGTACATCATAGTACTTTTTGAATTTACAACTGCTCCCAACGCGACATATTTTACATAGTTGTTTAGTTTTCTTCGGTCAAGGGTGGTTTTGGGGAGTTGAATTAGGATAAAAGTCGGTAGTTCTTATTTAACTTTGTTTCGAACCAAAAAGCAATACCAGTTTTTATGATTTTCTTACTTCAAAAAAGGGGAATATTCATAGAAACTTTCAACCCGCAGTTTACCCCCTTAAGGGTTGAATTTCAAAAAATTGTGATACAGGTATTTCTTTATTTCTAACAAAAGGACAAATACCAATTTTTTTGAATTGTTTACATCAAATATGGCGGATTTCTAACCAAACTTTCATCCCCTATTTTACCCCTTTAGGTGTGGAATTTCAAAAAATTCAGCCTTAGTGCTTGTTAGGCCTTAGTGTTGCAAAAATTTCAGCTTTTTAGGTCCAGCGATTTAGTCCGTGCGTTGTCTGTCAGTCAGTTATGGAAATTGTTAGTGTAGGTATAGTTGATCTACCCGACTTTACACGGGTTAATGCTTTATCATCACTATTGAATATCCGTGCTTTGCTACGGTGTTCCACAAAGTAAAAATATTGGGTATATTTAATAAGGTGGATTAAAAATTTGCAAAACGTAAAACATTATTCTGCACATTTATTGTCAATCAAACCGTCATTTACAATATACATATATGGACAAAAACCCTTTGTTCCCACCACGTCCCTCGGGTAATGGCATATAGGCTTATGAGGTAGCCGTAGCCAGTCATTTGATCTTATTTAACGTTGTCTCTTGAATGTTTTCATTTTTTTTTTTGTGCAGAATGCTTCTATATAAACCATCATTTCGGGTTATTGTCCACCTCTATTTTGCACTTTTAGCCCGTTTTCACCCCTTAAAAGTTGAATTTCTCTGATTCTCTGCGATCACCTATTAGGAAAGTTGTAGAAATATTCCAAATTTCATGGAAATCGGTGCTGTGGTTCAAATTCGTGCTTATGTCTAAGACTGCAAAGTCAATTTACATTAATGGAATGGGTGATGAAAATAATTGTTCGCAAAATGTAATTAAATTCGCTTTTAAAAAATCTATTCTCAAAAGGTACTACCTTTTTTTACGAAAAAAAAAAAACAATTTTAAATTTATTAGATTTCACTGTTTGGGCACAACCGTACGCTGTGAAAAATCGAATCATTGAATTGAGTGTGAATAATCGAATCATCGAATCGAATCGAGCTGTCAAACGACAGGCCCGCCACTAACACCATCTGATTGTGAAAAGTGCATTCTCATACAAAATGCAAACCAAGATTTTTTCGATTTTCCGGCTTTCCCCTTGAGTTTTTCTAAATTTTCTTTTTTCCTAAACCACCCCTATATTGAGACAAAGCAAACTAAAAAAGAATCATTCAAATCGGTCGAGCCGTTCTCGAGTTTTTGCGAGACTAACGTAATGCAATTGATTTTTATATATATAGATATTTTGTTTATTTGACAGTACGGGATTTGAAAAGGCTATTACACATGTAATGCACTAATTAATTTTGATTTAATAGACAAGTAGACTTATTGGAAATAATCAATTATAATCTTATTACAAAGTTTTTTACTATAATTTATCAAGCTAGAGAACGTTGGATTCAGAGGTTGCACCCTTAAATGGTTTGAGTTATATTTGTCGGGATGTAAACAATGCGTTAAAATTAATAACATATTAATTAATTAAAATAAACTATTGATTTAATGGTGAAATAGTAGCGTTTCCAGATGATCTGGCTTTTGTTAAACATGGTAATGTCGAAGGTGATCTCTCTCAGACTATTGCTCATGATCTTAAAGTCCTTTTGGTCTTAAGTACCAAGTCGAAAATAATGCATTACAAATTATCAGGATCATATGGTACTGACAATGAGCCTATCTACTAGCACGGTCATAACATCCTGTAGGATGCTCCTATCAATGTTTCCAAATAGACTGTGTGGAAACTTTCTAGTACTGAGGCTTGACGCTTGATTACCAACTGAACTGGAAACCCCTTTTGGCTATTTAAAGAAAAATCTTCTGTTTAGTCTTGCTAAACTTAATCATATTATCTTCTATATAAATAAAACTCTAATGGGTAAATAGTTTGTCCGAGCATCACTGCAAAACTGCTTCATCGGTTTTCACGAAATTTTCTACATTATTTCATATACTGCCAAATTGAACTCAACGCTACTTTTTATCAGCCTACAATCCTGTTAATATATAGCTCCAGTACAAAATATCTTCAAATTACTAAATTTTCCACTTGGGCAATTATCTGATAAATGGGAAATTATCAGGGAAATTTGAAAGCATATTAGGTGTTCGGTTCTGACTTTCGATAGTTGGAAGTATGGTGAAGTATGGTGTAAAGTTTTTCTTTTAAAAAGGTTTTAATCTTAGATTTTAATTTACCTATATTATATACTTATATTTTGTGTACATAAATTATTTCACCATGCGCAACTGACTATTATCCCATTCCCAGATACACAATTATGGTATACTATTATGATGATGCGCATGGTAAAATTTGTTTACATTTTTCTTTTTAAGTTTTAATTTGAAGTCATTTTGCATGTGGCTCAATTTTACCTTAACAGCAAAGTTGTAAACTTTCTTGCACTGTGCCAAAACCGTGAGAGAGCTTTGAAAAGCTTTCACACAATCACATTTTGAGACTGTGGTTGCATGCCCATCCCTGATTTAAACCTTTAATTTGATACCAAATTCGATACATTTAAAAATATTTTTTTTATTTTTTGGGTTGGGTTGTTTGCGTTTTTTTGAGCATCATATAAGATTTAACGTGACGTCATGTAGCCTATGTTACGCAGAGAATTTATACAAATCCTACAACACCTCATTTGTCCAAATCTGATGAGTAGTTTGGGAGTTATGAAGGAACAGATGAACATCCATAGAATACATAGGCACATACATAGAATGCTAAACACATTACATGCGTTTTCTGCCGAAGTCGGGTAAAAAAGGGAAACTCTTCCCTAAAATCACAGACATTTTCTGTGCTAAAATGCATTAAAACACAGAGTGTGATTGAAGTAAATTAGTAAACACAACTACAAACAATAAGATCAGGTCACAGAAAATATCTTTCGTCTGTGGTCCGGTGTTATCCTTGCTTGCAATGAAAAATATTGTTCTCAGCAAACCAGTTTCGGCAAACGATCAGGCTCTGTGACACCGACATGCAATACACATGCTAATTTAATATACACCAAGTTATTTCGGGTGCCTATGAATGTGTGCAGAAAGATTTGAATCTCAAACTTTTTAAAAGCGTTTCATGAAAATTGAGGTGTCGTGCCGTCGTGGGTTAAAACAAGAAGAAGATTTGTCGGTGTAAGGGTTATGTATTTGCTAAAAACAGCTTTTTTGTCAGTTAATCGTTGTCGGTTACGTATTTCAGGGCAGAGAAGAGAGCAGAAGAACATATAGAGCAGGAATGGGCCAAAGAATATCTACAATAAGAAGGGTCACTCTACTGCATATTTGTGTGGGTACATTTTTGTCCAAAAAGAAAAAATAAAACGCGTCATAAGCGGAAGCAGGTATATTCTATCATGCTGTCAAATGTGATTTAGAGAGAAAGAGTTCGAACTATCTCTTACTTGTTAAAATGTGGGGTGCTGTCTACGATAGCGCTTTATTATATACAACCACCGCCTTATCCTATGCAAACGCAGCTCATGAACTTTCATTTTGTTTTTGTAATGTATGTAATTTTAAAGGCGAGAGGAACTTTAATCTGCGCGGGCTGAACTTAAAGCATCGCGAGCGGAACATAAAGCTCAAAATGTCTCAAAATGTGATTGTGTAAAAGCTCTTCAAAGCTCTCTCCGGCCTTTTTTACACTGTTAATTTTGGTGACGGCACCTGTCATGTAAAAGTGAAGCCACATGGCAAAATGACTTCAAATTTACAGTGTACCTAAAAGCAAAGCGAAAAGAAGCATAGTCCTGCTCGCATGACGGCCGGCGGCCGAATGATGCGCTCTCGACTTGAAAGCTGCTCGTGTACATATTCAAAGCTCTAAAAGCTGGAGTGCCCGCGGGCATAGGCCTGCCCATCTCTGGTTTAGAAGCACTTAAAGCTCATGGTTGCCCATTTAGAAGTGCGGCATGAAAAATCCGCCAGCTGATTGTCAGAGGCAAAGAATATCGACGTCAGAGGCAGAGAATTACTACGTCAGAGCCGACGAACTTCTTGGCACTCCTTTCCTCTTGTACGTTATTTACATTATTTTAGTGACCTCTCTTTCACATTTTTCTTTTTAATCTTTTTTCCACATACATTCAAAAAAAGTTTCGGTTCTTATTGAGTAGATATTCTTTGCCGAAACTCTTTTTTGAGTGTATACTGTATAGGGAAAAAAGATTAAAAAGAAAAATGTAAGAGAGGACACGAATCTAATGTAAACAGCATACAAGAGGGAAAGGGTGCTAAAAAGTTCGCAGTCTGACGTAGTTTTTCTTTGCCTCTGACAATCAGCTGACGGTTTTTTCATGCTGTACATTTAAATTGGCTGGCAGCAGATAAAAAGCTATGCGGCCTTTTGCGGAAGTTCTTTGCACAAGTAAATTTAGAAAGAGCTTTCGCAACAGGGCGATTCGGAAGTTCGCACCGATTGCAAGTCAGATTGTTTGCGACTTTTGATTTAGGTGGCAAATATGAACCGCCCTGTTCGCCAAGCTCACTTTTGTTGTCCCACTTCAGCAAATGTGTCTCTGCTGCTATCTAATTTTCCACAGCACCGATGCACACATCGGCAATCCAACCGTGTACATACAGTAGTTTCGGTTCTTATTGAATAGATATTCTTTGCACGGGGCTTGGACATCTGTATATTGTCTGTGGTACTAGGCTTTAGTCGTGATTGCATGATAAGCCCAAAGTGGTTCGAAATTCTGAATGCAATTTAATTAAGTTTTGGTAATTTGAGTAATTTTTGTGAATTTAATTGAATAAATAATTACAAGTGACTCATTGTAAAATCAGTACAGAGTAAAACATAATTTGTTTAGTCGTTTAAATTAACGATGGAAAAACTGTTTTTGCACGGCTTTTTAAACGATTTCATAACAAACGCCTTTTCTGGATTAAAGCTGTGTCGTTCTACATATATCTAGGGTATTTCATAACTGGCTTAGACCAATTATACTTTCCATACTATTAGGCATAGTTTTAACTTCAATGTAATTTTCGAGATAATAACATTTAGTAGAATTGCAGAATTAATATGCCAGCACTATAACAAAAAAGAAAACTATGTCTTTCAATTTATTCGCTCTTTATTTCTTAACCGTTTTAAGTACACAGCTTCTCCTCATATTAAATATATATTCTTGATTTATCTTATGAAATCGTATTTTACCGTAAACATTAAATTGCAGTAGAGTAGTAGTCCTCAATTACTAAATACATAAATATATCCATATTTTACAAGTGTATTTTGCCAGTTTTTTGCTTATTTGCCACCATTTTTACACAGTTTGATGTTTCTCCACAACAGGCAGCCTAAACAAGCAATAACATTCGAGTACAGGGCTACTTCACTTATCGTATACATTTATTAGTTACATTGAATTTAAATTATGTTATTCACTTACTTAGTTTTTAGTTCTAGTATAGTTAAATGTTCCATTTACTTGAAAAAATTGTACGTATTTTCTCTTATTATTCACAAAATAATTTTCATACTCTAAAAATGTCGAATTTACTTCAATTGTTTGTGTATACTTTAGTTTCGGTAGAGGATTCCTCTCGTATTTTTTCTGAATATTTTTAACTTTCGTTATTTCTTCATACTATAAATGCGATTTAGAGTTAAACTTTTTAGTTTATTTAATAGTTTTGAAGCATATTGCATCGATTTGTATCATGTTAGTATACATAGTTCTAGTGGAAAGTGTAGTTTTTTTATATAGGAAATTGGAGAGCTGGACGATGTGGCGCAGAAACGTATTCTTGAGAATACCTTTTTGAAAGTTCTGCATATGATTATCAACATATCCTCACAACTTTAAGCATAAACTAACAATTTTTCACTGCCCAGCTCTGCTTAAATTTTAACCAAAGTACAATAATCCAAAAAGTTTAGTAGTACTATACAAATACATTTCAGAAATATTTTTGTATTTTTTAACTTTTTTTGGGTTTTAAATTTTTTTAAGTTTCCTTGAATATTTTCGTATACAGTGTCAGGATATAATTATTTTTGATTCTAAAAGTTCTCCTAATCTATAAGTAATTTAATATTTAAAGAAATAATTAACTAAGACTTGATCAATGAAACCCGATCTAAATATTGTCCAAATATTTCATATTAAAAGATTGAAGTATACTGATTGTTTTATTTTGTCTGCGCGCTATCTCAATTTAAAGTGTATTAAATAAACGTTAATACAAAAAGTACAAATTTAAAAATATTTACTTTACTTTCACATGTATTGCAATAAATATCTGCCTAAATCTATAGGTGTTAAAATTTGTATAAAGCCCTAACATTTATCGTTATACTGTATTTGATCTCATTTAATTTGGTTTACAGTTTCAATTTTAAATTTACGTACTTTTGTTTGCCATTGATTAAGTTTTTATACAAATATATCGATTAGTTATTTGAGTACGAACACAAGCCATGTTTTAGTTACTTTACCATGGTTTGTTTTGAATCAAGCCAGAAGAATGATTTAATAGAGACCAAAGACTGCTAAACGAAATCACACAAAATACATAATAATGGAAATATGTATATTGTGTGTCAATATTTCACTTAAGTAATTTAACACATAAATAATTCGCTTATTTACCAAAGTTATTCAATTTGTGCTTTATAATATATCATTTAATGATTTCGCAGAAGGTAAAAGTTTTTCAAGTTTCATATTGACAAATTATACAATCTAAGTAAATATTAAGAAATAAAGCAGTCGATGTTTTAATTTTGTTAATTTACGAAAATTAGTATACAATTTGCACTTTATCTTATACTTATACTTGTATAAGTAATAAAAATTCACTTACTTTAAGTAAAAAAGTCATAATTGAAAAAAATTTCTGCAAACAAATTTAAAACCTTTCGATCGTTTATCTTAATTGTGGAAAATTTCTTCGAGCTATCAAAAGTTAGGAGAATTAAAAAATTGCAGTTTCTGTAATATGTAATGACTAACCAGAGATTATAGAATAACAAGATGTATGTAGCACTCCCATATATAAACGAATGTTCTTTGAAAATTTAACTTCCAATCGAGTGATTTTGCAAACGAAAGAACAATGCTCACCAAAGTATGAAAAAAGCACCCAGAGAGATCAGAAAGAGGATGCATCTCAGAATGTCAGTGATATTTACTGATCTAATTCCGTCAATATTTTACCACAAGATTCGATGGCTAAATCTGTGATATTTCTATTTGTTTTTTATTAAGGGTGATTTCTGTCATCTTTTAGATATCTTCGATTTGGGTATACCCAAAAAAGTAGTATTATAGTAACAGTAGAAGTATAGTAGCATTACCTCAATTTCATGAAAACAAAAGAAGATAAAAATAAAAATAATTTATAACGAGAAACAGATCAATCAAATAAATATTTGAAGTTGGGCCAACTGCTTCATCAGAAAATCGGAAAATATTCTTCAGGAATTTCAACTTTATCCGTCACCATATGCAACTATTCCTTTGCACAGGATGACATTTCCTAGAAAGCATTCATCTATACTTTAAAAATGAGATTGCATTTTCAATTTGTGTTCAGTCAGTCTGATCGGATATTGATGAATACATATTCTGGATGAGCACGAGAACTATGGAAACTTTCAACCACGAAGAGTGTATTAGCATCTACTTTAAGGTCGGAGATTTCTGTCTATTTATGTTAAATATTACCTGGATTTGTACGAACCTAATGTAAGACGATGCCACAAAACTGCGGCTATAACAATTCCGAAGCATTCATATCTTGTGGCAAAATTTCTATGTGAAAAAAAATCATCGCGAGATAACTTCAATTTCAAGGACGCAGAGTGTATCGAAGGAGATACGTAAGTGTGCAAAATCGGCAAATGCGCTTTCTTATAAAAAGAGGAATGTTTTTATTCCCATTCGTCATATCAGTTTACGCAAAATGGATCCGGAATGGCAAATCAAAACATTTTCAGCATAAGGAAAATTGAAGACGCTTTTTGTCGAAAAGGAATATTTATTGAGCCTTTATAGCCATAGCCCAATATCATCCTGAGATTTAAGTTATAACCAGGACAAGTGGGACAGTAGGAGTGTTTGCGTTTGTTTAAATCGCAATTTTCAAATATTCTTCTGCAATTTTCTTATAAATGTGCTTAAATGTGATCCACACCTTAAACATACATAATATGTTTCGTGCAGATCCTAGTGGCTTTTTTTTCATCTTAATATCTTTAAGAACAAGCGAAATAGTAAAGTTTCCGCCAACCTCCACACAAAGTGAAATTGGCTAACTTTTCCAAACAAAATTGCCGTTAATGGATATAATAAGACTTTGTGACAAAAAAAAATAAAAAAATAAACTTCATCAGCAACTACGACTGCATGATTTGAAATAGATTGACCCTCAGGCGATTTTCCTAATTTGGTACATATCTGTTCACTGACGTGGACCCTCAAGATATTTTATAATAGTAACATTTTGCTCAGCCCTGAATGCGATTGAAAATATTTTCTTGTTGCAAAGCATTACTAAAACAACAATTATGATAAAGAATTTCAAAGAGCGAACACTCGTTTTTCTGGGAGTACTACACCTTGTTATTTTATAATCCCTGCTTTAACTGATGGTTTTTTATGCATCACAAGAATTAGCCACAATGCAACAAGTTGCAAGAAAACCAAGCATACACAAAAGGACAAAAACGATATACTTAAAGAAAATGAACAACAGAATAAAAAGAAATCAAAGTAAAATTAAGTTACGTTCAGGCTCAGTGTTTGCGTTTATGAATTAAAACTTATCAAAGTACCGTCCTCAAGGACTCAAATCTTGGTGCATTGTTGGGTCGTAACCCATACTACCATCATAAGGTTGTTGCTGATCATAACCTCCTGAGCCTAATGAATAGCCCATTGAATCTTGGGGAGGTGCGGGAGACATCATCGGAGTTGTTGTACCACTTGGAGGACCAGCCATGGAGTACGGGGAAGCACCAGCAGCCTTCTTGGCAGCGTAAAGATTCGCTTCTTCTTGTGCCTTTCCAATGTTTTTCTTATATCTTATTCGTTTGTTACCAAACCAATTCGACACTTGCGACACCTGAGAAGAAAAATATGAAACCATTTTTCAAAAACCTCACCAAAAACTACCGTAATTCCACACTTTCGTGCCAGTTCCTCCTTCGCCTCTTCTGACGGATAGGGATTGCTCAGATGGCTATAGAAGTATTCATTCAAAATTTCCGAAGCTTGTTTACTAAAGTTTCTGCGTTTTCTTCTCGCATCCAAAAACCGTGACCGTAAAATCATGACGGCTTCACAAGTCGATTGTTTCAATTGCATTTGAATAGAACTAAATTTCTTGTGTATGATTTGCACCATCCGCTCAATTTCCTTGGGAGTAATAGGCCTGCACGAAGATTAAAAAAAACTTTGGGTTACAAAAGTAGAAGAACGATTTTTACAGAAATAAATTTGGTACCTTGTTCGACTTTGCTCTCTAAGGAGATTCATTACATGTGTTGTGAATTCATTGCACGCTTGTTCATATTTCTCAAGTTCTTGGTGATAGATTTGTCGAATTTGTGCTAACTTTGCTCGATAATCTGAGTGTTCGATGGCATTGTCCGCGCCATCAATGGACAGAGAAGAACCTATACGTTCAAGGTTTTTGAAGATTTTTTAAAGCCATTAGTCAAATTGCAAAATATTTACCTTGACTAGCTGCAGCTGCAGAAGCGGCTGCTGCACCGCCACCACCTTTTTCTGGACCAGCAACACCTTCTGCTATCAACATGTTATCCAGGCGCATCAACTGTGGATCTGGGGGCTCTTCTTCTTGCGTGTTACGAATAGAAAGAACTGGAATTGAAAGACCACACAATATATGTATTACTTTTCGCAGAAAAAACTATTCAAATATTTATTTTATTATATTTTTAAAAATATCAGAATAGAAATTAATATTCGTTTAGAGGCAACATTCCAATTTGGAGCAATTAACCGCAACATAAATAAATTTATTCGAAACTTATCTAGCCAGATTGAATTTAATTTAAAAGATTTATCAAATCAAATCTAAGTTAACCCATAAATTAGAAATTTTCCACTCCAAAAATACTTCTCTTCGTTGTTAGTGAGTAATATAAAAATATTAGTCTTATGGTAAAGTTCTTCGTTGTGAGAATTTCAAACACAAATATTTTGGTTTTAGGAGGCTCCAATAAAACTTTCCGTCCAAAACTGAACATATCAACGAACGATCATTAACTCTTTTGGGTGTTTTTGTTTACCTTTTTAATTGAACATTAAGCGCAAGAAATCACGCATGTGAGGCTTTACAAATTCTGTTCATATCTATGCCAGCTGATACCGAATCGAATTCGAAATTCAAATTCTGAACGTGTAAACTTATTTACAATGAAGTTGCAAATTAATTAAATGGGCCGGGCGTAGATAGTGCAAACCCTTAACCCACAAAAGTGAAAAATCCGAGATCTCAGCGCTATATGTTGGCCAAACAGCTGTACTACGTTTACAGTTTGAATCTTAGCCAAATTTGCATCTAGAATGCTCTATTACAGCAGTCATTGTTTTACCTCATACTGAAAATTTCTAGTTATGTTGAAAAACAGTGCTAACCTCAAATATAAGGTTTTGCAAACATTGTAACATGAGCTCGTTGTCGGAAAATAGCTGTTCAGCAGATGACGAATATAACAGGGATGATGGTTCGGATTATTCTTTAACAGATGATGACCCTAAATTATTTGATATTTCCTCAGATGATGGTTTGAAAAGTTTTAATAGTTTACAGGTTAGCACTATCTTACTATCTTCTTTTTTCAAAGTTTAAAATCAAAATAGCATGGAACTATAACTCTGTGCGTTAGCACTATCTGCGACCGACCCCTCGAATTATGAAACGCAAAACAGCTCTTGTTTCTGCAGAGTGAGTTCAGTGAAATGACTAGAATGTGTTTAATTATAAGTCACTTAACCTGCATGGCATTTGCGTCTGCTCAGCAATGTATTTGCATATTTTATAGGGTTGTTACCGCAGCCGGACAGGTAATGACTAGCAAGCGAATCAGCATAAAAGTAGAGAGTCCAAAAACAGCAGGGGATATCAAATGTGCACCTCTATAAACCAAGCATACTCGACGGTATTAACACTAAGCAAAGCATGAGTGAACAAAAAAAGTCACAAAATATCGGCGGCATCAATCGGCAACTTAAGATGGAGAGGCCGAGTAGTTCCACCGTATCAAGTATGCAAATGAAAAGTTTAAGTTCTCCGTGGAGAAGCCTACGTTCAGGGCCGACGAGGGAGAGCCACAGAATTATGACATGAGTTGTGGCCATGCATAAGGAGTCGCTGATGCTCCGGACCCAAGACTTTCCTTTAACTCGTTTCAGAGTTCCAGGACTTATCTTTTTCCATATCTATTTCGTCTTCTGTTCAAAGTTTCTCATACGAAATTATTTTTGTATTTAATTTAAGCAGCAATCGAGATAAAAATGCAGCATTATACGATTTCTGATTTAAATGTGACGAGTGTTGTTGAATTTCCCAATATAATTTTCTAACAATGAGCAATTGGAGAAAATCGACTAAAAGAACAGCAAAATGCCAGCCTAATGGTGCCCATACACTTACCGGCCGCGGACTGTCGTCCTGTCCTTCAGTCCACGACAATGGCATGGCCGACATCGTCCACACACTACTCGGCCGCGAAATGTCGTCCAGGACTGACGGAGTGACCGCCAGAAATATCAAATCATTTTAAAAACTTGTCCGTCCACAGTTCGCAGTACATTTCACCCTCGTATACGGCCGTCAGTCCTGGACGACAGTCCGCGGCCGGTAAGTGTATGGGCACTATAAGGCAGCCTTGAGCCAACATTCCCTAAGGACCTACCTTCAGATAAATCAATATATTGTATTTGTATAAAATAACAACAAATGCTAACCGAATGTGAAGTGCACGACTAATTTGCGTTTAATTAATTATATTTATTCCAGGTACAGGAATGGTTGGGACAAAACCTTACACCGACGGAATGGGACTGGAGGATGACAGGGGATCACCTGACACCTGTGTCAACTATCCTAGCTGCAGTTCCAGAACCCCTGCTCCATCTAATTGCCTGCAGCTGCTAAGCTGATCATGCGACAGGTCGGTGCAGTTGTAGTCAGGCAGGCCAGAACTGTACAGACTTGTGCTTCCAGTGCAGCGGAACGAACTGCAGTAACCCTCGGCAAGTGTTGGTATACTATATTATTATTATAGACCCCGATGACCCATGATAATTTGTAATAAAACATTCCCCAATATTTTCATTCTATATTTTACTTATCACGTTTGTTGTGCGCATTCCTTTCATACCTTTTGTCGCATTTCTGAGTATATCGTTTGGAAACGCCAAGGCGAGAATTCGTGTGTGGTTGGAATTCGAAAATTTGAATTTCGCACGCTTCAAAACATTTTTGGAGCGACCGGAAGTCCATTTTGGTTTCCGACAGTTGTAACCTGGAGTTCTAGGAATAATTTGAGACCACTGCGAACTTAATCGGACCATTTTCAACCTCCTAGCGTAAATTCCAGGGTTTTCATGCAGTTTCAAGGGCATATATAGCTTTAAGGGTCTTAAAATCGATGACGCGGACAAGAGAAACTCCGAGAATTGTGATATGTTGTACAGCATAGTCTGTACAGTGTACACTGTACACTGAACAGCCACTGTGCAAAAAATCAGCTTTAGCTTAATTTGTTCAATGTTCCGGGTTCTCATGATTTTTATACCCTAGATGTAGGGTATATTAGTTTTGAGCGAACGTTTGCATCGCTAAGAAATAATCGTCACAGAAAAGAAAGAACTATATATTCATGATTGGGAAGTGAAAAGAAACCGTTTTATGCATGTCCGTCTGTATGTCTGTCTGTCTGTCCAGACGATAACTCGAGAATGCTTGTAGCTTATAGAGACTTTAATTTGGTACAATAATATTTGATTAAAATTGCAAGGTCAAGTTCGAAGATGAGCAAAATCCGGCAACTCCTTCTTAGTGTTCTTAGTGTTGATATAAGAATGAGTATATTTTTCTACATCTAGGGTTTCACGTAATTGGTGTGACCAATTGCTTCCTTACTAGTTACCTAATATGCCTGAGCTGATTAATACGAGAATCGCAATAGTCGATACGAGATTCGAACAAATGGGTCTGCACTGATTTTTAAGCGAAATTTGCATACCAATATTTTGTTTACAAATACCGGTGACTGAGGCGAGTTTAGAGGGCGATAATTGTTTTATAGAGCGGAAACTCGCACGTTATGTTTACCCTAGGCGATTATATTCTGGAATGCTTTTTTCGCAGCTCGCATGTGAAACGGAGATAAACTCGCTGAGAAACTCTCTTCAGGATTAAAGCTAAAAGGTAATTTTTCCGACTGAAGTGCAGTATTTATCAGAGTTGGGCGTTTTCGCATTACCACTAAAGCCGGCTACTGACGCGACCGCGACGTCTCAATTTGGCACTCAATTTGCTGTGGCGTTTTGCGGGTTCCTGCAGATTTCCCCGCACGTTGGGAGTGCTACTCCAAATATCGGCCGATCGCGGTTATAACCCGATTTCTTGATAGTGCCCGTAAAGTAGCGATGTGCGTAGCAGTATCGGGGCAATTTCAGCTCAGTTTCTATTTCCCGGGTTAAAAATATGGGTTACCATTTGAAAGGAAAAATTGACCTTAAAATGAACTTGACCTCGACCAAAAGGTCAAACGACAAGGTCACCATCGGATATCCCCCTTGAAGACTTACAGCTTTCGCATTACACATGTTTCGCTATCTGGCTTCCCCAACGAGATAATTGCGATTATAGATTAAAATGACTTACCCTGTATATAAGTACTAGCGGGACCCGGCGACCGGCGTGCGTTGCTATGCCCTTCCGCGCCGACGTTCCTACGCTTTCTATTTGAAATAATATTATTCTTGGTATTTACTTCTTCTTAGAGTTGCATCTAAAAATGGCCGTTTGCAATTATTCTCTGTTTTCTTGTGTAAGGGTAGACAGTTGTACAGTTTGCAGAGCACCACCTTTGACTCAAAAAAACTTCCCGCAAACACGACGTAGATATATTACATAGATCCGTTTCTCGTAGGTCGGGTTACAATAATAGCGTGTTAGTTTGTTCTCAGTTAAGGATGGTTATGGGGGGTTGAATCAGGATAGTGTTGCTAGTACACATTGTGCTTTATCTAAAGATGTTAAAGCTCCTAGAAGTTAAAAAAGTAAGGGTAGGGTCTCATCTCCTATTTTCCCCCCTTTGGTCGTGAAATTTTCAACAATTCTGGGACACGTGTCTTTATTTCTAAACAAAATGCCAATTACCAATTTAACAAACTTTTAACTTCAAAAAATGACAAATTTTCATACAAACTTTCATCCCCAATTTTACCGCTTACCGTGGAATTTCCAAATATTCTGGTATACGTGTATTTTATTTCTAACAAAGAGCCCAAATACAAATTTTCATGAATTTTTTACTTCAAAAATGCACATTTTCATATTATAAATTATAAATGCACAACTTTCATGCCCTGTTTTATCCCCTTAGGGGTCGAATTTCCAAAAATCCTGATATACGTGTTCCTTTATTTCTAACAAAAGGCCAAACACCAATTTTTTTGTTTTTTTTTAATTCAAAAATGGCAGTTTTTCATAGAAACTTTCATCCCGTTTTTTACCCCCTTGGAGTATCGATCTCCACCAAACTTCACACGATCCATCCCGAGACTATGCTACATTATCCCTGAAAATTTCATTAAATTTGGTTAAGAGGCAAATTTACCTAGAGCAGAAATCGTTTTTTTTAGCATGGACAATTTACCGCAGTAGTGGAGACACTTCGCAAACAAGTCAAAACAAAGAAGAAAATTCGAGCAGCGCGAGTGAAGTTATTCCAGCATATCAGGGCATGCGCGTTTAGAGAATACGTCACAGAGCTGCTTTCATTCAACGGCAGTGGATCGATATTCGGTTTACACTTTATAAACACATATTTTGGTACGTTTGCTATTGAAGCCGAAATTTTGCTTGTTTTCTGGGCTAATTTTTTTTATTATTCTTTTGTCACCACAGACAGCGTAGATGGAAGGAACTTTTGCGGGGTGTGCACTGCGTTGATGCAGATGCCGAATTGATGTTCTTTTTGATTATTTTGCGGCAAGAAATGAATTTCTTTTATGCGGCATATTTTGTTTTTTTTTTCATTTTATATTCAGATTGTTTTTTCTGACCAGGCAGCCGCCGCTGGTTTATTTTCTCTTTTATACTTTCTGGCCAACATTTTCTTATGAAAAAGCAAGTGCGTTCGTTCTTCCGGTCTTGATAATTTTTTTTGGATTTGTTTTTCATTTCAGGGTGAACGAATTATTGAGGAAAAAAACTAGTCAATTTCAACAGTATTGTAGGTAATTCTTGTTATTAAACTTTTTTTTCGAAAATATAGTTACCTAATTGTAATAATAATAGGGCTAAAGAGATAAAATTTGGTATTTTTTCATAACTATGTATAGATAAAAATTACTAAGTCCTATCAAAATCTGACATGATGGTTGAGTGTGACAAATCATATTTTTATTTGTTGCGCGGAGTGACCCAACTATCATTCAAATCAATAATACTTGAAATTGTTTGAAATTGCAATAAAATATTCATTACAAAATTTTTGTTGACATTACTATTTACTCAATAATACGTTCACCCTAAAAAACAAATCCAAACAAATTTTCAAGGCCAGAAGAAACTTGCTTTTTCATAAGAAAATGTTGGCCAGAAAGTGAAAAAGGGAAAATTATCCAGCGACGACTGCTCAGAAAATCAAATCTAAAAATAAAATGAAAAGAAATGTGCCGCAGCATGAAAGAAATTCATATTTTTGCCGGCACTGAAATAATCAGAAAGAAGTACAATTCAGCATCCGCATCACCGCGCAACCGCGCACACCCGCAAAAGTTTCATCTACCTAAGCTGCTTGTGGTGGCAAAAAAAAAAAAAATAATAAATAAGATCACCGCAGAAAACAAGCAAAAATTGCGCTTTCCTATTCAATAGCAAGTGTAGCATGCTAGTAGTTGTGTGTGTAAGGAATTATATCCACTTGCTGCACATAGAAAGCAGCTGACGTATTCTCTGACGCATGTCAGCCTCCTCTAACTGTTGGAAAAAACTCAGGGCATTTGCGAAAAATCAATTCTGGCCAATGGCCATCTACATTCAACTCGTGGAACCAAATTTGCGAGAAAAGTGGAAATTTGGTTGTGGTCCCCGTTTTGCATAGGATAACTCAAGAAAATTAGGGAAAAAAGGACTTTCGATTAGTTAAATTTTTCCAATATTTTTCAAGAAACATAATCACATTTTTTACGGAAACCGTTACCAATCCCTTAATCTTCATAACAATATGAATAACATTAGGAAAATTTATCGCAAAATACGAAAAAGAGAATAAAAAAGTAAAGAATTTTTTTTGGAAAAAACGAACTCGTTCGGAAAACTTTCGGGAAATTCCTGGGTCGAAAATTGGAAAAGTGCTCCACTTAAAGAACATAAAACCCTTTAACGTAACGTATCTCTGGAAATAAAATTTGCTATATTTGGTCAAATAGTTTTCGAGAAAATTGGTCATTAAGTTGGTCAAAAAATGGAGTTGGTCCTTTCTTTCAACGATCATAGAAAAAAAACTAAATACTTTTTCAAAAATGTGCTCCACTTAAAGAATATAAAACCCTTTGTCTCAACATTTAAAAAGAGTTTGATTTAGATTCAACAAATAATGACGGAGAAAACAGGTCATTAAGTGGACCTATTTTACAAGTTTTGGTAAATTTGCCTCTTAAGTGGTTTAGGAATCTATAGGGAACAAAAAAAACCACAACCTCTTTTATATATTGTATTAAGATATTGCATATGTGTATATAAACTTTCGAACGGGGGTCGGTTTCGTATACAGGGAGGCATGAAACGAAAAACTATGAAAGAATTTTTCGAAAGTCGTGACATGGTATCGATTTCAATAGGTAGATTTTTCTTCGAAATCTACCTAAAAAGAAGAAAGTGAAAGAATGGGAGCCATTGCACAGACAATAAACAATTAATTTAATATAGTATGTATTACTTGTGAGATATATTGTGTTTTCATGCGATCGCCAAGTCAATCTATTTTTATTTAAAACATAAAAGATTTTTAATATTGATATGGTCACTATAAGATGTTGTTAAGTTAGCTAATTACGTAATAACTTAAGACAGAAGGTTCCTTAAGTAGGAACTGGATGAATTAATTGACTTGGTATTACATGGATCTCACAACTTTTTACGGTAGAAGAACTGAGTTGTAAGACTTGGTTTTTTTTAAAAGTTATGTTTTTGATGGCATGTATTTAACATAAAACGCACGACCACGGATGGATGAAATTTGTATTGTAATGGGAAATTGCAGACAGTAACTTAACATAATTTTAAGAATCCCCAAGATTTTCTTGTTTAAGAGGCAAATTTACCCAGATCAGAAATCGTTTTAGCGTGGGATAATTTCCCGCGGTACTGTGGATACTTTGCAAACCAAACAAACACAAAGAAGAAAATTTCCAGCAGCGCTCCTGAAGTTTTTCCAGTAGTGAGCGCAGTGCGTGTTTAGAGAATACGTGTCGCAGAGCTGCTTTCGATGCAGTGGATATTCGGTTTGCACACTACTATAGCCTGCTACAATAGCTTGAATAGGAAAGTACAATTTTTGCTTGTTTTCTGGGGCGATCTCTGTTATTCTTATGCTGCTGCATGGATTCAAGGAACTTTTGCGGAGTGTGCACTGCGGTGATGCGGATGCCTAATTGATGTTCAGCTTATTTCAAGTGACGGCAAGAAATGTATTTTTTTCATTTTATATTTAGATTTGATTTTATAACTAGCCGTCGCTGGATTATTTGAGTTCTGCCATTGAAATGTAATCCATTATTGTATTATTAAATGTAAATATCTCAAAAACTAATCGTTTTCGAAATTACGACAAAGTCATGCATACTCATCGCAAAAGAAGGTATACTTTTACACAATTACATGTAAATTAAATTATTTTTACATGAGAAAAAATTAAAAACTGAAAAATCTGTTTTCCGCTATTTGGTCGGAAAATTTAAGGTTATGTTGATAAATGTCATATATAAAAGTTTTAGATTTTTTACTATCTACAACTTTTGCATTGCTTATTTTCCGGTAAAAGGTCGAGTTTCGCCGCAAATCGCAAAAACCGTTTCCAACCCCTAAACAGCACCCCCATTTCACCCAGTTCCCTTTATCACGTGTTTAAATATTTTTTTTTTCTTTTAGTTATAACCTTAACTAAGGGCCCGATTCTAGGTAAAAGTTAAGATCTCTTAACCTCTTAATTGCAAAATTAACAGAAACGGTATTCCAGGTAGCCAGTTAAGAGATGTCAAGAATCAGCTGATCTCTTAACTTGAGTGGTGAGTTTTAATTAACAGATTTGGTATTCTGCTTACAAAATTAAAAGAAATATCTAACCTCAATCGTCTCTTAACTTAAGAGGGTCAAATTCTATATCTCTAAACGTCTCTAAAGTCAGATGCTGCTGTAAAACGCTTTCAAGTGTCAACAAAAAATGGAAAGTATTGTTGTGCCAGACATGATTTCATGGATAATTGAGAGTGCGTGAAATCGAGGAGAGAAACATCATTAAGTAAGGCAAGAAAAATGGATAGTAAATGTTTTTCTAAATAATTTTTTTTTTTAAGCCAAATCCATCGTACAGTAATGCGAAACTTGAGGGATTATAAAAAAACCCTTTCGAGATTTAGGCCCGCTATACACTTTAGCTAAGCTAAGAAGCTAAGTTTCTCAAAATAAAGAATTTAAATGAAGTGTTGCACACTTCAGCGATGCTATGTTAGCGATATTTTCTCTGCTCGAGCGATGTGCGCTAAGTTCGCATGCATAGCATGAGCTCGGCGATGCAAGCGGGCTTCGCTTACCAATACATGCAACTCCGGTGTGTTTTATATGCAAATAAATTGTCTGTATTGGGTGACAGTACAATAGTACTTTTAAAAAAAAACTATTGCTTAGCCTCGCTGTAGTGTGTAGCACGCACAAGCTAAGCTACAAAACTAACAAACCTTAGCTTCTTAGCTTAGCTAAAGTGTATAGCGGACCTTTTAGTGAGGTGCACTTTATTAAAAATTTGTTCGACAGCTGTGGTGAATCTCTTAACTTTTAATTTTTAAATTCACCATATTTCTGCTACCTAGAATACCATCATGTCTTAAAAACCTTTAAATGATATTAAGAGATCTATTAAGATTCTGTTACGTAGAATCGGGCCCTAATATACGGTATATCAATTTTGAGCGAACCTTTGCAACGCCAAGAAATAATCCTGACAGAAAAAGCAAGAACTATATATTCATGATTGGGAAGTCAAAAGAAACCGTCGGCCTGTTGTCTGACGTCTATCTAGCCAGACGATAACTCGAGAACAGAGTACGGAAAAGCACACCCACGAGTCGTTCACGGGCTTTATAATAAGCCCACGGCACACAGGTTCAAGGAATAACCCATGAAACAAATGTTTAAAACACACTTTCCTTAACACAGCTCATGAACGTGTGCAGAGTGTGAAAACCAAACGGGTTTGCTTTGACCCATGATACTATGACAACCCCATGGGTTTTTAAATAACCTCTCATTGAACATGAGGGTGTTAGTCTTTCAGCACATGTGTCGATCGTGAGCGTTTCGTGTGTTTAATGAAAAACCCACCCATGAGTTTTTGGAAACGGTCTTGGACAAGGACAAGACTGTGCATTTGCAAACCAATTTTAGGCGCCGCGTTGGTATTAGCCATAATAATAGAATAAATGTATATTATAACTAAACAAACTTTTATAAATGATTAAAATATATATACCCCTCAAACTCGAATACTACAGCATTTTATTCTTCGAACTTGACCATACAATGTCAATAAAGTATTATTGTACCAATTATTTTCAAGCCTTTAGCTACAAGCGTCGTGGAGTTATCATCTGGGCAGATAGACAGACGGACATGCATAAAAAGATTCCTTTTCACTACCCAATCGTGAATATATAGGTCCTTTTTTTCTGTCAACATTATTCTTGGCATTGCAAACGTTCGGTGAAAACTAATATGCCCTACATCTAGGGTATAGTAAGCACCCATGGGTCTTATTTTGTGGTTGTGGGCTTTATTCAAAAAGTTCGTGGGTTCCAAGATTAACCCATGTGTTTATAGGATACGACTCACGCACACGAATGTTCGTTACTTTTAATACAGTGGGTTGACCTCAAGCAATGTGTTTTTACACGAAAAACACACGGGCAACTGAAAGGCACATGTGCTTTTCGAATAAGACTCACACTTGTGTGTTCATTACTGTGCTATGTGTCAAATGTGTGCAGCTCACGGGTGTGCTTTTCCGTTCCCTGCTCGAGAACGATTGTACCTAGAGACTTGAAATTTGGTACAATAATATTTGATTAAAATTGCAAGGTCAAGTTCGAAGATGAGCACAATCGAGCAACTTCTTCTTAGTGTTACCATATAATGCTGAATTATTTTTATACAAAAATATTATCTTTCTTTGCTGAATATATTTACATTTTGAATTTCATTCGTTACATACTGTTTAATAAACGAAAAAAAAAGTAATAAATTAAAAGAATTAAATAACAATGTTTTATTTTAAAAAGCACTAAAAACTAATAAATAAACTTTCTACTTATACCGCAGTATTTTGGTTACATCTAGTTTAAAATGAAAACTTGGGGTGCTGATCATACAAAATGCACATACACACACTTCTAATATAATTTTACCTATAACTTAAATTTAAAATTATCAATTGGAAATATTATGAACAGTTAGTGATTGCTTTTACTTATCATTGAAACGAAACATATACAAAATATTAAATTTTATCTAACTATACGCAGATGCACCCCTTCGGCTGATTATGAGACGCATAATAGTGAAGCATTTCACGAAGGCGGCGAAATTTTTTGGATAAACTTAGGGGGTTAATATAATATATTATTCATTGTGGAAATATTTTGTTTCCACGCTACTAGGTCTAAGGCGCTATGGAGTGACACATAAGGCGTTAATTCAATATGTGCTAGAGCGAGAAAGAAATAGGCTTACACATTTATAGCGCTTCCTTTTTTATACTCTAAGATGCACCCCAAGTTTTTATTTTAAACTAGATGTAACCAAAATACTGCGGTATAAGTAGAAAGTTTATTTATTAGTTTTTAGTGCTTTTTAAAATAAAACATTGTTATTTAATTTTTTTATTTTCTTAGTTTTTAGTGCTTTTTAAAATAAAATTTTGTAATCTTAAGTAAAATTTTATTTCTGATTCCTTCGGCGGACCTTACCCTTTTAACGTGTGAGCGGAGAGCACGGTGTTATCAATAAATATATACTTATATGCGCAATGCGCATACATTGTCCAGGTGTTTACCACAAAACATATCCAACTGAATATATTCATATAGTATTTATTTATTATTATAATATATATAATATGTAATACAAATATTATATAGATATATATAGGTATATAATAATATGCAATTAATGGTGCTTTCAGCTTTAGAAAATGATTATAAAATCATATTAGAAAAGCTCCCACTCCATACTTCTTGCGGTGTTACTCATTTGAGAAATAGAAAACATTTCGTTTAAAAAATATGAAGAATAGAATTATCCTCCCCTCAGCTAAAAAAGAATCATAACAAAAATGTGCATCGACCATATAAGCGCAAATTTATCCTAATTCAGAAGTTCAGAACTCGCCAGCACACAAAAATCTCCCCCTGGCCTCGTTGAGAGCAAGGAGAAAATAAAATATGTGCGTGTGTTTCGAAGCAGGAAACTTGTTTTTGGCAATGAACCACCGCTGCTCAGCGATATAAAAATGTGCGCAGGCAGTAAGCAGTCTTCTTCTTGGCAAATGTTAATTTTGCCTTGAAATTGACTGAAATGCGTATGCAATTTCAGTAATACTTGATTAACAATTATGCTCTAATTGCAATGATTTTGACAATAAACATATTATTTTTTTTTTAAAAACATCTCTTCCTGAAATCTGTGCTATGGAAAAAAAATTCATGAATATTTATGTGGTAGAAATTGGTTAAAAACTGCAATATTTGTTCCGAGCAGTGAAACAGAGAAACAGAGAAACCGAAAACGAAGTTAAATAAAACCTTGTAAAAAGTTTTTTTAAATAATACCATTTACATAGGTATTATTTATTAAAACAAAAACGTTTTCTCTCGTCATTTGTAGTAATGTTACGGGCCGCGTCATGAAGTTGCGGATATAGGAATGACCAGCACTGCTCCAGGTTAACTGCAAAAACAAAACTAGTAAGGAAGCAATTGGTCACACCAATTACGTGATACCCTAGCTGAAGAAAAATATACTCATTCTTATATCAACATTTTTGTATAAAACGACTCATGCTTATATGGCAACACTAAGAAGGAGTTGCCCGATTTTGCTCATCTTCGAACTTGACCTTGCAATTTTAATCAAATATTATTGTACCAAATTACAAGTTTCTAGCTACAAGCGTTCTCGAATTATCGTCTGGACAGACAGACAGACACACAGACAGACAGACAGACAGACAGACAGACGGACATGCATAAAACGTTTTCTTTTCACTTCCCAATCATGAATATATAGTTCTTTCTTTTCTGTGACGATTATTTCTTGGCGTTGCAAACGTTCGCTCAAAACTAATATACCCTACATCTAGGGTATAACAAGTGAGTTTCTTGCGATGAGCTTGAGATTAGTTTATGTGTTTACTCAATGTAAATTTGCTGTAAAGTAACGATAACACGAAAACATCTAGGAAAACAACAAAATAACATTTCACAGCTGATTACTTTTTAGTACAAAGATTTTCTACCATATGGAAATTACGGCGCTGGTAGCAGTTTGTCGAGTTTAACCCGGGTTCCAAGAGATAGGCTTCGATGTCGAGTTCTTATGGAAAATTTACATGGCTACGTCATAATGATGTTATTAACCCACTTAAGTGCTCTCGTGTGCCCAGGGTATTATTTACATAAGAAAAAGCATGTCTAGATTTCTACATAGGATGAGTATATTTTACTACATTTAGGGCGTAGAGTATGAAAATATGGACGCGCTATAAATGTGTAAATCGTACTACGTGTAGTGAAGCCTATTGCTTTCTCGCGCTAGCATGAATTTAACGCCTTATGTGTCACTTTGATTGTGAAACCTAAACTGTCAAATGCAAATTTTCAAAAATATTTGTGGAATACGAACGAAATATAAGTAAATTTATTGTGAAGTGAAAAAGTATAAAATATCTAAATTTTCATTAATAGATTATGTGATAAATAATTTTTTTAGTAATAAAGTGCGCTGTTTTGTGTTGAATTGTTGATATATTTTTGATATTTCTCCTAATAACGCCTTTGCCTCAGTGGTGTGGAAACAAAATATTACCCGCAGGTATTTCATTATAATTTCTTATTTAAATCATTTTTATTATTTAATATATTTATTAGTCATTTCGATTACCTATGCACAAATCCAGCATTAATTGTTGTAGAAATACATTAATTTGTTTTTATTATGTTTTCTTTCATTTAAGCTCTCAATTTTCTTTTACTGCAACATATACTGAATGAACATTTTAAAATATTAGATACTAAAACATGGTAATGCCCTTCTATATTAATTTTACAAATTTCATTGTGAAATTTTAAATAAATGTATATGAACCTCCTAACTTTATCCAAAAAACTACGCCGCCTTTGTCACTAACGTGTACGTGAAAAATACTTCACTTTTTTGGCTTATAGCGCCTCCATATTTTCATACTCTAAGATTACAATGCAATATAATTCCTGAGAGTACGTGTTCAAAACCTTAACTATAGTTGACTATAGTCAACTATATAAACTTTGGTCGTTCAAAAACTCCGTGGTTTAGTATAACATAAGTATGAGCATAACTATTTTGCATTATAGAGGGTGATTTTTTAAATGTTTGGTTTTTAATTTAATTTAATTGCAATAATTTATGAAATTTTTATTTCAATTGATAAATCAATGCTTGCCACTTATTTTTTAATGATTCTCTACGATAATTAATCAATGAAAATAAAAAAATGTTTCAAACAAAAGTTTCTTATTTTGATGCAAGGAATTGAAATCTGCAATAAAAAATAGGGGTTCTCATTTAACTTTTTAAAGTTCCCCCAGCCCCACCCACTGGGGGAGGGGCACGGGGGTCAAGTTTGGTGTCATCGGATAGGTTTTCAAAGAATATTTGACACGTATTTTTTTATTTTCCAATTGGATGCCAATTTCGAAAGATTTTACGGGAGGACGGGTGGTCTGAAACACCCTGTATATGAACCCCTTAACTTTAACCAAAAATATACGGCGCCTTTGTCACTAACGTATGCGTGAAAAATACTTCACTTTTTTTGTTTTGCTTATAGCGCCTCTATATTTCCATACTCTAAGCTTTAGGGTATCACGTACAATTGGTGTGACCAATTACTTTCTTATTAGTTTTTTTTAGCATTCAAAATCCGTTTTGGCAATCTGGGTAAATTTGCCTCTTAAGAAAATCTAATGAATTTTAAAGAGAGAAATATTGAACCAACCAAAGTATAAAAAGCACATTTTCTTGGAATTCGTGCAAAAAGTGGAAAAGTATTCAACAGAAAAGTTTCATTATTTGTGCCCCGAACAGAGCGCCGACGATGAAATTTTTGTGCTTAAATAATAAACACCAACAGATGGTGGAAAATGGTGCTCAGCTAAATCGGATCACATTAATGTCATAAAGGACAATCGGCGTAAATGTATGGAAGCTGGTCTAGGCACCAATAAGGACGAGACATACGTCATTATATAGGTATTATAATGTACTAATATGGCGACTCATTTCGACTTGCTGTGTGAAAAAAATTATGGCTATTTTAACTGCTGAATTTCTCCTATGATTGGCTATATAAGCACGATACCGATAACTGCAGAAAATCAATTTGTGGATTAGTGGATGATTTCTAAAGGATTTTGGAGCACTTATCACGTGAAAAAAAATAAAAAATTCTAAACCGTACCATCTACGAGAAATAAATAACATTCGTAAAAGAATCGCTTCATTCATGTCACAAAACTGATCCTTTTACTAAGAATATATCAATATTAGTTATTGATGTACATCATAATACCTATCTAACGACATATGTCTCGTTCTTATTGGTTCCTAGACCATTTTGCCGATTGTTCTTTCACGTGCTTTTAGTAATATAATACCTAATATAAGAAGGGATTTGAAACAGCACCAGTCGATATTATACAATCCTTTATTCCAGCAAAAAGGAAGCTCACATCCTCACGTACGAAACATTGAAACAATGCTGGTACAGATAAAATTTCCTGGCACATAATAAGAACCCATGCACTTGCACGTTACATGCTGGAAAATCTACCATCCTGAATGTAACGAAGTACATATCTGTACTCTGTACACTGTTGTTATATTAAACGATTTGTGCTCAAAAAGTTAGTGAATTTGTGCTTTGTATATTCAAGCTCAAAGCTGTGAAGGATTTCAGAAGCGAGGATGGCTCTGAAGAAATTCATATGTTCCGCAAAAACCAACAGCATCCCTTCCCTAATTATGTACCTATGCATTTATAAAAAGGTACAAAACGATTATTGCAAATAACACAACGAAACCAGCCACAAATTTCCATTTCTTTTACAACTAATAACTAGTGCGTAAAGTATAATAATAATAATAATTGGTGTATACATATTATAAAATACCGGCACAGTTTTAACACAGAAGAAACGTTTGTTAAGAAATCGTGTAAAAACCGTGCAAAAATAGTTTCCTAGGAAAACAAGAAATTCTTGAAAAGAAGTTATTGCAAAGGCATGTTAAAAAGGAAAGTTTTTGGTATTTGTAAAATTTGAATGCCGTGTTTTTAACACCGTGTAAAAAACCCCCTTTTCGGCAGGCCGACAGACTGAGGTAGATTTCGAAGTGTTTCGATTGCGTTTCATTAATGTTTTTATCAGATTAGAACAGAATTAGAATAGGATTAATAAATGTAAAAACGTTCTTTAATTATTTTAGTGTAAATTTTGTATGAGACAATTGATGTGTTAAAATGTTGTAAAACGGATTGAGGTGACATATTTTAACATTTTTGAAGTTAAATATTTCCAGAACTAAACGCAATTCCCAAGAAATTCCTACGGATTCATCACATTTAGGCCAAATTACATGTCCATACAAAATTTCATTAAAATTCGCGGTTTCCTTCTGGGTGTTCCGTGACGTAAACTTATTCCAATTTATCTTTATTGACTTTTATTTGTTCACCGAATTATTGTTTGGTCTGTTTATATACGATTGGCGCATTGCTTTCCATAGACTTCTATGACGAACCTTACCTGTTTTTTCCTTGATTTCGCATAACACCGAAAATAGAGCTGGCTTCATCCGGTGGCAATTTAGGGTATGTTTGCGGGCCTGTGCTTCATCTAGAGATTGTTCCGAGATGCTCATAATTTGCTGTAATATTTCCCCAATATCCTTTTGTTTTCGCCCTTCGTTCTCATTACCAGCGTTCGTACCATCATCCTGTCCTGGCATTCCGTATCCTTGCGGAGCCATCATTCCCCCCGTGTGAGCCATCATTCTATTTGGGTCCTCCATGACTGAATATAGAAAAATACCCTTGCAAGAAAAAAATAAAGAAATAACGGTTAATTGACGCAATCACTATGTTAAAAAAAAAAAAAACATTACTCGAATGCAGAAAATGGATCAATTATAGCAAAACTCGCAGTTTCCCTTCATTTCTTTATTTTCCCAACCCGCACGCATACTCAATTCACCATACACCTAAACTGTTCGCACTATCTTTGCAAAGCCATCAAATGTCAATCAGCATTTTTGACATTTTTAATATAAACAATGCATTCTTCAACCTCTTTCCTCTCTATCATCTAATTATCGAACACGCAATCAATACCTTGGCGACTTACTTCTGAGTATATATGCTTATATTTTAGAAAATCCTTTAAGTAAACTTGCAGGACCCTTATTTGCTTATATTTACGCACACATAGACAAGAAACTCTAGTAAAAATTTCGATTTTTTCGTATACAGTTTTCACAGATATGATATTATTTCCACAATTGTTTTGACATTTATTCAACCACTATTGGATAACAACTCTTCGAACTTTGTGTAATGTTGTTCTTGTGGAAATTTTGGAGCAAGAATTTCACATTATCTCCTCTTTATTTAATGGCCGACACTTCTCAATCGTGGAAAATACACACCGCACGTCCTCAAAGCCAACCAGTTCAGCGACACAAAATCTTGATTCTCGCTCGATTATTTCTTTTAGACAAAGACAGACTTCTTGGCCTTGTTAAGTTTCTGAATTCTGAACCGCAACAGACTGAGACACATCTAGTTCCACAATTCGAATAACCATACAAACGAGCATATGTCGCATTTGCGGCGGCAAGTAAAGGTACGCTTTATATACCAAAAGTATGTTGGGGTGCTGTGTTACGCAGTTAAATAGCTGAATATGAATTTCCGAATGAAATGTACAGAATTTTGTAATAAAGAAGTACATTGCTCCCTCTCGCTCCACATGTTTGACTCGACTGTCAGCGTTTGGCTGGTGTAGGACTAGAACGCATTCAAAATTTCCACTATAGTTAACTATAGTCAACTAAAGTAAACTTTGGTCGTTAAAATTCCGTGGTTAACTACAACATAACTGTGAGCACAACTCGAGCGGGTTCAAAAACTCAACTATAGTTGACTATAGTAAACTTTGGGCGTTCAAAAACTCCGTAGTTTACTACAACATAACTATGAGCATAACTATTGTGCGCTCAAAAACTCTTGTAGTTTACCACGTCGTGGTAAAATATTTACTCTACTCAGGAGCATGGTAGCCTGTAGTAAATATTGGAATGACAGAAAGAAAGAAGAAGAAACTGTGTGCCAATTACACTTCCTTAAAAGAACAGCCGTGTGTCCAAGGTTAAAGAAAACGCTAATTTATTGATGTTGTGCATTGTTATTGTTTTATGACAAATGAGTATTAAGCCGGAGGTACACGATACGGAAAACGTCATATTTATAAGGAAATATCTTTGTGGATGTCACTTTTGACACATCGAGTCACACGATAAGCAAAAATGAGTTTGCAACCTGTATTTTGCAATTCACAGATTACCGCGACGCCGCGCCGCCCGTAAGAGCAGTAATCTCAAAACTGTGTACATAAAGTTTTGTATGGTGTGACTCGGGAAATTTGTACCCCGCAAATTGCTTGGATGTGCCGAAAATATTCCGAAATTTTTGGGATATTTATAAGCGATACACCATATTGCTTATCGTCGAGTCACACGATATGAAATACGGCGTATCGCTTATAAATACGACGTTTTCCGTATCGTGTACCTCCGGCTTTATGCATGCAGCCAAATATCGTAGACAGATCGCACCCCGTAATCATTCATTAGCACTAATTAATAATTACGCTGCGATATGTCATGGGGGATAGTTACGACCGCCTAAGGGCCCAGTCCCATAGCACCGTTGGCCGTCAGGCCGTCAAAACGTTCGGGCTCGTTCGGGTAGTCTTCGGCCCAAGAAAGTGTTCTTGAGAGAGCAAAGTTGAGCAAATCTTAACGACGACGGCCTGTATTTTACTTTCATCTGCGAGTCTGAGGGCCGCTATACACTTTAGCTAAGCTAAGAAGCTAAGTTTTGTTAGTTTTGTAGCTTAGCTCGCTTAGCTTGTGCGTGCTGCACACTACAGCGAAGCTAAGCGATAATTTTTTTTTTGAAAGTACTATTGTACTGTCACCCAATACAGACAATTTGTTTGCATATAAAACACACCGGAGTTTCATGTATTGGTAAGCGAAGCCCGCTTGCTTAGCCGAGCTCATGCTATGCATGCGAACTTAGCGCACATCGCTCGAGCAGAGAAAACATCGCTAACATAGCATCGCTGAAGTGTGCAACACTCTATTTAATTTCTTTATTTTGACAACCGAGCGAGAAACTTGGCTTCTTACCTTAGCTAAAGTGTATAGCGGGCCTGATTCCCCTCATATTAAACCTGTTTTCCGATGCTTGCTATCCTTCTGCATGTACAGTGGTCGAAGAAGTACGACAAATATGAATGAGGGGAAGCAATTTCATCGAAGAAATTTAATTTTGATTTCGTTAACTTACTTTTTCAGGAAATGTTGAAAGGCTTTTGATAATGGATTTTGAAAATATGTATTGTAAGCGATGAAATTAACACGAAATCCCTGTGACCATTCAGCATGAATAATCTGCTGCCATCTGTTGGTGAGATGATGAGGGCAGCCCTCAGCGTGGCTGGGAGCAAATAACGGCGTTGGAATCGTTCATAAAGTTAAAGAGCGGTCAAGACTTTCCTTAAGGAAGTAGAAGCGACTTGACGAATCTTGTGGAGTCGGAAGCGGAAGGGCCTAGTCCCATAGCACCGTCACCGTCAATGCCACCGTCAAGAGAGTTCGTGCCCATTTCGGGTACTCTTCGAAGGGGTGAAAAAAATTGTTTTTTGTATGGGAGACAAAACTCGAAGACTCAAATTAACGTTGAGGGGAACGAAAAAAAGTAGGCCGTCAAGCCCGTCAAGAGAGAAATTTTACTTCGGTTCTGACGAATGTTTTAGAGGGGAATCATTGTTTACGTTAAGTACTTCACTAAAGTAGGTAATTCAATTTTTGTTTTGAATGAAAAAATGTTTAGTTTTTTTATAATATGAAATAAAATGAAACGATCTTTTGTGAGGCAGTTGTAACACTGTTACAATTGACCCACAACGTTAAAATTCTGATTGCAATTCTATTTTTTAAATAATTTTCTTACTTTCCAATAATAATACTTTCTTATTTTCTAAATAATAATAATAATTTACATATTGTAAAATCAGTAGTTTTTCTTAACGAATACTTTATTAATCGATACAATATTTTACTTAAACGCTACACGCACAGTACTTCCTTCATTCAGCTCGATAAACGTCAGACTGTCCTCCTTCTCCGATGCTTGTTCTTACTCGTCGTGGTGGCGGCCCGGAGAAGCTCGGAGACTGCGAACTCATCTTTAGTGCTGCCTCATTTTCCAGATTTAACAATATATAAATCAAAGTTTCTTATTAAAATAAACGCATTATTAAAATAAACATATTGAAGTGAATAATAATTTCTAAAAATAAACGGGCTTTAGGTTAAGTAACTATGCATAGTCAAATATAGATGTCACTCGAAAATGTCACTTAAATTGACAGTTGAGAAGAAAAGGAGTACGAGGTTAGCGTCGGCATGGAGTAGTTTTTGGTAAAATAATAAGCGAAAGAATTGTGAATTACTGTTGTCATCCGTTAATGAATTTATCGAATAAATACAAATTCTTATACTACAAATTATCAGAAGTGGGATAAAACTCATATTTTAAGTGACTAAAGCAACATATCGTGAAAAATGGATATCGAAAAATTACCGAAAAAAGAATTGATCGAAATGTGCGTTGCAAACGAATTGGATACACGAGGAACGAAAGACGAGTTGATCCAGCGACTTTTGGCTCACCGGGTGTTGAGCAGCACTCGCATAGAAAACGGGGATACTCAAAACATGGGAGCCGAAAAAGCCGAGGATGCTTCCATCGTTCAAAGCATCGAAACGTTACGCGAAACTGTACAAACGCTGGTTTTAGCAATGACCAGAAATGTACAATCACCACCAACAATACCTCCACAGTATCCAGTAAACGCTCCTAATGTTCATCAGACGTCGTCACGACAATTTAGTATCAAAGATATCTGTGACTTGATTCCAGTGTTTGATCCGATAAACGCGAGTTCGGTGACAAGCGGTCAGTTTGTGTCTAGGATACGCCGGTTTAAAAGTAATTACGGTTGGGACGATATCGAAACCTTAATAGCCGCACAAAAAAACTTAACTGGTCACGCAAAGTTGTGGATCGACGGACTCAGTCACATATTCACTACCTTTGACGAGATGGCTGAACGTTTGATGAGAGAGTTCCCCGACACAAAAAGTGACGCCGATAAACATTTGGAGATGGCCGAAACATTCCGTAAGCAGAATGAGTCTCCGATTGAGTTTTTCCATCGTGCACAGGCACTAGGACGAAAATACGATATGGACGAAGCAGCAATAATAAAATATATACGTAACGGCATGCAATTACCATCACTTCAGAACTCAATCGCAAGCATTCATTACTTAACGACCGCAGATTTACATCTAGCAATTAAAAGGTTTACGGAAAACGCAAAGTACAATTCAGAAACTCGAACGACTAACCATAAAGTCAGCAACAACGTAAATAATGGCACGGTAATGTCCAAACAACCGAATACGCTGACCTTGACCAGAACCAAAATTATCAACTGCTACAACTGTGGCAAGGAAGGCCACATTTCACTAAATTGCCCTCAACCACAAAAACGGTTGCGTTGTACAAATTGTAACCGTACAGGACACGACAAGGAAAACTGTACCGCAAACAAAGTAAACGTCATTCAACGCTCGACATCTAAGATGTTCATCAAAAACAACGACAACGTCCAGTCTACGAAGTCCAGCGATAAGGATATGACTGCCGCCACGCCTGATCTGTTCATCGAAAGCAACGACAACGTCCAGTCTACGAAATCCAGCGATAAGGATATGACTGCCGCTACGCCTGATCTGTTCATCGAAAACAACGACAACGTCCAGTCTACGAAGTCCAGCGATAAGGATATGACTGCCGCCACGCCTGATCCGTTCATCGAAAACAACGACCTATCTCAACAAGACGAGGATAGCGAGTATTTTGTGAACTCTAACATTCACGAAAACGTCGTAAATAAATATAATTTAGTTTTTAACGATAATGAAATTATTAACGCTGATGTCTTGATCGATACTGGTAGCCCGGTAAATTTTATAAAGTTATCGTTCGTGAAATCCAGTATGTCTCCGTTATACGAAACACCAAGGTACCAAGGCGTTAATGGTTCCAATATTGTTATCATAGGCCAATGTAAGTGTCAAATTGAAATTAACAAATTCATGTATTCTTGTAGATTCATGGTCGTGCCTGATGACACCATGGGACCCACATGTATCCTCGGTCGAAGATTCTTATCGGAAAATAAATTCAGTGTGTTCGTGGACGGAAACGGCAAATTAAAATTGCAAAATCGGGAATCTACCGAGAAGCGGTGCAAACCTCTTGATGATGAGGAATGCTTTTTAAAGGAATCAGGTAAATTAATGACGATCAATCCTTATCCCGATCCTTCGGAATTCGACCTTGAAATATGGAATCAATCAGACCCGCAATATTTCCTTATTTTAAAACGATTTAAAGAATTATACCGAAATTATCTTAACCTTCCTAAACCGAAAAAACCTGCTGTTAAACAAACTATGATTATTCGACTAACGCATGACAAACCGATATACTGTAACCCGAAGAAAACCTCTATTTGGGAGCGAGACATCATTATGTCGATGGTTAACGAATTATTGCATAAAGGAGTCATTAAGGAAAGTGATTCACCTTATGCCAGCCGAGCCCTCCTTGTTAAAAAGAAAAACGGAACACATCGATTGTGCATCGATTATCGACCTTTAAATGCTATAACAGAAAGAGATTCACATCCTTTACCTATTATAGAAAGCCTCCTGGACAGACTCTCCGGATGTTCTATTTATTCGTTAATCGATCTGAAAGACGCATTCTTTCACATAGACATAGCAGAAGAATGTACGAAATATACTGCTTTTGTCACCGAAAACGGCCACTACGAGTATACACGACTTCCTTTTGGACTAAAAAACGGCCCGGCGGCATTCTCTCGATACATATCTAAAATTTTCAATAATCTCATTCAAACAGGCAATGTCTCAGTTTACATGGACGATATCCTTGTTCATACTAAGGATATTAATAACCATTTTAAAGTTTTGTGGGAAGTTTTCAAATTAATTAATGGGAATATGCTAAACCTCAATGTCAGTAAATGTATATTTATAAAACCATCCATCGATTATCTTGGATATAACGTCAACGAAAAGGGGATCAAACCGAAGGATGATCATGTACGAGCTGTCCGAGATTTCCCTATCCCTCGAAATATTTATGAATTACAACGATTTATCGGACTTTGTGGATATTTTCGACGATTCGTTAAGAACTACGGACTTATCATCCAACCATTAAACGAAATTAAGACCAAAACCGAACCATTTTATATGGGCGACGATGCAATTTCCGCATTTAATTTAATCAAAGAAAAGCTCTGCAGTCCACCGATCTTGAAGATATTCAATCCAGATTTCGAAACCGAGTTACATACGGATGCTTCTTCCCACGGATTTGGAGCGATGCTCCTGCAACGACAACCGGAAGACCGTAAGCTACACCCAGTTATGTATTTTTCGAAACGAACCACTCCATTGGAATCGAAATATCACTCATTCGAGCTGGAAACCTTAAGTATCGTATATGCTATCCGCAGGTTCCACCCTTACTTGTTTGGGTCACGGTTCAAACTTGTAACTGATTGTCAAGCTCTAGCCTATACGTTTCAGAAAAAGGACGTTAACGCAAGAATTTCTAGGTGGGTATTACTGTTGCAGGAATATGATTTCGACATAGTCCACCGTAAAGGCAACGAGATGGCCCACGTAGATTCTCTATCTCGGGTTTATGACGCCACTGAATGTGCAATAATCGACAACGACCCACTGACACGAACGTTAATTGCTGAACAGGCTAAGGATCTGGACATTCAACAGATTATCAAAACAATTGGAAGAAAAGACCACCCAGATTATGAAGTACATATATATATATTTTTCTATTTCTTATTATATAAGAAACAGGATCGCAACGTTCGGTTCTATGTACCATCCCATTGCAGAGGATTGATACTACGCAAGTACCACGATGAGTTGGGACATCAAGGAATATCGAAAACTGTTGATGCTATTAAACGCAATTACTATTTTCCGTCGATCACTGAACTTGTGAAACACCACATTGCTTCGTGTTTGCGATGTGTTGTTCATTCGTCCAAGCCTCAACATAGAGAAGGATTTCTTCACAGCATTCCGAAAGGAAACGCCCCATTCCATACGATGCACGTCGACCATTTTGGACCACTAGAAACAACGACACGCCTAAATAAACATGTGCTACTAGCCGTCGATGCGTTTACTCGATTTGTCAAATTGTTTCCTGTAAAAACGACGAATTCCCGTGAGGTAATACGTCACCTCAAAACGTATTTCAATTGGTTCGCCAGACCTCTTCGATTAATTTCGGATCGTGGAACGGCCTTTACATCCAAGGAATTTATTAAATTTCTAAAAAAGCACAATATTACCCAAGTTTTAAATGCCACCGCTACGCCGAGGGCGAACGGTGCAGTCGAGAGATTCAATAGGGACCTCCGTCCAATGTTGGCAAAGTATACGGACGAGGATCACGATTGGGACGAAGTCCTTCCAGATTGCGAATATGCCATGAACAACACAATTAACCGAAGCATTGGTCAAACACCTAGCATTGCGTTGTTTGGTACAAATCAACATGAATTACGAAATCCGGATGTCATCAAGGACTTAGTAGGACATTCCGTGGAACGTGAACGCAGTTTGGAAGACATCCGAGAATCAATTGTAAGAACTAATGCAGAGACCCAGAGAAAAAATGAGCTGAAGTATGACTCTGGCAGGAAATCAGTATTTCCGTACCAAGAGGGTGATCTGGTAGGAATCTTGAACAGAGCCGTGGAGCCCGGTACGAATCGTAAACTTCAACCTCGATTCAAAGGCCCCTTCCTCATTAAATCAATCCTCCCACATGATCGTTATTTAATTACAGATTTACCGAATTGTAAATTCTCTCAGAAACCTTATGAGGCTGTGTTAGAGCCAAATCATATTCGACCTTGGCCATGTGTGGGACAACATGACGTCAGGATGGACGAACTGAAGTGAATAATAATTTCTAAAAATAAACGGGCTTTAGGTTAAGTAACTATGCATAGTCAAATATAGATGTCACTCGAAAATGTCACTTAAATTGACAGTTGAGAAGAAAAGGAGTACGAGGTTAGCGTCGGCATGGAGTAGTTTTTGGTAAAATAATAAGCGAAAGAATTGTGAATTACTGTTGTCATCCGTTAATGAATTTATCGAATAAATACAAATTCTTATACTACAATATTAATGAGGAAGACGCTGAAGAAGAAAGAGTAGCTTCTCCTCTTAAGAAAGCGCGTACGTGAGCTGGAGAATCAAGAAGTGGCAGCCGATCTGGTCAACAGGTGCGTAATTGAATCCGAGAAAGCGGCGTCGACAGATGCCATCGTTGAAAGAAAGCAAACTGAAAGCTCATCTGGAACAACTCCGAGTGTAGCAATTGCGCGACCCAATATAATCACAGCCGAATCGAGTTTCGTGACATTGAGGGATCGTTAGTTAAATTCAATGGGGACGACATCATATACGGAGTTCGTATGTTCCTCAACGATTTTGAAGACATGATGGACTTGATCAAAGCTGATGAAATGCAACGATTATATTATACCTAAGGAGATCACTGACCGGAGCAGCCGCCACTGGTGTTTTCACCTCCGACGCCTCTACGTATCAAGCATTGAAGAGGAGCCTAATTGAAGAGTTTGAACGGAACACTACTTCCGCCGATATCGAAGTTGTCATGCGCCGTAAGATGTGGATCCGATCTGGAAATTCGACGGCATTGCATTTTATTTTAGAAATGCAAAGGCTCCGGGATCGGATGGGTAGAGGTAGGTTGGCCGAGACTCAAGTGGTTGACATCATAATCACTAACATGAACCTGTCCAGTTCTGCCCTATCTATACTAAGGGGAACCCAGAGCATTAGAGAACTGAAGGAATTAGTTGCCAGATACGCTAATATAATTAACGTGCCAACCCAAAACCACCGAAGTCCCCCCAGCACTAGGAGAGAGAGACCATCTAAATCGGGATACCGCCGACCAGTAGGAGATGTCAACAGACCAACAACAGCAGCAACATCAACAGTAGCCGGGGATAATGGACCCCGATGCTATAACTGTTCGAATACTGGACACATTCGCCCGCAGTGTCCCTATGAGACTAGGCCAAGGGATGTGTGTTTCCGATGCTGGCGACCAGGGCATCTCCGTCAAGGATGCAGAAGCCCGAGGAATCAGCAGAGACTCCTAACCGAAGTTAATGCAGCACAACGACCAATAGATGACGACGATAATTCGACAGCCGACGAAGAGGACCCGGAGCTGCGCTTAATACAAGAAGAAATTGCAGCAATAAATTTGGTAAGTGTTGCCTTTAAAACTGACTCGGGCAAGTGCACAAATTATTCAAAATTTATATCTCTTTTGGATACCGGTAGTCCGATTAGTTTTTTTCGGAAATCAAAATTACCGATCAGAGTGACCGCCGCGTTAAGAGAAACAAAATATCGAGGTATTGGTGGACTTCCGGTGAAGACATATGGAGAGGTGTCATGCACCATAAAGTTTCGACGACGTACCCGACGATTGCAACTGGTCGTCCTGCCTGATAGCAGTACGACAACACCAATAATTTTAGGCAGAAACTTTTTAAAGATGTTTGACATAAAATTATACCAGAAAGTTATAAAATATAACAAGAGAGATTTAATAAAATATAATGTAAAACCGAAGTTGGAAAAACCTTTTTGTGCACTTGATTGTGAGTCTAGGCTTAAGCAATTCGATTTGTTACAGGTACCCAAAGCGACGATAGTTCCGACGAAAAATACTACCGATATCGAATTAAGCTCTCACGTATCTAAACTACATGCTAGAACCAAAACTATCAATGAAAGTGAAACTGAAATTAATCCGCAACTGCCCGATGAAGAACGAGAAGATATGAAAAATATCATTACAAAAAAGTATTTGAATCACACTGTAAGTAATCCGCTTAAATACGAAATGAAAATTCACTTGACGTCCGAAGTCCCTATTTACCGAAGACCCCGACGCCTTGCTTATACTGAGCGAATAGATGTACAGAAGAAAGTTGATGAACTACTTGCCGACGGTATAATCAAATACAGTAATTCTCCATACTCTTCTCCGATAGTATTAGTTAAAAAGAAAAATGGAGAAACGCGGATGTGTATTGATTACCGTGAACTAAATAAAATCACCGTTCGGGATAATTACCCGTTACCACTGATCGAAGACTGTTTGGAATATTTGGGAAATAAAAAAATATTTCACATCGCTAGGTCTGAAGAGTGGGTTTCATCAAATTCAGATGTCAAAAGAATCTCAGAAGTATACATCATTTGTGACGCCTCATGGGCAGTATGAATACAAACGCATGCCATTCGGATTAAAAAATGCACCAGCTGTTTTTCAAAGATTTGTTAACTGTGTATTCAAAGACTTGTTAGAACAAAACCTGATTATGATATATATGGATGACATATTATTGGCGACAACCGATATAGAAAAACATAAGGTGTTACTGTCCGAAGTCCTGAAACGCATCACTGAAAGAGGTTTAATACTAAATCTACAAAAATTGTAAGTTTGGTTACACACAAATTGAGTATCTTGGATTCCTTGTTACTCATCAAGGAATAAAACCAGCTGACGCACAAATCAAAGCAATATCCGCATATCCGGTACCGCATAATGCAAAAGAAGTACATTCGTGTTTAGTACTCTTTTCCTATTTCCGCCGATTTGTTCCATCGTTCTCCAAAGTAGCTAGACCTCTGCAAAGTTTATTAAAGAAAAATGTAGAATTCAATTTTGACCAGAACTCTTTACTGGCATTTAACACATTGAAAGACCGACTAGTTCATCCACCTGTGTTATCTATTTACGATCCGTTGCAGGAAACCGAACTCCTTTGCAATGCTAGCACCCAAGGATTTGGAGCTGTTCTTATGCAACGACAAGACAATCAAAAACTTCATCCCGTCGCCTACTATTCCCGTTCGACGTCAAAGGAGGAAACGAGGTACCATAGTTTCGAGCTAGAAACATTAGCTATATATTATGCGTTCAGGAGCGATTCCGTATATACCTGGAAGGGATACCCCTTTACCATTGTCACCGACTGTAATGCTCTTAAATTAACTCTGGAAAGAAAAAATATTAACGGCCGAATAGCTCGTTGGGCATTGGAATTTGAAAAATTTAACTATACCACTAGACACCAACCAGGAACCTCGATGTCTCACGTTGATGCCCTAAGCCGATGTTTTCCTAAAGGTATGACAGACAGCGGAGAAGAAGTTAAAGTAAATTCAGAGTGTCAATCGTTAGTTGCCGAAGTAAATGATATTGATATCCGCATTAGAATTTCGCAGAGCCGAGACCCGAAGATTCTGGCTATAAAAGAAAAATTGGAAATTGGTCAAGAAGAAGGATTTGAATTGAAGGACCATATATGTGATTCACAAAGTTTTGGGGCATGACCGATACGTGGTGAGAGATATTGACGGTAGCCAAGTAACGCAGATGCCATACGATGGGGTTCTGGAGGCGAATAAAATTAAAAAATGGGTACAAGAATCGAATTGTGGGCCTGATAAGGGCAACACTAATCCTCTAGACTCTGTTTCAGAATATGACGATTCCAGAAATTCTGACGACGACGAATACGAAGATTATGAATTTCTAGAGGACAATGACATCCCAGAGTTGATCGAGGGCGATCAAATTGTCAGGTTGGTCGAGCTGTTAAATCTGGAAAATGAGGCAGTACTAAAGATTAGTTCGCAGTCTCCGAGCTTCTCCGGGCCGCCACCACGACGAGTAAGAACAAGCATCGGAGAAGGAGGGCAGTCTGACGTTTATCGAGCTGAATGAAGGAAGTACTGTGCGTGTAGCGTTTAAGTAAAATATTGTATCGATTAATAAAGTATTCGTTAAGAAAAACTACTGATTTTACAATATACATATTTTCAAAATCAATTATCAAAAGCCTTTCAACATTTCCGGAAAAAGTAAGTTAACGAAATTAAAATTAAATTTCTTCAATGAAATTGCTTCCCCTCATTCATATTTGTCATACGTCTTCGACCACTGTACAATGTACATGCAGAAGGGTAGCAAGTATCGGAAAACAGGTCTCATATGAGGGGAATCAGACTCGCAGATGAAAGTAAAATACAGGCCGTCGTCGCCGTCGTCGTTAAAGCGGTAAACACAATTGGACGTTCGGCTTGACCGACTTTCAGAACTTCCGACTTCGAGAACTTTCTGAACTTGTGCGTACCACAATACAACTTTTCGAACTTTTGCCAGTCTCATTCCTTTTTATCGAATTTTCGGTATTCACGGCTTTTGATATTGAAAATATCTTTTTCCTTGATTAGAGATATTAAATTTTCTTCAAATGACATTTTCAAACTTTTATTCTGTTATTATTTCAAAAAGGACCAAACAAACGTAAACTCTTCAGCTGACTGTCAAACAAAAAATAAGTATCAAAAGTCGAAAAAGTTCGGCTCCAGTGGAAAGTAGACCAACTCAGAACTTGGCCGACTTGGCCGACTTTGCCTTTATGTTAAGCACAACTATAGCACGTATGTTTTACTCGAACTGTCAACAGTCGGCCAAGCCGAACGTCGTATTGTGTTTCTCGCTTAAGATTTGCTCAACTTTGCTGCGTTACAGTATGTTTATTTTAATAAGAAACTTTAATTTATATACGTATGTAAATTATTATTATTTATAGAGTTTGGAAAGTAAGAAAGTTATCTAAAAAATAGAATTGCAATCAGAATTTTAACGTTGTGGGTCAATTGTAACAGTATTACAACTGCCCCACAAAAGAACCGCGTTACAATTCGCCCCGCTCTCCCCTAAGCAATATATTGTTACAGAATTGTCGGCAGAGCACGACTCCGTAACCGTAAATTCCATTCCGTTGTCACTGTTAGGCCTCGGGTACGATACGAGCGGCAAGCGGCAGGCGGCGCGCGGCAGTAGCGGCGCCGCTCTGTTTTCTGGTTGCATTAGTCAGCATGTAAATCTGAAGACACTGGCTACGATAAGTCTAAGCGGCGAGCGGCAGCCTATCGTAGCCAGTGTCTTCAGATTTACATGCTGACTAATACCATGGACACACAGAGCTTGGTTAACCAACTCTCCGAGTTAACCAAGAACGAAACCAAAATAGGTGACACACATTGGAGAGTTGGTTTATTTTGACAGTTGCTATTTGTTTACATTTTGCAAACATATTTTGTGAGTTCCTTTTTGTCTAAAAATTTATATTCAGATAGAAGTAATGTTAGCGATAGCAGTTATGATAAGGGAAAAAAGCAACAAAAGATTATTTGAGCAATAATCAAATGCTGTTTCATTTATTGTACACTTTGCATCATCATCTCGTAATTGCTTTTGCAATTGCTGCACTCCAGACCTCCAAAAGAAGAAATTCTGTTAATTTTGTCCTTGCAACTCTTTTCTTAGACATATTACAATTTAATAAATTCCTGTCGACTGTTCTTTATTTTATATCTTATTTATAAGTCTTGTTTTCCGATTATTTATTTCGAAAATTCATACGTTTCGAATTCTGTTTGAAATTCAAATAATAAAAATAAGAAGAAAGTGAAGAATTAAGCAGAATTCGAAACGTACGAATATTTGAAATAAACAATCATAAAAGAAGACTGTATTGCCTTTTTTTATAAATAAGATATCATATTAGAATGTATTAAAATTTGATCGGAACACACGAATACTATGTCAAAATCATCGCAAATGACAGCAAGATATTGGAAGGCTTGCTGTGAAGTTTGACGCGGATTGTTGGAAAGTTATTGGAAAGTACTTGGTTAACTCGTTAACCAAGTCACTTCTGCTTGGTTTCTGACCAAGTCACTTGTATGGGGAACCAAGTCGAGACCACCTGATTTGAGTTGGTTTAGCTCTTAACCAAGTCTCCACTTGGTTAACCAAGCAGTGTGTCAATGATATAATGCAACCAGAAAACAGAGCGGCGCCGCTACTGCCGCGCGCCGCCTGCCGCTTGCCGCTCGTATCGTACCCGAGGCCTTAAATGTTAACCTTGAGCAATCAGAAATTTTATCTGCATCGATCACCCAAAAATTTAGTAATTACCGCTCGGCTAACCAGAAGTGTGATCGATTCGCCAGTTTAATACCATTGACACACAGAGCTTGGTTAACCAACTCTCCGAGTTAACCAAGAACGAAACCAAAATAGGTGACACACATTGGAGAGTTGGTTTATTTTGACAGTTGCTATTTGTTTACATTTTGCAAACATATTTTGTGAGTTCCTTTTTGTCTAAAAATTTATATTCAGAAAGAAGTAATGTTAGTGATAGCAGTTATGATAAGGGAAAATAGCAACAAAAGATTATTTGAGCAATAATCAAATGCTGTTTCATTTATTGTGCACTTTGCATCATCATCTCGTAATTACTTTTGCAATTGCTGCACTCAAGACCTCCAAAAGAACAAATTCGATTAATTTTGTCCATGCAACTCTTTTCTTAGACATATTACAATTTAATAAATTCCTGTCGACTGTTCTTTATTTTATATCTTATTTATAAAAAAAAAGGCCATACAGTCTTGTTTTTCGATTATTTATATCGAAAATTCATACGTTTCAAATTCTGTTTGATTTCATCAGTGAAATTCAAATAATAAAAATAAGAAGAAAGTGAAGAATTAAACAGAATTCGAAACGTACGAATATTTGAAATAAACAATCAAAAAAGAAGACTGTATTGCCTTTTTTTATAAATAAGATATCATATTAAAATGTATTAAAATTTGATCGGAACACACGAATGACTAAGTCAAAATCATCGCTAATGACAGCAAGATATTGGAAGGCTTGCTGTGAAGTTTGACGCGGATTGTTGGAAAGTTATTGGAAAGTACTTGGTTAACTCGTTAACCAAGTTACTTTTGCTTGGTTTCTGACCAAGTCACTTGTATGGGGAACCAAGTCGAAACCACCTGATTTGAGTTGGTTTAGCTCTTAACCAAGTCTCCACTTGGTTAACCAAGCAGTGTGTCAATGATATTAAGTAGTTGATCTCGAGTCGGTTGTGGATCCGGACAGAGCGAACGATTCTGTAACATTTTGTCTCGATAATTTTGATGCTATTACTAAGAACTCTTCGCGTTAGTAAAAAAAAAGAAAAGAATGATTTTGTAACATTGGTGTCAGGTGTGGGGTGTAACTATAACTTCTAATAAAAGTAAACCCTATTTGAATTGGGAATTTCGTTTTTTTTTGCGAAGAGGAAAATAACAGCAAGTGCGAAAAGTGCAGCTGAGAGTGTTCTTTTCGGTGTGTTAAAAGAAATCGCATTACATTGGAGAACCGAGTGGCAGAGTGTGCTCGATGGATTACAAATTCGTACAGTATAGTGCTAACCGACTTCTGACTTTAATTTCCGCGAGTTTGCTCGGTTCAGTTTTCCTACAGTTCATCTTGATCGGACAGTGCGTGGGATTGAAAGCGCTTAAAATGTCGAGCGAAGACATGAAACTTGTTCTGGATAAGCTCAGTGAACAATCAGATAGTTTAAAGGTGCAATCTAAAAGCTTGAGTGTGCAGTCGGAATGTTTGAGGTCTCTAGTGGACAATCTAAATACGCAAACCACCCGAATCAACGAGTTGCAAGTCGGTTTGAAGGAACTAAACAGTTAAACTACGGGGTTCCGGGAAGAACTGGATGAATTGAAGAGGCGATCTTCGGATCTTTCTTTTCTGGGGGCAACGGCTTTCGTGCAAAAAGTATTTGCGGAGACGCAAGGGGACGACCGCATTCCATCACCGGTAACGCACTCAACCCCTTCAACAGAGAACGTCGCCCAGGCAGACCCGACGAGATCTTCAGCGAGTCCGAGGGACACGGCCACTCAAACAAATCACTCCGAAACTGCAGCTCCGATAATGTCTAACTCTTCCCCGACCGCGCCGCGACCACTAACTCAAGCGATCAGTCCGAGACTTTTAACATCTCCTATGGAGTACGACGGGAAAACGCCATGGCAAAGGTATGAGGCACACCTCGACGCGGTTGCTCGCGCTAATTGTTGGCCACCGCGGAAAAAAGCCGTGTATTTAGCCGCTTATTTACGCGGCACCGCTTTGGCTTTCTACGAAACATTAGACCAGGGGGTTCGCGATAATTTTGAACGGCTAAGTGAAATGTTCCAGCTTCGGTTCGGGACGTATTATCAGGAATCCGTGGCGCATGTGCAACTGCGCGGACGAGTGCAGAAGAGCGGTGAAGGTTTCGCGGAATACGCTACAGACCTGCAAAGACTCACTAATTTAACGTTCCGCGATTGTCCGGAATCAGCGCAAGATCGGATTGCACTCGCGCAATTTTTGGATGGCATCTTAGACGTGGAAGTAAAAGAACGTGTCAGAGACCTGGAGCCAGTTACCCTACAGGCGGCACTGCAAGCGGCCGTACGACCGAGCGACCAGAGCAGCACGAAGACATGTTAGGGTAGCCGCCGTCGAAGTAACTTCAAATTCCAGGAGGCGGAACGGGCGGAACCACGACAGATCAACACCAGCGCAACCGGAGGAGCCAGCGGGTCCGGGAAACGAGGAAGAGCTAGTTTAAGGGGGCCACGACTAGCTCGCTCCGAAAATGCTGCCCCAGAGGTTCCTGCAATTAGTGAAGCACCACAGATCCTAGCACGAAACATAACCGGCCACGTGCGTTGGTACGATCGAGTGAAAGGATTTGGATTCATTACTCGTGACGATAATAGTCGCGCAGTTTTTTTCCATTCATCGCAAATCAAGGACGAATCTGGGACGACCCCTACAGAAGGAGCCCAGGTAAGGTTCGATCTTCTAGCCGGCACCCCTAACAACAAAGCCACAAACATAGCCTATCTCTCGACGGGTGGATCTAGACCATCCGGCCCGACTGATTTCGATCCGCAGATAAACATTAGAGAAACACCCAGTTCATGCAGTACGGGTTCTGCTAGCCTAGACCATCCATTGCCGACACAAGATCCCGTTGATTTAAACTCAAATGCACTGATTCCGGGGAGCAGGAGCCAGTGTTATCAATAAAAGCTCCGGAGGACCATACTCAAACAATTACACACGGAACCACGCATTACCAAACACAACCCATCCTTCGGCTCACAGCCAAACATACACATTACCAAACAACATCCCTAAATAACGGGGCCCAACCAACACTTAACCACATACCCGTAAATTTAACACATCCTAAACCGACAACACAATTTCGCATTCCCCCCGAACCATCAACACACACACACACGATCGCTACCGTGCATGCTTCGGATAGCGAAACTCTCTTCGCACCCCCAAACGCTGGAAACATGGACACGACGCTAGAAATAATCACCATCTCACAAACGGAGCTAACCAATACCATCGCTGTAGACGGCTTCATTAACGGAGCCCCTTACCGCATGCTGATAGATACGGGTGCCACACATTCGGTTTTAGACCAGACGGTTCTAAACCGAATACGTCCAAAACCTACCCTCTAACCATGTCTAACCCGAATACGAAACGTCACCGGAGCCCTCGACTACGTAAAGACTCGCAGTTCGCATAGATAACGTACGGTTCTTCCATACCTTCTACGTCGCAGACATTTTTGACGATTGCGTAATCGGCATGGACCTTCTGAACCGATACGAATGTACCATAGATCTTGGAAAACGAAAGCTACGAATGGGAGACAACGACCTGTATTTTGCATCCACCGCGAGGGACATTGCTGTACGCGTACTAGAAGACACCGTCCTTGCACCTGAAGCCGTTTCAACAGTGTCTATCTTCAATGCCCAATTTCGTAACGTTGACGACGTTTTGCTTTCTCCGGTGCGTTCGGCGCAGCCCATATGGGTAACCCCAGCGGTAGTAAATCCTCACAACGGAGTCCTCGAAGCTAGGGTAGTAAACATGAGTGAGACCGAGGTGGAACTGAAGGCTGGTACTGCAATAGCCAACGCGGAAATCACAACCAAAATGCAACACGCCCCTGCCCGTACTGAACCCGCAGACGAGCTCCCACCTTTATTGAGCGACCTTTATACATCCGCCTTGGAGATTTGACGAAACGGCAAGGAGATCTGTTACGAGAGACCTTAGCAACCTTTAACGACGTGTTCGCCTGGTACAAGGGGGATATCGGCCGTACTGACTTGTTCCGTCATCAAATCGATGTATCCGGGCACCTACCGATCAAACAGCCACCCCGACGGCTGCCATACGCGAAAAGAGAGGAGGCCGACCGCCTTTTCAACGAGATGAAAGAGCAAGGCATAGTTTCATCATCTCATAGTCCCTGGACATCACCGGTAGTACTAGTTAGGAAGAAGGATGGCTCCACTAGGTTTTGCGTGGACTACCGAAAGCTGAATGCTGCGACTAAGAAAGATTCCTACCCTCTGCCGCGCATCGACTTAACGTTGGATGCCCTGGCTGGCTCTCGATGGTTCTCAACTCTGGACTTACAGTCCGGATATTGGCAGGTCGAAGTGGAGACCAATGATCGAGAGAAAACTGCGTTTACCACCGGCTACGGTTTATGGGAGTTCAATGTAATGCCCTTCGGCCTCACTAATGCTCCGGCTACGTTCCAGCGAGTAATGGAAGCTGTGTTACGAGAAATTTCACCGCGAGCGTGCCTGGTATATCTAGATGATGTCATAGTCCATGGCACAACCTTTGAGATAATGTTAGAAAATTTAAAATTAGTTTTGGCCCGATTAAGATTAGCGAACCTGAAGGTATCTCCTCAAAAATGCCAGTTATGTCGCCGCGAGGTAAAGTTCTTAGGGCATGTCGTGTCTGGGGAAGGCATAGCTTCCGATCCTGCCAAGGTCGAGGCCGTAAAAACTTGGCCGCAACCTGGGACGAAGCAACAAGTTCAATCCTTCCTAGGGCTCTGTGCGTACTACCGCCGATTTGTGCAAAACTTCTCGCGCATTGCGAAGCCTCTCCTGGAATTGACCGAGAAGAACAGGCGGTTCAAGTGGACAGAAGCGTGCACCGCTGCATTCCACGAGTTGAAGGACAAACTCACATCTGCTCCCATACTGCGCCCACCAGACGAACGACTGCCCTACATCCTGGATACGGATGCAAGTCAACACGCATGGGGTGCTGTGCTTTCACAGCCCCACGCGAGTGGGGAATACGTTGTGGAATACTACAGCAAGACTTTCTCCCGGACAGAGTTAAACTACTGCGTTACAAGAAAAGAGCTAGTGGCGATAGTTAAAGCCTGTGAGCATTTTCAACCCTATCTCCTCGGGAAACAATTCGTAATCCGGACAGACCACGCCTCTTTGCGCTGGCTTATGAATTTTAAGTCTCCGGAAGGCCAAGTCGCACGGTGGATCGAGAGGTTGCAGGCCTACGATTACGTCATCCAGCATCACGCGGGAAATAAACACTGCAACGCAGACGCTCTGTCACGACGTCCCTGTATGCAGACTGGCTGTAAGTACTGCGAACGTCTGGACAAAAAGGAAGTAGTCGCTATTCATCTCACAACCGTTCAGGAGGACATCGGCCAACAACAGGAGGATGACGCCAGCTTGAAGTACGTTCGCGATTGGTTGCGCGCCGGCGAATGACCCGAAAAGGACACCCTTAAACCGCTACACCCCGACGTGAAGGCGTGTTGGGCTATGTGGTCGAGCTTATGTCTAGAGAACGGGATTGCGTACCGGAAAGTCGAGAATGGCCCTAGCCAGCTACAGCAGATTCTCGTACCTCGAAAACTGCGAAAAGAGGTCTTGCGCCAAGTCCACGACTCGCCCGCAGGGGGATACTGCGGAGTAGATAAGACGCTTGGGAAGTTGAAGGCCAAATTTTATTGGGTAGGATGCAGCACGGACGTCAAAGATTGGTGTGCTGGCTGTATTCCATGCCAGGCACGCAAGGGTGGCACTCCGCGGACCCGGAGCCCTTTACAGGCATTCAACGTTGGAGCACCTTTCGAACGCGTAGCGGTTGACATTCTAGGACCCCTACCAAAAACCGACAGGGACAACCGGTACCTAATAGTCTGCTGTAATGACAAAGGTCATGAATTCAAGATACTCAAATTAAAACGTGCACAAATAAGTACAATTAAAAGAAAGTAAAACCGCACGCAAGTATCCATGTCAAAACAAAGAAAAAGTGCAAAACATGCACCACTCAATAAGTCATTCACACATTCCCCAATTTGCCGAAATTGCAAGTTTGCAATTCGTTGCCCGGGCATTAACTTGTGAAATGACACCCGGCAAATTCCATAAACCAGGGGCAACATAGAAATTGCACTTTGGGCATTAAATCGCCATCTAGGCAATTTTTGAATATAATGTGTGAGTAAGGGGAAACCGTAAGTATCGATAATAGTATTAATTATTAGCATAATTTCAATTTATATAAATAGCCTAAGAAAATGCAATAAATTGATCATTCGCTAAACTCTGTTTTTCATTGTTGGACGTCTGCCCTAGGGCTTGTCAAGCGAATCGATCTTTGAGTAATGCTTTCGAGCTACTCAAGCCACTAAAAACTCTAAGCGTTCAAATTTAAACCACTGGGTTCTGAGTAATGCTTTCGAGCCACTCAAGCCCTCTCAAGAAGTAACCATCAAGATTCTCAAAACTGGGTACAGCCGAGCTGCTCAGATTTCCACAACGATTCTTCATCATCCCCGACTACTACACTGCATGGACTACTTCACTAAGTGGCCGGAAGCCATAGCCACCCCCAACCAAACAGCCGAAACGGTCGCAGACGCTCTGATCTCAGCTGTTTTTAGCCGGTACGGTGCACCCATGCAACTCCATTCAGACCAGGGTAGGAACTTCGAAAGTGCGATACTCCAGGAGGTTGTAAAGAAGTTTGGGGTGGAAAAGACGCATACTATTTCACTGCATCCACAATCGGACGGACTGGTTGAGCGACACAACCGCACTATCCTCGACTATCTAGCCAAGTTCGTTAGCAGCCACCAGCGTGACTGGGATGCCTACATTCCGTACCTACTATTGGCATATCGGACCAGTGTACAGGACTCCACACGCCAAACACCTGCGAGATTACTGTTCGGACGAGAGCTGCGTCTGCCATTAGAGATGGTAGTGGGAAGCCCACCTCATAGCCCGCAACCTACGACTGATTACCTGGAAAATCTGCAGTCAACTTTGGAGGAAGTTCACCAGTACAATCGCGAAACTATTTCAAAGGCGAGCCGCCGAATGAAATCTTACTACGATCTCCGCACCCGGGATCGGGCCTACGAACCTGGAACCCGAGTATGGCTATACTTCCCCCGCCGAGTTGTAGGGAAATGCCCAAAACTACAATGCGACTGGGACGGCCCCTACGTCATAGTCGATCGCGTAACTGATGTCGTCTACAAAATAAAGAAGAGCCAGGGAGGAAAACTGCGAATCGTCCACGCCGATCGTCTAGCACCTTATCGAGATCCTGTCGACTACGCTCACTAGCGATCACGAGCAAATAATCAACGCCCCCACCGTCCAGATTAAATGCTTGGTTGGAACTTCAAGCTACTAAGAAAGGACGAATGTTACAGAATTGTCGGCAGAGCACGACTCCGTAACCGGAAATTCCATTCCGTTGTCACTGTTAAATGTTAACCTTGAGCAATCAGAAATTTTATCTGCATCGATCACCCAAAAATTTAGTAATTACCGCTCGGCTAACCAGAAGTGTGATCGATTCGCCAGTTTTAAGTAGTTGATCTCGAGTCGGTTGTGGATCCGGACAGAGCGAACGATTCTGTAACATTTTGTCTCGATAATTTGATGCTATTACTAAGAACTCTTCGCGTTAGTAAAAACACTGCAAATTTTACACAACGGTTTATTATTTCCAAAAAATGTTACATTTTTCAAGTCACGGCTAGATGGCAGTAGTGATCATGTGAAATGATTTCACGTTTTTTGATCCACCAACAAATGGAATAATTTATGGAGATTAAAAATTTCAAAATTCTATTACACAAAAACCAATTGATATAAATCCATACAATAAAATGTGTTCTATTGAGCAATATTAGAGCATTGTATATTCCGAGTTTTATGAAAAAAGCTTGAACGGTTTCGGAAATATGATTTTTTCAATATTTGATTCCTCAATTTCCCCCCCTCAAAATACGTCGATCGGACCCACGAGCTGTTAGGACCGTTGTCAGACGTCACTTGATTTTTGAACCAAATTTAATTAATTTATCTCCAGTAGTTTCCGAGAAAAAGCCTGGACGGCGGACGGCGGACGGGGGACGGCGGACGGCGGACGGGGGACGGTGGACGGCGGACGGGGGACGGCGGACGGACGGATTTTTTTTTATTCGTTTTTTGAAATCTACATATCTCAAAACGTAAACTGACAAAATTTCAGGGGGGGTTATAATTTTTTTTTTCGTGTTCGATTACATAGGTTTATTATTGAAAATAATAAACCAAAAACACTGCAAATTTTACACAACGGTTTATTATTTCCAAAAAATGTGACATTTTTCAAGTCACGGCTAGATGGCAGTAGTGATCATGTGAAATGATTTCACGTTTTTTAATCCACCAAGAAATGGAATAATTTATGGAGATTAAAAATTTCAAAATTCTATTACTCAAAAACCAATTGATATAAATTCATACAATAAAATATGTTCTATTGAGTAATATTAGAGCATTGTATATTCCGAGTTTTATGAAAAAAGCTTGAACGGTTTCGGAAATATGATTTTTTCAATATTTGGTTCCTCAATTTCCCCCCCTCAAAATACGTCGATCGGACCCACGAGCTGTTAGGACCGTTGTCAGATGTCACTTGATTTTTGAACCAAATTTAATTAATTTATCTCCAGTAGTTTCCGAGAAAAAGCCTGGACGGCGGACGGCGGACGGGGGACGGCGGACGGACGGATTTTTTTTTATTCGTTTTTTGAAATCTACATATCTCAAAACGTAAACTGACAAAATTTCAGGGGGGGTTATAATTTTTTTTTTCGTGTTCGATTACATAGGTTTATTATTGAAAATAATAAACCAATATTATTGAAAATAATAAACCAAAAGAAAAGAACGATTTTGTAACAGTATTATAAAAAACAACTAAACATTTTTTCATTCAAAACAAAAATTGAATTACCTACTTTACTGAAGTACTTAACGTAAACAATGATTCCCCTCTAAAACATTCGTCAGAACCGAAGTAAAATTTCTCTCTTGACGGTCTTGACGGCCTACTCTTTTTCGTTCCCCTCAACGTTAATTTGAGTCTTCGAGATTTGTCTCCCATACAAAAAACAATTTTTTTCACCCCTTCGAAGAGTACCCGAAATGGGCACGAACTCTCTTGACGGTGGCGTTGACGGTGACGGTGCTATGGGACTAGGCCCTAATGATCAACTTTTTGATGAACAACTTTTCTTGATAATTAGAGCCGTAATGACAAAAAAAGTACTAGAATCGAGGTGGTTTGACAGCACAACTAACTGTTTACTGTACACGACTGAAATTCACTTGTCAAATGCCACTTGTCATTTTTGTTTACGTTTTTAAACTATTCAAATAATTAGAATAATCAATTGCTTGCAATGTCCACACAACGCGTTTGAGCCTCAATATATTTTCGCATAAAATACAACTTTGTATTTTGTATAATGGCAATTTTGCCATTTCAAAAATATTTGCCTTTCTTTGATCCATTTTAACAGAAGTTTGACAATTGTCAACTGATTTTCTGCTAAGCCGGAGGTACACGATACGGAAAACGTCATATTTATAAGGAAATATCTTTGTGGATGTCACTTTTGACACATACACTTTTGACAGGTACACGATACGGAAAACGTCATATTTATAAGGAAATATCTTTGTGGATGTCACTTTTGACACATCGAGTCACACGATAAGCAAAAATGAGTTTGCAACATGTATTTTGCAATTCACAGATTACCGCGACGCCGTGCCGCCCGTAAGAGCAGCAATCTCAAAACTGTGTTCATAAAGTTTTGTATGGTGTGACTCGGGAAATTTGTACCCCGCAAATTGCTTGGATGTGCCGAAAATATTCCGAAATTTTTGGGATATTTATAAGCGATACACCATATTGCTTATCGTCGAGTCACACGATATGAAATACGGCGTATCGCTTATTGACGCGACTCTTTTGTCCCGTCAATGAAATTTTACGTGCTTCGCGTAAAACACTATGCCGCGGAGGGTCTGCCCTGCGCAATGTTTTTAAAGGGTTAATTGCACTTAAGTGTTGCACTTAAGTACGTTGATGATTGTCACTGCTGGTTCTTGTACCAGAGCGACGTATATTGTGAGGTTGAAATTCTGCGAGGAAAACGGACTGACTGATATCGACTGATTGATTTATTGCCAAATTGATTTTACTTAAATACAATTTAAAGAAATGAAATTGCAATTAGTTGCAGGTCAACAAACTTGCATATTAATCAGTTCTTAGTTTACGCTGCACATTGCCCCCGAGACCCATGCTTGCATCGGCGCTGACGACTTATTTTTCGACATTCCAGAATTCTGCTGATTTGCAGGTAATTTCAGAACGTTGCAATTGTTTTGGGTCGCGAGGGCAATGTGCCTTACAATTAATGTTGTTTATTTTGCAATTAATTTTGCTTTTGCCTAACATGATTCTAAAGTGTAAACTAATTCTAATGGAACCAAACACTTATAAATACGACGTTTTCCGTATCGTGTACCTCCGGCTTTATGCAGAACTGGCAGTGCGCAAGCACCATCACTAATGTTCATTAGGGCTAATTATTAATTAGCTAATGAATAATTAGGGGTGCGATCTCTCTACGGTAAAACTTATTGCTTTCATAGATTTATTAACAGTATTCTGAGGCTACCGTCGCCAACAACAAAATTTTTCGTTTTTCTTCCATTTTACAATAAATATATTTTTACTAAACAAAGGGCCCGATTCTAGGTAAAAGTTAAGAGCTCTTAACCTCTTAATTGCAAAATTAACAGCAACGGTATTCCAGGTAGCCAGTTAAGAGACGTCAAGAATCAGCTGATCTCTTAACTTGAGTGGTGAGTTTTAATTAACAGATTTGGTATTCTGCGTACAAAATTAAAAGAAATATCTAACCTCAATCGTCTCTTAACTTAAGAGGTTCAAATTCATATCTCTAAACGTCTCTAAAGTCAGATGCTGCTGTAAAACGCTTTCAAGTGTCAACAAAAAATGGAAAGTGTTGTGCCAGACATGATTTCATGGATAATTGAGAGTGCGTAAAATCGAAGAGAGAAACAACATCAAGAAAGGCAAGAAAAACGGATAGTAAATGTTTTGCTAAATAATTTTTTTTAAAACCAAATCCATCGTACAGTAATGTGAAACTTGAGGGATTATAAAAAAACCCTTTCGAGATTTATAGTGAGGTGCACTTTATTAAAAATTTGTTCGACAGTTGTGGTGAATCTCTTAACTTTTAATTTTTAAATTCACCATATTTCTGCTACGTACCTAGAATACCATCATCTCTTAAAAACCTTTAAAAGATATTAAGAGATCTATTAAAATTCTGTTACGTAGAATCGGGCCCAAAATTTTGTAAAATCTCAAAAATATAATAGCAATGAGGCAGTACTAATGAACGAGACTGAGCTTCTGAAGGATGACACCGGTAAAAGAAGAAGCAGATTTGGAGAAGGAGAAAAAGTCGTATCTTTAAAGCGGTAAACCCAATACGACGTTCGGCTTGGCCGACTGTTGACAGTTCGAGTAAAACATACGTGCTAGAGTTGTGCCTAAAGCCGGAGGTACACGATACGGAAAACGTCGTATTTATAAGCGATACGCCGTATTTCATATCGTGTGACTCGACGATAAGCAATATGGTGTATCGCTTATAAATATCCCAAAAATTTCGGAATATTTTCGGCACATCCAAGCAATTTGCGGGGTACAAATTTCCCGAGTCACACCATACAAAACTTTATGAACACAGTTTTGAGATTACTGCTCTTACGGGCGCACAGTGGAAAATGGTAGAACAAAGGCAGATCAAAAATGATTTTTAACAATGTCGCTAATAACATACTATTTTAATTTTTTTTCATAGTTTAATAGTCAAACTTTACTAAACCGTGGATTTTTTATATAAATTATATATAAAAAAAATTGTTTCAGTGCTCCAAAGTTCATTATTTTTATGGATGCCTCTGTCAAGTATGTGTACATCACCACTTTTAAAGTTAATTTCTTGTTAAACTTTCTAGGAATAGATATTAAGTATTACGAATTTCTCAAAAGCTAATCTTATGAATATTTTATAAGAATGATCCATTTTTCATTATATGGCTGTAATTGTGTATAAAAAAAATAAAAAGTAGAACAAGTGGAAAAAAATTACTTCTTGAAGTTCATCGAAGGATTTAACTATTACCCACGTTTGCCCACGCTTTAAATTTGATACTAATTGGTAGTTTAGATATTCCTAAAAAACATTTATAAAAATCAGCTGCGACTTTTTGCGACTTTTGAAGATATGGGGAAAAAACTTGATAAAAGGCGAAAACCGCAAATCGCTTATCTATGGTGGTTTGAAACTTAGATTATTGTTATCAATAAGTCGCGGTATTGGAAAACGGCAAATCGCTTATCTATTGTGGTTTGAAACTTAGATTATTTCTATCAATAATTCGCGGTAATGTTTTTGCGACTTTTAGCGGCTTTTGAAGATACCTATGGGAAAAAACTTGAGAAAAGTCGGAAAACGGTAAATCACTTATCTATGGTGGTTTGAAACTTAGATTATTTCTATCAATAATTAATTCGCGCTAATGTTTTGTCATTTCTTCCATATGTTTAAATTGATATTAAGGAGTTTATCATATTGTTTATCATTTACGTGGGAAAAAGTTATCAAAAAATTCCACACTGTCCTTATGTTTAAAATAGTATATAAAGAGCTGACACCTTTATTTCTAATGCATAGTAATAATTAAATACGGTTGTCGCGTACAAATATTACTTAAATAACGTTTTAAAATGTCAAGTTTTAAGTGTTTAAAACGTGAGTTAATTCTTTCGTACATTGAAGGAGGGAAAACAGTAGAGGCACTATCAACATTTTTAATTGAAAATAATCAAGTGTCTAAAGAAAACATTTGTTTTATCATCAGTGATATCCAAAGGCATATTCTACCTGCGTTTAACAAACGATGGTCAGAAGCGTTGCGGAAAAAGGATAAATTTTTAGAAAAAAACAGTAACTGGTTAGACTCAGAATATTCAGTAACTTTACCAAACTTGGAAAACGTAACAACTGACATCACACCATCTACTTCTTCTGGAAAACGTGGAAGGCCGTGCTTATCTTATGGAGACTCGTCAGAATCCAGTAAAAGGAGAAAAAAAATCTTTGTTACTAAATGAATATGGATTTGAGCACATCTACAATGCATATCTTCAGGGTTTACGTTTGATACAAGAAGGAACAGAAGCAAAACTTGTGGAAGCATTAAGGTTGGCTGATAGCGACAAAAAGACCTTATTCTCGAGTCTCATGGATGGCGCAAGCCAGAAAAAGATGCTGACTGATATAGAAGCATTGAGTGTTTTAATTGATTTAGATTTAACAAAAGCTCAATATTTGTATTTGAGGAATTTAACAAACGAACGAAACTGTTTTATATTCCCACCATATTACAAAGTACAAGAAATTAAACAAACCTGCTATCCACCATCTACTGCAATAGAAATTACGAACACACATGCAAGAATGCTGAAAGTGCAAGATTTATTGGATCATACAGCAGCCAGGATATTGACAATTGATTCCGTGTATAACAATGGATTGAAACATTTACTTTTATACAGCAAATGGGGTTGTGATGGCTCATCTGGTCAAAGCCAGTACAAACAGAGACTGCCAGAGGAGTCTGAATTTATTTCTGATGCAAATTTGTTCATTACTTCTTTAGTGCCTATCAAGCTAATTGATGAAATAACTAGAGCTGTTATCTGGCAAAATCCGGCAACTTCGTCTGTTCGGTTTTGTCGGCCTATATCAATAGAATTTTGCAAAGAAACTCCAGAGAAAACTAAAGCTGTTGTGGATGAAATAAATAGTCAAATAAATTCTTTGGTCCCATCAATAATCAATAAAGAAGGTGAGGAAGTTCAAGTGAAGCATGAACTCTTTCTGACAATGGTAGATGGCAAAGTGGTTCAGGTATTATCGGATACGCCTTCTGGTTCCACATGCACAATATGTGGAGCTACTCCACGACAAATGAACGACTTGGCTAATGTGACTGCTAGGCCTGAAAATGAAAATTCCTTTCAATACGGACTTTCTACATTACATGCCTGGATTCGTTGTATGGAAATGATATTACATATTTCGTACAACCTTTCTTTCCAAACATGGTCCGCCATAGGCGAAGAAAAAAAACGAATGAAGCAAGAGAAGAAAACCTTGGTACAAAATCGTTTTCGTGAAGAGCTAGGATTGATCATCGACCAACCACGACAAGGAAGTGGTAATACCAATGATGGAAATACTGCAAGAAGATTTTTTTACAATGCAAGTTGTTCTGCTGAAATTACAGGAGTGGATGAAAATTTGATAAAACGACTTTACATAATTCTGCAAGCTCTTTCATCAGGTGTAATGATAAATGCTGAAAAATTTGGTAGTTATGCTATTGAAACTGCAAGTATCTATGTAAGAAATTATAATTGGTACTATATGCCATCTTCTGTACACAAAATTTTAATTCATGGAGAAAGCATCATTAAACATTTTGCAGTGCTACCTATTGGTCAACTTTCAGAAGCTGCGCATGAATCCCGTAATAAGGATTACAAAAAATTTCGGCTAAATCATGCCAGGAAATGCTCTCAATCAGCTACAAATGAGGATGTGTTTCATACTCTTCTTTATACGTCAGATCCGTACGTTACTAGCATTCGAAAAGCGTATAAGAAAAGTGTGAATCAACTTGATGAAGATACCCTAGATCTTTTGATGGAGAGCGAACTCATTTCAGATCCGGAACTTCCCGATCCCGAAGTGATATTAGTTCCTTAAAATATTATTAATTATACAATAATAAACAATTTTCGGACATATAATAAATTGTATTGTTAGTTAAAAAATAAAATAAAAGCCATTTTTGAAACTTTTTTTAAAATATTTTTATATGTGTGTTTGACTAAAGCAAATCTTAAAAAGAATAACCCATTGCGAGCCCTATATAATATTCTATATTTGTACAAAATTTTGAAAGTCTATCTTTAGAAATTAAAAAGTTATCGATTTATGATCAGAGACAGACCTCGATTTTCCACTGTGGGGCGGCACGGCGTCGCGGTAATCTGTGAATTGCAAAATACATGTTGCAAACTCCATTTTTGCTTATCGTGTGACTCGATGTGTCAAAAGTGACATCCACAAATATATTTCCTTATAAATATGAAGTTTTCCGTATCGTGTACCTCCGGCTTAACGCAAAGGCAAAGTCGGCTGAGTCGGCCAAGTCGGCCAAGTTCTGAGTTGGTCTACTTTCTACTGGAGCCGAACTTTTTCGACTTTTGATACTTATTTTTTGTTTGACAGTCAGCTGAAGAGTTTACGTTTGTTTGGTTCTTTTTGAAATAATAAAAGAATAAAAGTTTGAAAATGTCATTTGAAGAAAATTTAATATCTCTAATCAAGGAAAAAGATATTTTCAATATCAAAAGCCGTGAATACCGGAAATTCGATAAAAAGGAATGAGACTGGCAAAAGTTCGAAAAGTTGTATTGTGTTAGGCACAATTTCAGAAAGTTCTCGAAGTCGGAAGTTTCGAAAGTCGGCCAAGCCGAACGTCCAATTGTGTTTACCGCTTAAGGCCTCGGGTACGATACGAGCGGCAAGCGGAAGCGGCAGGCGGCGCGCGGCAGTAGCGGCGGCGCTCTGTTTTCTGGTTGCATTAGTCAGCATGTAAATCTGAAGACACTGGCTACGATAGGTCTAAGCGGCGAGCGGCAGTGAGCGGCGCCGCTTACTGCCGCGACCGCCGCTTGGTGTGGTTAGAAAATTTTTTCACTGCCGCTCGCCGCTTATACTCAGTACTGCTTGCCCCTCACGGCAGAAAGAGATGAAAAATATCAGAATGCTTTACTTTGGAAGAGTTTTTTAACCAGTAGAGTTGATCTGAGAAAGTTCTGGTGTTCGTTGACCCCACCTAAAAATTGATGAGGAATATTTCTTTCCAAAGGACTTTCTTACTTTTTCGAACGGTTCACTTTATACTGCATGTCTTCTTCAGAAACTTGGAAAAAATGTTAGTAAGAGTAGGGGTGGGTGGGGTATGGTAATAACAAGTATGTAGAATTAACTAATGAAAACTAATTAACTAATGAATTCTGAGAACTGTCCAGTTGCCCGTAAACTGCAAATATCTCAAAATTTTGACGACGTATAGCAAAACTGCAAAACGGTTGATAAATTCGAGCTTAGTGGTCCACTTTTATCTAAGAATTGTTTAGGTTGCTCAATTTGCGTAAAAATTTTAAAATTTTGTTACAAAGTGTTATCGAAGCGGCACATTTTCGCCGCTTTTATCGTAGCCACCCGCGCCGCTCAAGTGCCGCTCAAGATGCCGCTCGCCGCTAGCCGCTCGTATCGTACCCGAGGCCTAACAACCGCCGTGCCAGACACCATTCTTTAATGTTCGTGGTAAAATCCTAGCAGAAGGTCCCCCTAAACCTGTCAACAGTAATTCGAGCTGTCATTTCAAGTAAAAGTGATCGAGTGTTAATACAGAGGCCTAGCCAACAGGTCATAGATTAAAGTATTCGTAGCTAACAGTAATTTAGATTGAAATGGTAACAGTAAAACCCAGTTAAAATTTGTAATTTATTGAATTCTTGCAGTTTGAATAACTAATGATTCAGTCGATCGTTGCAATTGTTCCGGGCCGCACGGCTTTGATTTCTAGTCGCGTAGAGTTTGGTTTAAGTCTCTAAATTGTTAAAGCCTTGTAATTAAAACCATTTTTTATTATAAATTGAATAAAGCCCGGTGATCGACCATTTGTTCTTATTAAAATATTATGGTTTATGGTGGATTGGGTTTAAATCAAATATAGAGAACGTTTTGAAAGTATTTATTAAGGTCCGAGAACAAACAAACTAGTCTAGGCGAAAATAACTATATCAATCACATTCATTTTTTTTTCCTTTAATACCTAGCCTATATAGATTTCATAAATACTTAGAACTATAGTTTATATGCTAAGTGAACATAAGCTAACTTAAATTAAACCTACTTTTTTTAACACTCCCACTTTTAATTTACTTCTTTTTCTTATTGTGTGAGGGTGTGGATTTTTTAGGGGAATTTTGTTAGGAGAATAGGGATCCAAGGGTCAGCTGAGAACAAACGAAAACACCTTCGACTCCTGTTTTTCACCGATAAAACTGTATTGACTAATTTCTTAATAAAACACTTTCACTTGATTTTCTATAATAATTACAAATGTTGAAACTACGTCGAGCTTCGTCCACGGATAACTTCCAAGTGAAGTGCAAGTACGGTAGAACTGTATTATTTTGGACAGGCCTGAAGAAATACCGTTTTGAATCGCTCACTCTCTTTTACGTCCAGCTGAACTTCTGTAGTTGTACCAGAATTCCGCGAACACTTATGTTCCCTTTTGCTTGCACAAATTGACAGTTTTTCACAATTAATAATGAATTTTTCTCGAGACAATGATTTTGTTAAAAAGTCTGCCAATTGCTCACTAGATGGTACATCCCAAATAGCAATGTAAACTTGTATCATACTTGCAGTAAGTTTGATGTATCAAACAAGGAAACTTGCAGCAAGTTTGTCACGGCAAGTGTGCAAACTTGTTGCAAGTTTAAATCAAACTTCCTAGTTACCATGCGACAAACTTGCACAAAGTTTGTCACAACAAACTTGCACAAAGTTTGTCACAACAAACTAGTTTAATGTTTGTCATGGCAAGCTTTCATAATATTTATCGCGATAAACTTGCGTACGACACATGACTTCTCTTTCGATTGACACTTGACATATGGATAAGGAGGTATAAAAAACAACTTTTTTTATCTTTAAACTAAAGTTATCTTATATTTTATATAAACAACAATGTTTTATTTTGGAAATAAATAATTTTCCTGTTGTCTCTCGTTTCTGAAACAAAGAAATAAAACTGAATAAAAATATCGACTTATAATTTCACAACACAATTTTTGTTTCGCAATTGTCAATCTTATAAAAGTTTAAGCACACAACGCGCACAAAAGAAATTAGCACTTAAAAAAAATATCTTTCTGAAATTTCACAATTTTTCCCAACTCAATTTTCACGATACTTGTTTCTCGCCTGATACTGGACTGAATAATATTTTCATTTTGTCTTGACAGTTTCGGCAATTGTCAAGCGGCAAACAGTGCGGCCGACTCTGCTGGACGAATATTTGCTAAATAATTATCAAAATATGCTAAAAATATTGACTATATATAAATAGAATAAGCACTAGCTCTTTACGGAATGAAACATACTAATAATTAATTATGATTGTCGTTGAAAATATGCATAATAGTCATAAAAGATGTTCAACTGGCAAACCTGCTCGTTCACATTGCTTAGCAAGTGTACAGCAAACATAATGCAAACTTGATATATCAACAATAACTTGATTAGTTTGCAGCAAGTTTGTCATAAACTTGACTTGACAAACTTGTCGTAACAATCATATATCAAAGATAAATCAAACTTGCGGCAAGCTTGCATGCTATCTGGGATATATCGTTTCAATCTCTCGATTTTGTACTAATTGACGAATGTAGTGATATTTAACATCTATGTGTTTTGTTAACTTATGATGCTCTGAATTTTTCACTAAATTTAAGGCACTTTGATTGTCAATCAGCAGTTTCGTAGGTGATGTTATTTCTCCTCTTATTTCACTGAGAAATGCTCTTAACCACATGGTCTCTTGTGCTGCGCTGGATGCTGCAACATATTCCGCTTCTGTAGTTGACCGTGCAACACACTTTTGTCTTTGCGAACACCATGTCACAGGTCCATTTGCAAACACACTAACGTATCCTGAAGTAGACCTTCGTGTATCTGGATCTCCTGCGAAGTCTGCGTCACTGTAAACCTTTAATTCGTCAGATTGTCCCCTGTAGAGTATACCAATGTCCCTGCTTCCTTGTAGATATCTTAATATTCTTTTTACTGCTATCCAATGAGATTTACTGGGATTATTCAAATATCTGCTTACTTGCCCGACTGCATACATTATGTCAGGACGTGATACAACTGCAGCAAACATCAGACTACCAACTACTTCACGATATGATATTTTCCTGTCTTTGATATTTTCATACTCGTGAATATTTTGCGTAATTGTTAACGATGCAGTTGGATCTGCTGGAGTTGCATTATGTTTGCGGTTTTTCATTTTGAATTTCTCCAATACTCTGTCAATGTAGCTTCTTTGACTAATAAACATAGTTTTCTCTTCTATGTTTCACTTTATTTCCAGCCCAACATAACACTCTGGATTACTTACTGTAATTTCCACCATCAAGCCCAGCTTTTCCAGAATTTCCTGAATAATTTCACCACTTTCTGACATGATGAGTCCATCGTCAACGTAAAGAGCAAGATAAACCACAACATCATGATAGACTGCCTTGTAAACACTTAACTGTCTGATTCAAGCTGAATGAAATCGAAATTACTAAGAAATTTCTTGAATTTTTCATTCCAACACCGAGGAGCCTGTTTCAAACCGTATAAACTTTTGTTTAATTTGCAGACTAACTCTGGATTATTGTTGATAAATCCTTCTGGTTGCCTCATAAATAATATCTCTTCTAGATCTCCGTGTAAAAATGCCGTCTTTACATCAAACTGTTGCATCTCCCAATTATTAACTGATGCTAAGGCTAAAAGTAAGCGAACAGAATCATACCTAACTACTGGTGAAAAAGTTTCTCTATAGTCGATGCCCTTCTTCTGTGTAAATCCTTTAGCACATAACCTTGCTTTGTAACGTTCAATAGATCCATCCATTCGTCTTTTGATCCTGAAGACCCACTTACAACCGATAGCTTGTCGATTTTCTGGTAATGGTTGTAAAGTCCATGTGTTATTATCTTGAAGTGCTTTCATTTCTTCTTTCATGGCTTGCCGCCATTTTTCGGCATCTTCTCCGGTCACTGCTTCATCAAACGTTTGTGGTTCTTCATTTATTATTGCTGAACATGCAATATCACATTTTCCGCCAAAATTTCCAATATATCGTGATGGTCGACGAATTTTGCTTCTGTCACGTAACTGTCTCCCATTTCCAATTTGATTTCCATCTTCTTCTTCACCGATATTTTTATCCGTTGCAGTTTCCTCGATAACTTCACCGATATTTTTATCCGTTGCAGTTTCCTCGATAACTTCGTTGCTCTGTTTTTCACTTCCTCTTTCTTGCTCTGATTGCAAGTCGTTTTTCTTGAAATAAATGGTAAAAGTGTTATATACATTATTTTTACCGATCTCATCGCGCTGCGAGTTTTCATTGAAGTTTACATCGTGTGTTACTGTTATTTTTCCAGATTTTAAGTCTATTAAACGATAATTACCACTATCGTTGTCATAACCGACCAGAACCATTTTCTTTGCCTTGGAATCAAATTTGGTTCTAAACTGTTTTGGGATATGAACATAACCTTCACAACCGAATTTGCGCACGTGATTTAAAGTAACAATTTTCCCGGTCCATAGTTCGTATGGTATTTTCTTGGCTAAACTTCGTGGCTTTCGATTTAACATGTAGACACTAGTATTAATTGCTTCCGCCCATAGTTCTGGCTTTAATCTTGATGCAATTAACATTGTTCTTGCGCTCTCCACAACAGAACGGTTTTCTCTCTCAATTCTTCCGTTTTGCTCCGCTGTGTAAGGGGCAGTAAATTCTTCAATTGCACCACTATCTTTGAACAAACGATCAAACTGTCCATTTCGAAACTCAAGGCCATTGTCACTTCGAATGCGTTTCATTTTATTTAATGTTTGTGTCTCAATTAGTTTCTTATACTCCCGAAACTTCGCATATGCATCACTTTTGTGTTTGACAAAATATACGGTACGAATGTACGATATGATGTGCAATCGTCCTTAAAAAGTAGGAAATAATTTGCACCACCGACTGATGTATATGGCATTTTGCCACACAAATCCATATGTATAGATTCGCCAGGTTTAGCTGCCCTTTGCTGTGCGTGCTTTTTGAAAGGTTGTCGATGGAGTTTTCCGTATTGACACATTTCACAAAAGAGTCCATCAAGATTTTTAACTTTAAGTCCTGGAATTCGTCCATTGTCAGTCATTTCCTTCAGTGTATAGAAATTCATGTGCCCCATCCTCTCATGCCATAATCTAGCTGAGTCTCCCACTGTCATGTTAACGACGTCCTTGACTGTTTCTGTTTTAAACAACATCTTGAAACACTGATTTTTCTCTTTGACACCAACAGCAATCTTTTTCGAACCGTGAACCTCTAATTTGTCATTAACAAAAAGTACTTTAAAATTTCTGCTTGTTAACACACCGATTGATAGTAAATTTTTCTTTAATTCAGGAATAGAAAGTACATTTTCGAGAGTTCTTGGCTCCCATATCCCGTTCACCAATGCTCGAATTCGAATTGAACCGCACCCTTTAACTTTTAATCGAGAATTGTCACCTATTTGCACCCAACGATCATCGGAACAATTGTTAAATTGTGTAAACCAATCCCGCCGGTGAGACATATGCTTAGAAGCTGCACTATCCGCCAACCAATCTGCTTCGCTATTTGTAGCAGACATATTTTTGGTCTCAATGCACATTGCTACATCATGTCTCTCATGAGCTCGTTCTTTTGCTAGCCTAGCCCGACACTCCGATTTATAATGTCCTTTCTTCTTGCAGTAAAAACACTCAATATGTCGTTTATCCTTGGCACTGTTTTTCGTTTCGCCTTTTGATATTGACGATGAAGTTCGTGATAGTGACGATGAACTTCGTTTCCCTCTAAAATTTACTGCCGCGAATGCTGTTGCTAAGTCTTCTGATTGCGTCAACCTTTGTTCTTCTTTTAACAATCTTGCAGTTAAATTATCAAAAGTTTGTTTTGAATCATCATACGAATCCCAAGCTGTTATAAAACCATTATATTTGTAAGGTAAACCCCCGAGTAATTTTGCCATCTTGTCAACTTCCTTTACCGGTTCGTCAACGTTTTCTAGCGCCTGTGCTAACTCTTCAATTTTACTTATATGCTGCGCGATTAAGTCTGTTTCAGCCATATTGTAACTGAAAAATCTTTGTTTTAATGCAACTTTATTAACTGCAGATCTTTGTTCATGTATCGTCTTCAAACGAGTCCACATTAATGGAGCTGTCTGACATGATACAACCGTCTGGAGCTGCTCCAACTCCATTCCTGACGAAATAAGTAACATTGCTTTCGCATTCAAAGTATCCCATGTTCTCCTCCCTGTCTCATCTGTTTCAGCTGGACGAGCCGTGATTCCATTTATGAAATCTTTCGTACCAGGTTCTGCTTGGAAAATTATTTCCATTTGATACTTCCACAATTGAAAGTTCTTCCCGTTGAATTTCTGCAGACTGAATTGCTTCAGGATATCCATGGTTTCCGAATTACACGTAATCTAACCTAACTAATAACGTATCTGTGATTTCCCGTGTTCTTCTACTTTCTTCGTTACAAAATAATTCTATATTTGCACTTAAAGACCCGTTCGCGATCCTGGGCCCATAACCTATTAAAATATTATGGTTTATGTGGATTGGGTTTAAATCAAATATAGAGAACGTTTTGAAAGTATTTATTAAGGTCCGAGAACAAACAAACTAGTCTAGGCGAAAATAACTATATCAATCATATTCAATTTTTTTTTCCTTTAATACCTAGCCTATATAGATTTCATATATACTTAGAACTATAGTTTATATGCTAAGTGAACATAAGCTAACTTAAATTAAACCTACTTTTTTTAACAGTTCTCGAAGGGTGTTTATTTTATTTTCGCTACCCATCTCGCTTTTCGATTTCGATATTTTCGAGCGCAAAAAACCCTTTGCGCATTAACAGTGAGTGCTTCTATTTTTTTTGCATATCGACAAGCACGCATTTACATCTTTATATGAATTAATTACTCTAATTTCAACTAAAAGGCCATGTTTCTACTTTAATTCGCATATCGGCAAGCACGCATTAATATGTTTTAAGCCGGAGGTACACGATACGGAAAATGTCATATTTATAAGGAAATATCTTTGTGGATGTCACTTTTGAGACATCGAGTCACACGATAAGCAAAAATGAGTTTGCAACCTGTATTTTGCAATTCACAGACTACCGCGACGCCGCGCCGCCCGTAAGAGCAGTAATCTCAAAACTGTGTTCATAAAGTTTTGTATGGTGTGACTCGGGAAATTTGTACCCCGCAAATTGCTTGGATGTGCCAAAAATATTCCGAAATTTTTGGGATATTTATAAGCGATACACCATATTGCTTATCGTCGAGTCACACGATATGAAATACAGCGTATTGCTTATAAATACGACGTTTTCCGTATCGTGTACCTCCGGCTTTAGTGAAAACCGCGCTTGTCAAATGTCAGCAGTACCCGCTGCTAGGATCCAACCTAAAATCCTAGCAGAGGGTTCCTCTAAACCTGTCAACAGTAATTCGAGCTGTCAAGCGAAACTAACCCTGTCAAATGTTACGGATGGAAGCAGACTGAAGTTTGGAACAATTATATCCCTTGTTTTTGTAATACCACATAATATATATAATATATAAATGAAATGTTTTATCGGATGGAGTACAATATTTTTTGTAAAAAAAGATATATGAAAATGCTATAGATTTTAATATTGTAAAAATAAAGTTGTTTCTAAAATATCCCCAAATTGGTTTAATATATTTTAAATTATAATTAAAAAGTGAAGCATAACTGGAATTGTAAACCCATTTATTTTCTTTTCTACACTTGCTATGGTAATTCTATATATGTAGTTTATCTGATCAAATTGCACGTTTAATTCAGTTAGTTGTTCTATTTGAAAAATTGGGGTGACGTGTTTATATAGAATAAATATTTCTATGACATATAATTTCATTTGGCTTGTTATATATATATATTGTACTGTGGCTTTTATTGATTTGCAGGTTTAGTTTTAAATCCAATTTGTGTATTCTCATTTCTTCAAAAATGACACAAGAAACAAATTATATGAATAGATGCACGGAGTAAAGATTAACATAAGAAGACATCGATATGACATGACAGTTCGACATTTTATGATGTCAGAGGTATATTATAAAAAAAAAAGAATCCATCTCTTTGTGAGTCGCAAAAAGACAAAATAAAAAATAGTGTGATTCTAAGCTAATGCTAAAGACTTGTTCGCACTACGTTAGTAATTTAGTCGCGTAACGAGTAATTTAGTAACTAACCGTCAACGAACTGACAAAAATCGTTCGCATTACAGTCGAGTAGAGTACATTAGTGACTTCATTAGGCTTCAGTGAGTATCCCATTGTTAATGTGTTTTGCAAGATGAACCGGCGACGCGAAAAAGTTAATCTATATATATAAAAATCAATTGCATTACGTTAGTCTCGCAAAAACTCGAGAACGGCTCGACCGATTTGAATGATTCTTTTTTAGTTTGCTTTGTCTCAATATAGGGGTGGTTTAGGAAAAAAGAAAATTTAGAATAACTCAAAGGGAAAGCCGGAAAATCGAAAAAATCTTGGTTTGCATTTTGTATGAGAATGCACTTTTCACAATCAGATGGTGTTAGTGGCGGGCCTGTCGTTTGACAGCTCGATTCGATTCGATGATTCGATTATTCACACTCAATTCAATGATTCGATTTTTCACAGCGTACGGTTGTGCCCAAACAGTGAAATCTAATAAATTTAAAATTGTTTTTTTTTTTTCGTAAAAAAAGGTAGTACCTTTTGAGAATAGATTTTTTTAAAGCGAATTTAATTACATTTTGCGAACAATTATTTTCATCACCCATTCCATTAATGTAAATTGACTTTGCAGTCTTAGACATAAGCACGAATTTGAACCACAGCACCGATTTCCATGAAATTTGGAATATTTCTATAACTTTCCTAATAGGTGATCGCAGAGAATCAGAGAAATTCAACTTTTAAGGGGTGAAAACGGGCTAAAACTGCAAAATAGAGGTGGACAATAACCCGAAATGATGGTTTATATAGAAGCATTCTGCACAAAAAAAAAAAATGAAAACATTCAAGAGACAACGTTAAATAAGATCAAATGACTGGCTACGGCTACCTCATAAGCCTATATGCCATTACCCGAGGGACGTGGTGGGAACAAAGGGTTTTTGTCCATATATGTATATTGTAAATGACGGTTTGATTGACAATAAATGTGCAGAATAATGTTTTACGTTTTGCAAATTTTTAATCCACCTTATTAAATATACCCAATATTTTTACTTTGTGGAACACCGTAGCAAAGCACGGATATTCAATAGTGATGATAAAGCATTAACCCGTGTAAAGTCGGGTAGATCAACTATACCTACACTAACAATTTCCATAACTGACTGACAGACAACGCACGGACTAAATCGCTGGACCTTTAAGCTGAAATTTTTGCAACACTAAGGTCTAACAAGCACTAAGGCTGAATTTTTTGAAATTCCACACCTAAAGGGGTAAAATAGGGGATGAAAGTTTGGTTAGAAATCCGCCATATTTGATGTAAACAATTCAAAAAAATTGGTATTTGTCCTTTTGTTAGAAATAAAGAAATACCTGTATCACAATTTTTTGAAATTCAACCCTTAAGGGGGTAAACTGCGGGTTGAAAGTTTCTATGAATATTCCCCATTTTTGAAGTAAGAAAATCATAAAAACTGGTATTGCTTTTTGGTTCGAAACAAAGTTAAATAAGAACTACCGACTTTTATCCTAATTCAACTCCCCAAAACCACCCTTGACCGAAGAAAACTAAACAACTATGTAAAATATGTCGCGTTGGGAGCAGTTGTAAATTCAAAAAGTACTATGATGTACATTATATTATAATTTTCATCGTCCCGGGTGAAAACGGGTAGGCCTGCTAGTAAACTAATAAAATTTATTTCAGTGGCTATTTTAAGGCCCGTCCAGATAGTTCCGCCTCCTTTCGTTCGTTCGCCTCCGTTCGTTTTTTCAGTTTTTTGGTTCCATATACTGCCCATGGAAGTGTCCACATAGAGGCGGACGGAGACGAACGAAACCGGACGGAGGGGAAAAACTTTGAGAAATTTCGAATTTTAGGCGAAAGGGCGGACGGGCATAACCTCACTTTCTGCCTATCACAATAAATTTGAATTGAAATACGGTGAATCGTACGGAGACAGTAAATTTAATGTAATAGAGTGAATTTAGTCCAATCCCCGAATAGCTCACTCAATATTTCCATTGCTATTAAATTGTAAACAATGAATGACAAGTGTCAAAAGTCCAAAAGACGAAAGAAACGAAACGGTGCTATGTGGACATTACAAAAAACCGGACGAAAACGAAAGAAGAAGAAAAAACGAACGGAGGCGGACGAACGAAAGGAGGCGGAACTATCTGGACGGGCCTTTAGAAGAAATTGAAGATGAAATCGGTTTGATAAATGTCATTCTTACGCCAACTAATTAACTCGACTAAAAATCAACAGGTTCGCACTTGTTTACGATAAATATAGAATGAAACGGATTGACTCGACTAAAATTTCGTTGTTCAGAAACCTTTAGTTACTAAATTACTCGTTACTCGACTAAATTACTAACGTAGTGCGAACAAGCCTTCAGCGGGAGCAGTTCGTGGTATAAAAGGTCTGTTCGCGTACTTTTTTGCCTGAAAGTTTCTTAAAGAGGGGAAGCTGGGACATAAGCAAATTTTTCAGAGAAAATTGAGTACACGAACGACTTCCTGCAAATGCATTACAGTTTTTGAACGACCCGTTAACTAGGAGATGGCTGTCAAAAAACAGAAACAGCGATCATCACTTATCACATTATCAAGGCACTTACCGAATAATTGAGTAAAACAATTTACAGCGCAACGTAAACAAACGCAACAGAAATGCAATTTCTGTATCAATAGTAAATACAAATATTCACAGTGCGTGAGCAAAATTTATAACGGTCTCTGTCAATTTTATCTGCATTTACAATTGCAAATTTCACATAATCGTGGGAAAAATCTTGACATACAGATGGCGCAGATCCTTACTTGATAATATAAGTACTATAAGGAATAATTGCAAGCAGCTGCTGAAAAAAGGGCGCCAGAAAACAACAATTTATTTGTATAAGTTTTATTCAGAAATGTCCAACAATACCTGAAAAATAAAATGCAGATAATTCACAATATACTAAAAGAAGTTGTAAGCAGCTGCTGAAAAAAGGGCGCCAGAAAACAACAATTTATTTGTAGAAGTTTTATTCAGAAATGTCCAACAATACCTGAAAAATAAAATGCAGATAATTCACAATATACTAAAAGAAGTTGTAAGCAGCTGCTGAAAAAAGGGCGCCAAAAAACAACAATTTATTTGTAGAAGTTTTAACAATTTTATTTAACTATTATATTAATAGCACATAAGGTAATACTAATAAAATTCTAATAAGTAGTGTAATACGTGACCAACTTGAAGTCACAACACTTTATAGCGTACTTGACATGTTTTAGTGAAAACCAAGCTTGTCAAATGTCTGTCAACTGTCAAGGGACCCTCTGCTAGGATCCAACCGAAAAGTCGATTAGAAAAACTGTTTAGCTATTTAATTTGAAGAATTGCTTTGCAGCTGTTATGAAATCCTACGATTCAACTGTAGAAGACTTCTCAAGCAATCAAAAATAGTTTGCTTGTATCAGATGTAAACAGAAATAAGTAATTCTGATTAAACTCATGCACTTCACCATTATAAAACGTTGTTTTCTCCTCAATTCTTACACCTAAAATCACTTTTTGGTTTTCTAAAATATGTAAACAATGATATTGACAGAACAAAGTTTGACGTTTCAGGCCAGTGACACGCAAGATGATAGAAGCACTAGTCAGATGTACTTTACCTTATGTTTTTGTATCACGTGTAAACCCAGCCTGTCAAATGTCTATCAACTGTCGGGACCAACCCTCTGCTAAGATTCAACCCGTTTTTTTAAGTCATTGATGAACTTCAATACTGTAATACTACCCTCAGATAAAAAAACAAGTTATCCAATTGCGAATAAAGTCTCAATAAATCGTTTTAGACCTGTTTATATTTTACAAATAAAAAAATATTCCAAACAACTGAACCATCAAAAAACGGCCTGAAAAAATTAGTGATATCTTCTCTCGTAATCACGATCTCTGTACCGGTCGCTACTGCCCCTGTCCTTGTAGTACTCCCTTTCCCTACGTTCCCTGCTCCTATCGCGATCTCTACTTTTGTGCCGCTTCTTATGCTTATCGTGATAATCGCCGCGATCTCGAGATTTGGAAGTCGATCTTGATTTCTCATTAAACTCTGCTCCTCGCTTAGAGTAATCGCGATCTCGTTCACGTTCCCTAATATGCGAATCACGATCATCCCGTCTTCGGCGATCACTGAGCTCTCTTGTTTCTCGTTCTCGTTCGCGCTCCCTTTCAGTAGCGCCTCCGGAATATTTGCCTCCAGGTCTACCTTCCTGAGCGTAAGGATTCTGTCGTTGAGTGGGGGCCATCTGAGGTTGTTGCATATGGTGAAAATTGACGTTGTTGGTTCTACTATACTCCTCTAATTTCTTTTCAATTTGCTTTTGTATAGGAACTGGAATACGCGGGAACAGTGTGGAAAACCAATCTAATTTTGTGAGAAATTGGTACACCATCTGCCCAATTGTTATGGTCTGAAACAGATTAGATTCAGAATTATATTCAATACAATTATTGATTGCAGAGCATTACTTGTCCTCCACCTGCTTTCACATCAATTTCTTCTTCATCCAGGAAGTAATCTTCGTACCAGTCGTACAAGTCAGCGGGGGGCTGAGTGTAACGGATATACATGAATCCTACGAGAAGAAAGAAGAGAGTTAGAATCGAGTCCACGCTTACCAACGTACCTATTGCGGTTTTGAAAACTTATAAGCCCAATGATGATATTTTTTTATCAATCTGCCACAAAGAAAAAGGTCCTCCCAATCGACTTACCACCTACCTAGTGCCCTTATATACGGCGAATCAGTGTGAGTTAAAAGCCCATTAACCTGTTTGCGTGTTAAGCGCAGCGTATACAGTTTGTACAAGAGGCAAAACGCTGTCGAAACAATGCCGCCAGCACCAACCCCGCGCACCTGAAATGAATTTTGAAAATTAGACACTTGCATAAAATATGGAATAGCTTTTCATGCGTATGAAGCTGTATGCGTTAGATATAGGCGAAAAACATTACCTACCCCTCCACACATTCCAGTCTGTCCGGCAGTCTTTCGAGATCCTCGCTCCCACGGCTCCAGATGTTTGACCTGGTAATAAATTTCATCCACAACTTCATGGTAAGTCTTCAATTTGAACAAGTGCACTGAAAAACACAGCACCATTCATTAAATCAAATCACGTGCAGAAATGCAGAGGATATGCCCTCAACGCTGCTGGCCGTAATTAATACCTTTGTCACATACCTTTGAAATAACTTGATCCCTGAATGTTGGCCAATATCAAGGGATTCAAATTCATGGTAGCTTCGTTTCCCCACAGCGGTAAGACATTATGCTGTTTGCTGGACTTCTTCGGAGCTAAATTGTAGTCTGAAAATAAATTTCATAACATGAGCGAATGTGTGAGAAAAGACCTTAGAGCATTTACCTTCCTGCTGATCCATCTGACTACTTAGATTCATTAACTATACTTTTATTCACTTAAAATAATAAGGAAACTTTTTGATTTCTAAACATATTTTGGAAAAACTGTACGGAAAATTATAACAAAATGCAGCCAAACACTTGCACTTTTGATAACTTTCGAAAAAGAAATCAATATGGTTGATTAGAGCTGCCACAAAGTCATATATTAGTTCAGAGAATTGAGCGGTGGAGTCGCTGTAAACAGTAAGTTGAGTGCAAAAAACATAATTATGTACATATTTCAAAAAAGTTTGTGGAAACCGTGGATTATATTCAAATAATAATATATTTAAGAAAATTATGTCAGTATAGTAAGGATGTTTTAAAAAGCATGCATTTTAATTATATTATTATTTTAATATAAAGTGTGTTTTTTAAAAAACACTTTTTTTTAAGTTAATTTTTTTAATTTCAATAAAATCAGTTTCAAAATCAAATATTAAAGTTCTTCGCGCTTAATGTATAAGGAATTTTGTACTTCGTCCTTAAAAATTTCCTTCATAGGGATAATACCATTGACCCCCTACGTTTCCAAATTACGAAAAGGTACATTATGAGGTAGGTAATGACGAAAAATCACCCATCATTTCGCCATCTATATTCTGGACATAAAAGTTTCTTTTGACGTTTTGGACAGCTCTTGACAATACACTTTAATCAGCTGTATTGTGTACAGACAGAAAGGGGAAAATATTGATCAAAACGTTCATTCTTATTTAATATACAAAGAAAAACCCCTTTTTTTAATTTCAATAAAATTTTATTCTTTCCGCTAACAATTCTTTTCCGCATCCATACGCTGTCAGAGAATCATCTTCTCTTTACCAAGTGTGTTCACCTTTTTCCCCAGCCTTTTTCTCTCCTCTCGGATGCGTTCTGTTAAGGACGAAACACATTGAGAATACCGATGCCTGCATTCTGCTGGCAGTGGCATCGGCATCGTGAACATATTAAAGCATCTGGCAGCTGGCACGGCTTCGTGAGTTGCAAATCAGTAATTTTGTTAAAATGGACATGGATGTGACTGAGAGTGAAGTAGAAAATGCTCCAACTGCATTTAGTTTGCTGTTGCAGTTAATAAATTTTAGTTTAGCGGTAGCGACGCGAAAAAGATTGTGGGTACGTGAGCTATGGACTACCCGTGACATTCATGACTCATGTATTTTCAGCCCAAGAATTCAGAATAATGAAGGAGAGGGATCATGAAGAATTTGTTGCTGCAATGAGAATATATCCATGTATTCCTTAAAGAGAGATGTTGTGAACAGAAATAACCAAATATAATCACTTTTCTTACCTGAGAAGTGATATGATGCAAGTACAAAACCAAACGGTACAAAAAAAAACCGATTCAAAATGTAAACAAAAGTGACAGGACGCCGCCTCGATGCTTGGAGAAATCCAGCATGCCGGAGTTTTTCGACAATGCCGGCAGAATGCCGCCTCGGCGAAGCTTGAATGTGTGCTACTTCATAACATAGTGTGTGTTGGAAGCGCGATGCCGCAGAATGCCGGCATCGGCATTCTCAATGTGAGAAAATTCCGACGACGGTTTTGTTCTTGGTTAACTCGGAGAGTTGGTTAACCAAGCTCTGTGTGTCAATGGTATAACTCTTTTTTTTTCCTCCAAAAACATGTAAAAAATGAGAGTGACAGAATCTAACTTTGAAGTTTCATACCACTGACGCGCAAGATGGTAGAAGCAGTCCAGGTAATGACGTTCACGATGGCACAGGCACTATTCATGTGGTGTACGGCATACCTTATATTCTTTTTATCGTGGGAAAACATGGATTTACTTACTCAGTGCTGTCTTGTCAGTGGTTGGTAAAGTAGTGTAGTGCGCGTTGAAATGGACGTCGTCTGGGACTTGAGCAGGAAGTTTTTACCAAATCTTATTACATTGGTTAAATCTAAAAAAGTCGTAACACAATTCGGAATATCCGTTCCTATGCATCTGCGGAAAATGTATGATGGGAATTTGTGGCAATGGCAGTACTAGGTGAAAAAAATGCAAAAATCTGCGGCATCGTTATCAATAGCATACGCGGTTGGAGTGTCGGAGTGATTGACAACGGTAAGGTTTGTAACGGTGAAATTTACGCCACGAAAAGCCGAGACGAGAACAGGAACAAGAACTGTCCTGACAGAACAAGAAGTAAAGGAAAGGGCGGAGGTGGTGCTCCTGCCGTTACTTCTGTAATTGACAAGTTCGGCGCTGACTGCGGTGAAAAAATTCCGACATTGCCATTAATTGTGTACACTAAAAAAATGTCATCGTCAACAGACGACGATAGCGACGATTTGCTAGACCCTCTAGTCGAAGAGTTGAGAAACATCCAGTCTGTGATACATGTGACTCGTGATAATATAGATGCCCTGAATGCTAAATTCGCCAATCTGCAGGAACCGCCGCCGATGTACATAACCGAGTACCAAGAACTCACTTCGAAGTTACATGAACTTGAGATCAAAGAACACGAGCTTATTGAACAAATCCAGCAGCAAAATGAGGAAATTCAGGAGCCCAACGGCGTGCAGGAGGAGCAGATTGAGGTATAGTTCACGGTTCTTTTATAGAAATTGAATATTAAATTATTGGGGAGCAGAAGTGATAAGAAAGGAAAGGAATGGAAATTTTTTTCAAGGTTCCGTACTCTTTCTCTATCTCAAAGGTTTGATGCTTGTTCTTAAATTTATCCCTGAACGGTTGGTATTATTGTCCTTTAATCCTGCTCAATGGTGGATGTGTTCTGGAGAATGTCCTGCGCTTAAAAATTGTACTTGTCCCTGTCTCTCTTGCTTTTTGGTTTCTTATTTTCAATAATAAACCTTTCGAATCGAACACGGAAAAAATGAAAACCCCTTCTGAAATTTTAACAGTATGTTTTCGTATTGAGACAATGTAGATATCACAAAATGAATAAAAAAAAATCCGTACGTCCGCCGCGTCGTCTAGGCTATTTTTCGGAAACTACTGGAGATAAAATAATGAAATTTGGTACAAATATTAAGGGCCAGCCGACACTGATCCTCCCAGCTCGATGGTCCAATGAAAGAATTTCGAGGGGAAAACTGCCCGAAACTGTTCGCACTTCAAACTTCGAGGTTTACCCATGAAACTCGGAATATGCAATGCTCCAATGTTAATAGAATTTTTTTTTTGCATAACTTGCTCAATTAGTTTTTAAGTAATGAAATTTTGATTTTCGTATCACGATTAAATTATGTAAAGGAAACAAAAATTATTTTTGAAATGTAAATATTTGTGAAAAATGTGGACCGTTTTATCTACATAGTGAACCCATTATACATATGAGTTCCTGCCGCTGATGATACCCTTCGAGTTCCGAGCAAACAATCATATTTTCTCCGGCATTTATACGATATTTGGTTTGCTTTTGTCTGTCAAATTGCCAACATTGAGTCGATCAGATCAATTTCTGCTCTCAGCTTCTCAGGTACAATTTGGAAAAGATTGTCGGAGCAGAAAGAAGAAATCAAGTTCAGGTTGGACCATAATTTCTACATTTTCATGCGGGTTTATCTGACTAGGAGCGAACCCAGATTGAACTCAGTTGACTGTTAGATTATATTTTCAGAGTAATTAATCAAAAACTTGTGATTTGGTTCGAAATCAAATTGCTTAAAATATCCATGAAATATATAAGAATAAATAATAATAATAATAAATAATAACAGTATAATGGATCACAAATTAATGCTGTAAAGTATAAAATTGCCACTTCACTAATTTTCGACTCGATTTCAACTTGATCGCCCAAACCTGCCCTGAGTGCTCCAAAACGCAGCTAGAAAATCCAATCGATTTTGACTCAATCTTTCGATCCTGTAGGTGAAGGTAGTAAATGTCTACCAGCTTAATACATTGGTAGTTTCATGAGTAATATTTTGGATAACTATCGCAACGATCACCTTAAAAACTTCTTTCGACAAAAATAAATTTTAAGAACAACTTTTTGCCAGAGCTGCTTAAAAATCATACTTTTTTTTACGGTTAATTACAGAGGGAAGCCAACTGTGACACGCTGACGCGACAACCGAAAATCTTCCTCCGAGCTCATCTACCTAATCAACAAAGAACTTCAGTTCAAGTTATACCTCGCATGCGCCTCTGCGATGCCCTGATGAAGGCACTAAAGCGGCGCAACTTAACTCCGGACATGTGCGAAGTGACTGGCACTCCCCTGAGTAACTCGCCGATTCCCTGGAACACGGACATTAGTCTGATACAAACTGAAGAAGTTTACGTAAAAGTGCTCGACAAGTGTCCTGTAATGACTCACATCTCGCATCAGTTCATCCGCAAAACATTCTTCTCATTGGCATTCTGTGAAGGATGTCGGCGACTTCTTTTCACTGGATTTTACTGCAATCAATGCAACTTTCGGTTTCACCAACGATGTGCTGACAAAGTTCCGACTCTTTGCCAACAGTTTCCTATGGATAACTATTATCAGCGATTGTTGGCTCAAAATCCTGAAAGTTCGGTTGGTATCTTGCATCCTGGAAACGGGGCTGCGCTTGGGTTTCAAGTAAACTTTCCCATTTTTGTAATAATGCATTATTTTTACATGTTTTTCAACAGAATCGGCATCCCCGGTCACTGAATCAGCAAGATCGGTCAAACTCTGCGCCCAATGTGTGTATCAATAGTGTCAAACCACTGACGGAGTATCAGAAGTCATTGGCACAATCGCGGGGTCCTCTTCAGGTTAGTCTTATTGCAAGAAGGCTTTGTTTAACGATTTTTTTTTTTAGACCCAAAATACCGAACATTCGCATTCCACCCAAGCATCTCCAACAAATACTTTAAAGCACGTTAAGCGGCAAAGGGCGAGGTCGGCGGACGAAAGCAACAAGAATCTATTGTCCCCAAGAGACCCGAAAAGCTCCGAAGAAAATTGGGTGAGACAATTTTCTTATACATACAATACACATAATATATAATATATAAATATGAAATTCTTTTCTTGCAGAACATTCAAGCGGAAGAAATCTTAATTGGCCCACGAATCGGATCAGGTTCCTTTGGGACCGTGTACAAAGCGCACTGGCATGGTCCTGTTGCAGTGAAAACGCTGAATGTGAAAACACCAAGCCCCGCACAACTGCAGGCTTTCAAAAACGAAGTAGCTATGTTGAAAAAGACTCGGCATTGCAATATTCTGCTATTTATGGGATGTGTCAGCAAGCCTTCATTGGCTATTGTAACACAGTGGTGCGAGGGCAGCAGTTTGTATAAGCACATCCATGTTAATGAGACTAAATTCAAGCTCAACACTCTAATCGACATTGGACGTCAAGTGGCTCAGGGAATGGACTATCTACACGCCAAAAATATCATTCACAGGTTGATCATGTCTATATATAATATGTATCTAATTATGTCTATTCTAGTCTTTTGCATTCTATTTTATTTTAGGGATTTGAAGTCAAACAACATATTCCTCCACGAAGACCTCTCCGTAAAGATTGGAGATTTCGGTTTGGCTACTGCGAAAACTCGCTGGTCAGGAGAAAAGCAAGCTAATCAGCCGACGGGTAGTATTCTTTGGATGGCTCCTGAAGTGATTCGAATGCAAGAACAAAACCCATACTCCTTCCAGAGTGATGTGTATGCTTTTGGAATTGTAATGTACGAACTGTTGGCTGAATGCCTTCCATACAACCATATCAACAACAAAGATCAAATCCTTTTCATGGTTGGTCGTGGTTTATTGCGTCCAGAGATGTCCAAGGCTCGGTCGGATTGTCCACAAGCACTGAAACGTCTGGCAGAGGATTGTATTAAATTTGATAGAGCCGAAAGGCCGCTCTTCCGACTTATTTTAAACATGCTCGAAAACATGCTGAGAACATTACCGAAAATTCATCGAAGCGCCAGTGAACCCAATCTGACGCAAACTCAGCTCCAGAACGATGATTTCCTCTACATGTGCTCAAGTCCAAAAACCCCAGTCAATTTTCATAATTTCCAATTTTACAACGGAGCTGGGAACATTTAGCGATTTATCGAGGATAGTTCAAGATTTCCTGTGTTAATTATTTGCTGAAAGTTGTTAGCTAATATAGTATCTAGGGAAGTTTTTGCTATAGTCCTAGTGAGTAAATTTAAAACGTAGACCTATGTAAGTCCACAATTTATAGTGTCATTTTAACTACCAGACCTTTGTTCTGTTTACTTAACATGTGAAATATTTAGTGGTAAGAGTATGTCTTATTTTATGGCGGGACTAAAGAGGATAACACGAAAAGTTACAAGTTTTGTTTTTTTCATGATCTGGAAAAATTCAATCAATTTTTCAAACCATATACAATATACAATATACTGCCTTGAATTTATATTTCTCTAATATTGGTAAAGTAAATTTCTTTTCTGATATTTGCTTCGCAATTGGGTCAATAAAGTATGTATATACCTACTTACCTATATTCAACCAAGTTGAGATGTATTAAAGTTTAAGAATTGCAAAATAAGATATGGCTACGAAGCGATTGTAAAATTGTATTTTGTATACAAACTTAAATTGTACCTACATGTAAAAATTTAAATAAGTAAAGCGTAATTAAGTCTAAATTAACGATGAACTGTGAAGTAAGAAAGAATGGTGAAAATGAGATTAAACATTAAAGTAGCAGTAGTATTTAATAGTTACAATATTTTATAATCTGGTGGGAAATAAGGAGAGGGGAAATGGGGACAACAAACAGTCTTTCTTCTTTGTCTTTTGTGAATGCGATTATTATAAAATGTTTAAAGTTATGTTATTTTCTCATATTCTTATGATTATTATTTTATTATCTATTTACATATAAATTCACATAAAAATTTCTGTAAAGCGATATTTAAAGTAAAAATTATATGTACAATTACATATTTGAAGAAGTTTAGCTTTATATTGAAGACTGATTGCGCTCACTGAAGGCTGCTTCTGTTGGTGTGAATATATTATGGTTCGAATCAGTTTTCTTAGCCGGTTGAACTATAATAAATGACTAAAATGTGTTTTGCGAAAAAATGTATGGTCAAAAATGGTCCTAGTTGATTTGAGTATTCTTTTCCTCTGAATATCCACCATTCTAAAACGGTGAGGACTGATTTAAGAATATATATTGTATACATTAAAAAAAAGAAAGTATATGAACAATAAACTTGTTTATACTCTTTTTGATTAAAACCATCATTGAAACAAAGGTTGATGAAATTTCCAATTTGTAAATATGATCAATTAATTAATTAAAGAAACGAAATTAAGTGACCAAATTAAAAAACTTAGTCGTATGAACATGTACAGATTATGGTGTAATAATTATTACATTAAATATGTAGCTCGAGTTTAGAGAGTTTAATTCCCGATTTAACTAATTCATTGTGATAGATGCAATCACTATGCTACTTACAATGTTGGGACGTTATTTACGACGTTGAGAAATACATAAAACAATTAGAAAATTGTTTCTTAAAAAAAAAGCTGATCAGAGAACTGCAAACTGAAAACATAAATTACAAACTATTCAAAAACATGTCAAGACAGTTGAACAACAACTGTAGTTAGAAAAAAATTCATAGTTTTCAATATGTAAATTATAACATAAATTATAATATATAAATGAATATATAGTAGATAATTCCTTCCAAAGGAAATATAGTATTTTATTTTTATGCCCTAGATATCAGCTACATTAGCTTTGAGCGAACGTTTGCAACGCACTGAAATACCTAATGGACTAATGGTGACAAAAAAAAAAGGATCTATGTGTTTATTACTGAAAAGTGAATAGAAACCATTTTATGGATGTCATTTCACCATTGTGCGTCTGGGTACTGTGTATGTGTTCATCCAGACGATAACTCAAGTCCGAGAAAGCTTATACCTAAGGGATTGCAATTTGGTACAGTAATTCTTCATAAGAATGGTAAGGTCAAGTTGGAGGAATAGTAGAATTGGGCAACACATTAATTTCCTATATAAAGCTGAATCATTTTTATTTAAAAAAATTGTTTTTTGTTATGTTATGAAGCCTGCGGCCCTGCGCATAGGCATTATGCAAGCAGAGACTGGCACAGTGGCACCTGGCAAAGAATATCTAAAACTAAGAAGCGACACCTCTCGTATATACAAGCTATTTGGCTTGTTGTCGTGTAAGTCAATGCCAGTAAAATTGAGGCGTTCAGCGCTAAAGCGGCCAGAACCCAAATTTTTTAAAAAATTAAAAAAAAAATTTTTTTATTTTTTCATGTAAATAGAATAAAAGATTCAATTTATATTGGTTTAAAATACATGTTTTTACCAAATGATGAAAAAAAAACAGTTAAATTAAAAAAAAAATATGGGTTAGATAGTTCTTCCATCGACAAAAATATAAACAGGCTTTAAATAATGAGGGTTAGGCTGCTATATGACTGGAAAGAAAAACTCATACATGACCCATACATATAAATATGACTTAATTATTATAACGTCATTGGTTAAATAAGATATGATCATATGTAAATAAAAATAGCAAAAAAAAACTCTTAGCGAGTTTAAAACTGACACCGTGCCCAATAGCTCATTAACTTAAGTATCCACAAAAGAGTTGATCTTATAAATTTTTGTAGTACGCGTGCATTATTGTTCCTTAATAAAATCAATAAAAATTTATAAATACCTTTGCGCATGCAATTGTTTCTTTGAGGTATTTTCTTTTATTTGGTGGAATAAAAGTTTCCAATAATTGGAAATGAATGTTCCTTTGAGGTATTTGTAAATTTTTATTGATTTTATTATGGAACAATAATGCACGCACACCACAAAAATTTATATCAACTCTTTTGTGGACACAAGTTAATGCGCTATTGGGCACCCCGTCAGTTTTAAACTCGCTAAGAGTTTTTTTTTGCTAGTATCAGTATGTTTTTTGAAAGCAACCATTATTATTAAGTAAATAATGGTAAAATCCTAGGAGAGGATACCTCTAAACCTGTCAACGGTAATTCAACTTGTTATTTCAAGTAAAAGTGCGTGATTTAATGCTGTTTGCATATCGACAAGCACGCATATACATTATTATATGAATTAATTACTCTAATTTCAAGTAAAAGCGCGTGTTTCTACTTTAATTCGCATAGTGGCAAGCACGCATTCATCTTGGTTCAGTGTAAAGCACGCCTGTCAAATGTTGAGGTATTCTCTGCTAGGATCCAACCCAAAAGCCTGCCTATTCACTTTCTATGGTGTTTTGGACTCGTCAAGGAATGCTGCGATTGAAATTTTTTTTCGAACTTTTTTCATTCTTTAAAAAATTGTTGAAAAACACACTTTTTCCGGTTCGCGATATTATTCGGATGCTATTTTCTCCGGAACTAGAGCTTTCCCAGAATTCACATGATAAGCCATCGACGCGTTTGGTTGTCAGCTACAAACGACTAGTTTTTAACAAAATTGCTTGGTTCAATTTTGAGTAATAGCCTTCAAATCGAAAATTTGGCAGTGTCATTTTTTAGATTTTTCAATATTTTTCTTGAACTAGATGTCTGATTAAGATCGTCTGGCCACCATTTGAAAACTTAGTTCAATACCAATCAACTGATTCATATACGAACGCCTTTCATTGGATTTTAGTGGAGATATTATATTTTTAAAAAAGTGCATCTGGCTCTATTCAAAAGTCTATATCTCGATCAAATTCAAAGGAATCTTAAAAATGTTAACGGATTCTGAAAGCCCTACTTATTCCCGAAAAATGGAGGTATAAACGACAGAAATCGGTTCAACTTTTGTACAAACAAACTATTTGAGGCAGGTAATTATTCATGAATTTCATGAAAATTAACCGTAAATTTTGGAGTGCTATAACTTTTCAACGGATGGTTCGATTTTAATATGTATGGTACCGTTGGAAAGGTCTTGATAAGTAGCCTCGGAAAACACTATAGCTGAATAGTTTTCTACACCCACCTTTGGGTTATATATATTGGAAAAACTAAAAATTTGGTCAAATATTCAAGTGGTCATATCTCGGGTTGTAGTGGGTGAATTACCAGTTCGAATATATTTTCCTAGTCCATGACCCAACATCTTTCTAACGATACTCAACAGTCATGAATTGAAAGCGTGGTTCTCGATTTCGATTTATTCCTGTATATATAGTGGTGCATTTCAACAACAATCATCAGATCTTCAGCTTTTTATGTTTTGCGCACCCCGCGGAGAACTACCGTTCACCGTGATTGTGAGATTTTTGTGATATTTTGTGTTTCCTTTACAGTCATTCAAATACTGTGTGGTGAATTCATGCGATTGTTTGCTTTATTCAATTCAATAAATTCCAAAGGGTCAAACAAACAGTTACTTCAGCCACAAATTACTAAAATCGTCAATGCGAATTGTTGACGTAAATTTTTAAAGAGCTTCCACAATCACAAAATTTTGGGTGTAGTGCGAACGGGGATTCTGATATCTATGATACTATACACCTATATTCCCAAGGAAGAAATGGGATGATAAAGCAGAAGCAGGAGTACTTGTAGGTTATGATGAAAATTCAAAAGGATATCGCATCCTGGACCCGGAGACGGGAAGAATACGCATTTCAAGGTCTTCAAAAATTATTGAGATGGAAGCCAAGTCCTCATTGTCAAAACAAAATCATCAGAAGGCAGCGGAATGGTCAGAGGAACACAAATCTTTGGAAGTCGAAGATTTTGATAAACTCCGATGAAGTGCCAAATGAAGATCACGCATATTCAGAGAAAGAGGCAATGGAGGTGCAGGGAGTCCGCACTTTACAGCGAACAAACAAAGGCATTCCATCGAATCGTCTTTCTTAGAAGGTGGTAGCAGAGGTTCGGAACGAACCGATATCTTGGAAGGGGGTTCTGGAACTACCAGCAAATGAAAAATATAAGTGGATTGATGCAGCTGCACAAGTAATGCAATCGATGGCGGAGCACCTAGTTTGGAAATTGATGGAATTACCACCAAATAAAAAGGCTGTAGGCTGTAAGTGGGTGTTCAAAACAAAATTGGACGAAAAAGGAAATATCAGCAGCTACAAAGCTCGTCTAGTTGCGAGTGGTTTTTCTCAGTAATTCGGTGAAGATTATGATGAAACCTTTGCACCTGTTGTGAAGCATGAATCAATCCGAATTCTTCTGGTCGTGGCAATGAAAGGCTTACATGTACGTCATTTGGATGTTAAAAATGTCTACCTTAACGGAGATCTAAATGAAGAGATTTACATGGAGATTTACAGGAGAAGCCATCGGGATTTGAGGTTCGTGGAAATGAAAGAAAAGTGCTAAGACTTTTCAAGAGTATTTATGGTTTGAAACAGTCTGCACGTGCATGGAATAAGAGAGTTACTGAAATCCTTGCAAAAATTGGTTTCAAGCAAGGTCAAGCTGATAAATGCTTATATACAAGAATAGTGAAGAATGGAAAAAGAGGGAGGAATCACCTACATATTCATATAATATATTATGTTGATGCTATTTTGGTGGCTGGAGCTTCCGAGTGTTCAACTAAAATAGTCTACGAAGAAATAAGTCAGCATCTCAAGCTCAAAAATCTGGGTGATTTGAGACATTTTCTTGGAATCGAAATAGCACGTGAAGCAGATGGATTATTCCAACTTGGTCAGAAGTGTAAGATTGCAGGTGTATTACGAAGGTATAACCTATTGGAACCGAAACCGGTAAAACCAACCGGTAAACCAATGGAAACGAGTTTTTCTGGAACATGAAAAAAGCCAGAAACTTCCTAATAACACTTTATACAGGCAAGCAATAGAATTTCTACTACAGCAGTATCAAGGGCAGATATATCTTTAGCTGTTGGTATTCTGAGCAGAAAGGTGGAAAGCCCAACGGAGAGTGACTGGAAAGGTGTAAAAAGAGTGATGCGCTAGCAAAGAATATCTAAACCAAAGAATATCTAAACTAAGAAGCGACACCTCTCGTACATATGTACACAATTTGACTTGTTGCTGTGTAAGTCAATGCCAGGAACATTAGACAGCAACAGAATGACATTTGCTAGAGAAGGATATGAAACGGAACGATGATGTTCACATATTAGGCGCAAAATGTTTGGCGCGATTATTTGAATATTATAATTTAATAAAAGAAAGCGTTTTCGATTTACTTCTCTTTGAGATAAATTTTAAATTGCTTTTTCTCACTTCTTTTAAGCATATTAAGTAAGACATTAATTTCGTTCTGTTTGCTCATTTAATTTGCACTTTGTAAACAAAGATTTCCATTAATGTGACAGGTTGTTACTGTTTTCGTTTTAGTGATTAAAGGTTTCGACTTGAATTTTACAAATATAATGGTTTTGTACTACCAAATAATTTTAATCACAATAAAAAATGTTATTTGGGAATAGTGTACTTTTCTGCACCCGATTTTTCCCCATTACTCATTTCCACAGTATTTAATCTATATATCAATAATATCTACGATTAAAAATATAAGATTATAATTCACTAAATAATATCTATATTAACAAAAATATCTAATAAAATCTAATTAATTTGCTGCAAGACAGTTCGAAACTTTAACGCATTCAACCAACCATGCCAGTAAATCACAACCAATTCAAAATCGTTTGAATCATGTGTTTTCTCGCAGACGAAAACAACTTGAAAGTTTATATCGCCATCCCAAAAGCATTATGCGAAAGTTCATTGCACATATCTGTACACGAAATGAGCTTTCACCGAACCCATTTCCCCATGTTTCAATTCTTCCTTTCCCCAAGAGTTTGCATTGCATGAGGAGAAATAACTTTCGATCACAAAGCTGATGCGAAAGTTTATATCGCCATTTCAATAACATTGCGAGTAAAAGCTCAGTTGCTGTGCCCACACAAGATGTAAAAATGTGGTCGAAATTTGTAATTGCTTGCGTGCTCACTCGCTCTGATGAATATTTACATAAGACGATGAGATTTGAAACAAACATGATAGTTCTTTACTACTTTAACCAATACGGAATTTTTGTTAATTGTAGTTGTGCAAAATTTCCCGCACACATAAAAAAAGGTGTCGCTTCTTATTTAATAGATATTTTGGCGCTAGTTAGCGGCAACTATTAACAAAACTTTACATAATATGTTCTCAAATGGAGAACACGAGCTGGTATGTTTCACGGATGCGGATTGGGCAAGTGCCAAAATAGATAAAAAATGCACCAGTGGTTTTGTGTTCCAGCTTGCGGGGAGTAGCGTTGCTTGGTCTAGTAGGAAGCAAACGCCAGTCGCTTTATCAACGGAGGCTGAATATGTTGCTGCTACACATGCAGGACGTGAATTGGTGTGGGCTAAGAAGCTTTTTGGAAGAAATCGGCGAAATGAAAAATGAACCAACTACAATGTACGAAGACAACCAAGGATGTATAAAGATGATCGAATCAGACAAAAGTGGAGCACGAACAAAAATAGTTCATTTAACTTATTGTCCAACCCAGGAAATGATAGCAGACATTCTCACTAAGCCGCTATCAAGGGATTTATTTCTCAGCTTCTCATTGCGTTTGGGACTTGCTGAAGCGAGAGGGAGTGTTGAAATTTATCGCTCACAGCAACTCCTATAAACTACAGAAGTTGATATAATTTAAATCTAGGAAGCATATTTATTTTTAAGTATCTATATAGCTTTGCTAACGTCTTTGTTTTTTTTTTTCATTCCTGTAAAAACCTTTCATGTATAAATACTGAATAAAATAAACTCCATAAGTATTTAGAAATACAACAGTTTATTTTAACATTTTCTTAAAGTGTAAAATCTTTTCTTTAAAAAGAGATATAAATCATTAATACACAGTAATATTTATCAAAACAGTGATTTTTTGAAAAATGCACGTTTGCCAAAATTTGTAATTTTCAAGTCCCGCTATCTACTAAACGGGTACGATTTTTGAGAGATTACCGAACATGTTTCTTTCTACTTACGAGTGCTTTATGTAGAAAAAAAATCAAAACAATCTGAGTACATGAGGTCACAGTCATTAGTCGAAAGGAGAATGGGTAAAATTATTGGCTATTGGCTATAAAATTGGCTATTTGCGGCCAAGATTAATTTTGATGTTTCTTGATATAGTTTAGTCCTACTATTAATGGGCAGAAGTTTTATCGCCGCCATGTACCTACTTCTAAAAGGGATAAAATACATTTTTGTTTTGAATAGATTAACTATGTATCCTGGCTTATGTTCAGTGCAAAAATGAAAAATTAAAGTGAAATAAATAATCTAGAAGTATTTATTAAATAATTAAGCAAAAAAGCCCAAAAACGCCCATACTCCTTTCATGTTTACCTCTTAATATTGTTAAGAAGACATTAAAAATATCAGTCCTTTGGAAAATCTAGTTACGAATAGGAAAATTTCAACAAATAATGTAAATCAAAAGTACTGTAGTGTAATTTACTGTAGTGTTTTGTCATAGTAGTTAAGGTAGTATTATTATTACAGTAAACAAACTAGGTAGACGATGAGTTTAGGTTTTTGTTTATGAGTAAATGTTTTTAATCAGTTAATAAATTTTCTAATTTCGACTAGACTTTAATTTACCCATTGTTTATAAATTGAATTGAAGAATTGATAAGCATACTCAATTACTTCATTGGTGACCCCGACTTACGTGATCCAGAACATCACTGAATTAAAAAGGCATTTTAAAATTAAAAATCATGTCCAACGACGACGCCAAAATTAATCAATCAAATTCCACCATGGCTGTTGCACCAACCGAAAGAATTCCTATAAGGGTACCGACATTTAATTCTTCAGATCCTGAGCTGTGGTTCTCGATGCTAGGAAGTAGTTTCGACGCAGCGGGGATCTACTTAGATGGAACAAAGTGTGGCTATGCGTTATCTGGTCTAGACCAAAAACATGCAACAGAAGTGCGTGACATAATTTTATTGCCAAGTAGTGAGAGGTCTTACAATCTTCTTAAAAAAGAACTGATTAAGCGAATGGGTGCCTCTCAACAACAGAATACTCGTCGTCTTTTGGAGAACGAGCCAATGGGAAACAAGAAGCCAACTCAATTTTTGCGGCATTTACGCCATTTAGCAGGGAAAGTATTTCCCGACGACGTCCTGCAAACTCTATGGATGGGTCGACTGCCTAAACACGTACAGGCTGTACTAGCGGCACACCAGGATATTAAACTGGACAAAATAGCGGAAATTGCAGACTCCATTTTTGAAGCCTATGGTCCTCAAACTAATACCTTGGAAACAGCGTGTGTGTCGACTTCCGTTAACACCAGACTAGATACCCTGGAATCAGCACTGACTACGGCTATTCAAGAGTTAGCTTCAATAAAAATTAAGACTGGTACCAAACAAACATATGTCCAACGGCGACCACGATCTCGCTCTCGTCCCAAATCGCGGAGTGATCGATCAGAAAAAAGAAGTTTTTCCTGGTATCACCAACGGTTCGGCGCCAAGGCTCATAAATGCGAAAAACCGTGCCAGTATGTTAGTGAACCGTTGAGAAACGAAAAGGGCAGTCGTTAATGGCGACTGACGACTCAAGCCCGCATATATCACGTCGCCTGTTTATTTTAGACAGTACGTCCAAGCTCCAATTCTTAGTGGATACTGGAGCAGATTTGTGTGTTTTTCCATATGTCAATCTACTGGAGCAGCGTCCAAAGTCTCAATATGAACTTTCCGCGGCTAATGGTTCAATTATCGCTACGTATGGGACCGCCACACTTTCTCTAAATCTTGGTTAAGGTGCGGATTTCCTTGCTCAATATGGTCTTCTGGTCGATATCAAAAATAAACAACTAATTGACCTTATCACTAAACTCACTTCTCGAGGCAAAGTATCCAGGCTGTAACGTAGCACATATAAAATCTATTTCTGGTACTACACTTTATCACGAGCTTCTTCAGAAGTATCCTGAGGTCACTCGTCCAGTTGGAACTCAGCGTTCCGTTCAGCATTCTACTCAACATTATATAGTCACAACTCCAGGACCACTCAAGCCGCGAAGACTCGCTCCGGACAAGTTGCGGGCTGCAAAGAAAGAGTTTGAGACCATGATGCAGATGGGCATTGCACGACCATCTAAGAGTTCTTGGGCGTCCCCCTACATATGGTGCCCAAAAGAGATGATCAGTGGAGACCCTGTGGAAACTATCGAGCTCTTAACGCAAGAACTCGCCCAGACAGGTACCCTGTGAAGCACATCCAAGACTTCGCGCAATCACTGCAAGGAAGAACAATATTTTCGACGTTAGATCTTGTTCGTGCATTCAATCAAATTCCTGTCGCTGAGGAAGACATCCGAAAAACAGCAATCTCAACACATTTTGGACATTTTGAATTTTCTGCCATGACCTTCGGTCTTCGTAAAGCAGCTCAGACGTTCCAAAGATTTGTCGATGAAGTGTTACAAGGACTTGATTTTTGCTATGTGTACATTGATGACATCCTCATCGCGTCAACATCAATCGAGCAACACCTGGAACATCTGGCCATCGTTTTCAAGCGTCTTAAAAAGTATGGCTTGGTGATCAATGCACCCAAATGTTTGTTTGGTCAACCCGAAGTGAAGTTCCTAGGTTACCTCGTATCGAGTGCTGGCACACGCCCAGTTCCCGAGAAAATAGAAGCTATCCGAAACTTTCCACGCCCAGATTCCGTGAAAAAGTTAAGGCAGTTCCTGGGAATGCTGAATTTCTTTAGGAGATTCATTCCTAATGCTGCGCAGATTCAGGCACCATTGAATGAACTACTTCACGGGAATGTGAAAGGCCGCACACCAATAACTTGATCACCGGAGGCAGTCCAAGCTTTTGAGGCTAGTAGGGAAAGCCTCACTCGAGCAACAATGCTGGATCATCCTGAGCCAAATGCACCTTTGGCAATCTTTAGCGATGCATCTAACTTCGCTGTTAGGGCTTCTCTTCAGCAGTTGATAAACAACTACTGGCAGCGTTTGGATTTTTTCTCGAAAAAACTAAGTTCCACTGAGCAGAAGTATGGAGCGTATGACCGAGAGTTACTGGCAATTTGCTTAGCGGTAAAACATTTTCGTCATATGGTAGAAGGTAGGTCATTTACTATTTATACTGACCACAAACCTATTGTTTACGCTTTCCGAGAGATAAACGCACAATGTTGGCCACGTCAGTTTTGTCATTTAGACTTCATAGGTCAATTTACAACTGACATACGACATATATCTGACGAAGATATTGTTCTAGTCGATGCTTCGTCCCGTATCGAGGAGTTAGAATCTAAATTAGATTTTTGTGCCTTAGCTGTTTCACAACGTAAAGATGATGAGCTTCAGAAGTACCTACAATACAAGAAGGTTCTTCTTTAAATCTCAAACTCATGCAAATTCAGAGCACTGACCGAAGAATTTTCTGTGACGTTTCCACCAAGAACGTTCGCTCTTTCGTTACCAAGGAGTTTCGGAAAACAGCATTTAACTCCTTGCATCAGCTTTCCCACCCCGGTATTAGAGCAACGATCAAACTAGTTTCAGAACGTTTTGTTTGGCCATCAATGAAACAGGTCTGCAAGAACTGGGTCCGTTGTTGTTTACACTGCCAGCGTTCAAAAGTGTCTCGACATGTATCTTTACCTTTGGGAGAATTTTCAACTCCATCGGCAAGGTTTGAGCATCTTCACATAGACCTAATCATTATGCCTCCGTCAGATTGGAACAGGTACTGTCTAACCATTGTGGATCGCTTTTCCCGTTGGCCAAAGGCAATTCCGTTAAGCAATCAAGAGGCAGAAACGCGCAAGCGCTTTATAGTTGCTGGGTGTGCGCAACTCGAAATGTTTTGACAGTTTTGCAATTATAAAATAAAAACACCTTCTTTCACTACTATCTGTAATCTTTATTTCTAAATTATTTTACAAAAACTTGATTAAACCGATATCTAGCGTGGTTAGCGGTGTCGATACAAAGGAAGTTGGCTGGTGACTGACTCAATGACGATTTCACGTTCAGACGCGTCGTCTGTTTTTTGCGCTCTCACATTAGCGCAGGCTTTTTGCTATATGCGTAGACACTGGGTATCTCGCTTTGGCACTCCACTAAGGATAACATCAGACCAGGGAAGACAATTTGAGTCGTACCTATTTAAGCATTTAAATAAGCTTTTAGGTACAACCTTAGGACAACGGCATATCATCCTTCAGCTAATGGGATGGTTGAGCGCCTACACCGTCAGTTGAAAGCTGCAATTATGTGCCATCAGACACCACATTGGATTCAAATTTTACCCATGGTTCTACTTGGAATTCGTTCAGCTTGGAAGGAAGACCTTCAAGCAACAGCAACCGAATTGGTATATGGGCAATCACTGCATCTACCGGGAGAGTTCTTGAACCCACAACAAAAAGATTGCACAAGAGAAGCTTCACACTTTGTTAAGGAATTGAAGCAATTAGCAACATATGGAATCGTTGAAACCAGCTATAGGATCCCGTCATGGATCGAAAAGCCCTTTTATTTTCAAAGACCTGGCCACAACTGAGCAGGTGTTCGTCCGTTGTGATAGTGTGAGACAGCCTCTGCAACAACCATACGATGGTCCTTACAAAGTATTAAAGCGTGACAAAAAAAACTTTTTTGATACTTATCAAAGGACGCGGTGTTACTGTGTCTGTCGATCGTATTAAACCAGCCTACACAATGAAGGAGGAATTTCCACTGTTCCCTTATCCAGAAGAAGAAGAACAAGACAATTATATTTTTCCACCATCTAGCATGATCTTACATTCACCACCTACAGTGTCAACCGCTCAACCATTGGCACCGCGCGCGCCCTGCTATACTACCAGATCAGGTAGACATGTTCGATTTCCAACCCGGTATCTTGAAATGGTATCGTAATTAATTATCATATGTATAGTAAATTACTAGCAGGGGGGTACTGTAGTGTATTTACTGTAGTGTTTTGTCATAGTAGTTAAGGTAGTATTATTATTACGGTAAACAAACTAGGTAGACGATGAGGAGTTTAGGTTTTTGTTTATGAGTAAATGTTTTTAATCAGTTAATAAATTTTCTAGTTTCGACTAGACCTTAATTTACCCATTGTTTATAAATTGCATTGAAGAATTGATAAGTATACTCAGTTACTTCAGTACAATGGCTGAGAATCCAGTATCTTCGTTATGACAAAGAAAAGTCCTTTTATTTAAAATACAAATACTCAAACAACGAAGAAGTATTGTGTGAAGAATTTAATATTGCTAAAAGAAATATATCACATAAAACACTAACATTGGATTTAGAACCACTCTATCCAGGAGGAAGAGAAATTGAACAGGCTACAAGAAAAATATAAAGATCTACACGAACTGAAACAATTTATTCCACCAATTCATCACTTTTATGACGATTTAAAAAATAATGTAAAAGCTGTCGATAACGATATTTCAGAAGATGAGGAGAACGGGGACTAGGAAAATATATTCAAACATGAAATTCATGAAATATTAGGTACACTGTATACTTTTGAACCGAAAATTCTTATATGACCGACATCAGGTTTCTGATTTGTAAATAGCTCAAGTGGAGTTGTTTTGATGACACTACTCGTAACCTACTTTGTATGTAAGCCGCCGTCAAAACTGTTTCTCCCCAAAAACGATTTTCCATATCAGCATGCACTTCGCTGCTTCTGTGAGGGTTCTGTTCTGACGCTCCGCTACTCCGTTCTGTTCCGGGGTATAAGGAACGGTATATTCATGCCGAATACCTTTTTTCTTCAAGAAATTTTCCGATTCTCTTGTCACATATTCTTTCCCATTAAGCCGGAGGTACACGATACGGAAAACGTCATATTTATAAGCGATACGCCATATTTCATATCGTGTGACTCCACGATAAGCAATATGGTGTATCGCTCATAAATCTCCCAAAAATTTCGGAATATTTTCGCCACATCAAAGGAATTTGCGGGGTTCAAATTTCCTGAGTCACACCACTCAAAATTTGATGTACACAGTTTTGAGATAACTGCTCTTACGGGCGTCGCGGTACTCTGTGAATTGCAAAATACAGGTTGCAAGCTCATTTTTGCTTATCGTGTGACTCGATGTCACAAAAATATCCGACAAAGATATTTCCTTATAAATATGACGTTTTCCGTATCGTGTACCCCGGCTTTATGCTCAACCCGACATGCAAAACTTTTGAATTCCCGATTTTAGAAAATATGGATTGCTTTCAACCGTGGACAGTGAACTGAACTTATGTTTCCAAGTGACCTATTAGAAAACTATAAAGGCGCATTTCAATTTTTTTCAGAATTGGCTAAGCATCCAAACCTAAAAGTGCATCCTATTTTCCGGCATGAATCATATCTTGCCTTTTATCGTAACTAAAATTGGGCATTTTTGCCATTTCCTAGAATCGGCAGACACTTGAAACGCAGTAACATTTACTTACAGCCACGAAAAGATAATCATTCTCCACGGTTTATTACTTTATTACCGCAGGCCGGGCGGGCTCTCATCCTGTTTTGCTCGCTTTTCTAATGAACAGAACAAACGAAATAGTGTAAATACAATTTGTACAATTCCTGCACCCTTCATCGAGAATACAAAAGATAGCTTGAATAGAAAATTACAAAGAAAAGGTAAAAAAAAGCAAGGTAATGTCCAAATTACAGGATTTTGTATGTAAAATGCATGCGTGTCTGGCTAGAACCATGGGTCACTTGCGATATACATTGACGAATCCTTATATATATCCTTTCATGAATGATATTTAATTCTGATTTTTTCAAAAATTTGGTGGTAATGAGATTTTAGGAAAAGTCATAAAACTACGAATCGCTGGCACGACTGGAAATATTTGAAAAATACAATTAATATCAAAAAAGGTCTGGCTGAACCCAGGAGTACAACGGAGGGTTAAATGGTTTTTTTCCTGATGTCTGATGCACATCAGGCCACTCTGCATGGAGGAATCACGCTCACTTCTGCTCTTATTCGGAAGAAATTTTGGATCCTCAGCGCTCGCAAGGTCATTCAATCAACACTTCGTGCTTGTGTCCCATGTTTCAAACAAAATCCTAAAGATATTCTACAACTAATAAGAAATCTGCCGGAAGCTCGAGTTACGCCATCGATACGGCCGTTCTTATCAACGGGAGTGGATTATACTGGAGCCATTCAGTTGAAGGCATCAAAATATCGAGGACATACTACTTATAAAGGATATATCGTTATATTCATATGTCTCGCTACGAAAGCAGTACACCTGGAAGCAGTACCAGGAATGACGACGTAGGATTTTCTAAACGTCTTGCACCGATTCATTAGCAGACGCGGATTATGCCACGACCTTTACAGCGATTGTGGTACTAACTTTGTCGGTGCTGACAAAGTCCTTAAAACCAACGTCAAAACCTTCATGGAATCCATGCAGTGTGATATCGTGCCCAAGCTGGCGGACAAGGGTATCCAGTGGCATTTCAATCCGCCACAATCTCCAAACTTTGGAGGCCTGTGGGAGGCCAATATAAGGTCGCTCAAATACCATCTCAAACGAGTCATTTCAGGTACATCTTTAACATTCGAGGATGTGTCAACAATACTGGCACGAATCGAAGCTTGCCTTAACTCGAGGCCTCTCTGTCCGATGACCGCCGACCCAGATCACCTCGATGTTCTTACTCCAGGAGATTTTCTAATAGGGGACTCACTTCTAGTTCCGCCAGAACCGGCAGTTATGGACATGTCCCCTCATCGGCGCTATCTGAAATTACAGCGAACGATCCAGCAGTTTTGGTCACGATGCTCTTCAGATTGGTTATCGCATCTACAATCGCGACCCAAGTGGCGCCAATCACAATCCAATATCAGTATTAACGATTTAGTCATTATAAAGGACGATCGGTTGCCTCCAAATCAATGGCAACTTGGTCGTGTCATTAAGCTGCATCCAGGAGATGGTCAAGTAGTGCGAGTAGCCACTATCCGTACTCAGAATGGTGAATACAAACGGAGATTTTCCAAGCTCTGCCAATTACCCTTGACTCAGACTGTATCGAACAACACATCAGGTTCGTCACCCATCCATCCTGTGACAGATTCGTATGCTACGGATGTAGCATAGGGGGCCGGCTGCCGGCATGTTGGTGCACATTGCACAAACACTGTATAATTACTTAGATTTAATTTATGTAATAGTGAATAATCTAAAATTAAGTAGGCTATGTAATTTGTTTTGATTCTGGATCAGAATCCCATTGCGAAAAAAAAATAATCATTGTGTGTTCAACTCTCGTCCGTTTAATACCCTGGACACACAGGAGTTTGTGGGGATTCCAGGGGATGATCCCACATAAATTGTTCTCCAATGGTATGGCTGCTTCAATTAACACCCGGTATCACTCACTCCAGGGTTCACAACACAAAAAGGAAAGACTTGTGTGTAATCGTATAAAAACTAATATTTATTCTACTTCTGTTCTTAATCACTTCGAATTCGACTTCCAAACTCTTCGACTCTTCGCTAGCGACTACTCTCAACCCAAGCTATTTGTTCTTCCTTACTGTAAATTCTACTTACTAAACGCGAACGTTAACAATCCCGTATTTAGCCAGTGGTGGCCGATTATTTTATTTTCCGATTTATGCGTTCGCTACATCACCCCCCTTCCAGTAAAGGGAGTTAAAAATTATTAAAATTGGAATACGTTCACCATTTATTTAAATTATTTAGTTTATGAGATGCTTTATCATTGCTTGAAGCGTACGGTTTTCTTTCTATATTCTTTTTCACCACTATATGCGGCTACGTATGCGGGCTTCAGCCTATCGATTGAAATATTTACGTTCTTTCCTTTTATTTTAACTAGGAAAAATTTTCGGAATCTTCGAATGACGGGATACGGTCCTTCATATGGATTTTTTAAACCACGTTTCACTGTTTCGACTCTTACGAACACCATCTCGGCCTCCTCGAGTGCTTTCGGCACATATGTAGCAGTACAAGATTTCCGAGGGTCTGCTGACCTTAAGTTCTGCATTCTTTCTTGTAGTTTTGTTATCATCTCCTCAGGTTCCGTATTTTCTTCTCTCGTTGAGTTGTCGCACATGAAATCCGAGGGCAGGCGTAAGTTTTGTCCGTAAACCATCTCTGCTGGCGTACCTTTAATGTCTTCCTTGTATGCACTCCTTATTCCTAATAGGATGATCGGCAGTTCTTCGCTCCAGTGTTGTGTGTTCGCCCGACATACTAACGCGGTTTTTAGTTGTCGGTGCCACCTTTCTACCATCCCGTTCGCCTGAGGGTGGTATGCTGTGGTTCTAATTCTGTGGCTGCCCAGCAGTTGAGTCAATTCGCGAAATAATTTTGATTCGAACTGAGTTCCTTGGTCAGTAGTTAACGGCAACGGGACTCCAAACCTGCTAATGTATTCCTTGACGAACGTGGCTGCTACCGTTGATGCGGTCATATCCTTTAGTGGGTACGCTTCCGGCCATCGCGTGAACCTATCTACTATTGTCATCATGTACTGAAATCCATTAGAAGGCAGCAGTGGGCCAACGAGGACCATGTGGATGTGATCGAAACGGCCTTTAGGGATGTCGAAAGTACCGGTTGCTGATCTAGTGTGCTTGTTTATTTTTGCGCGCTGACACGGTATGCAAGTTTGCACTCTATTTTTTATGTTTGTATTCATTCGTGGGCACCAATATCGAATCGTTATTAGCTTCCTTGTTCCCCTGATACCTGGATGCGCAATTCCATGTAGGCTATCGAATATCTCCTGTCGAAGGGACTTAGGGATGAAAGGTCTAATTTCCGCAGCCTTAGCGTCGCACCAGATCGGTGCCGGTGCTGTTGGGATTATCTTCTGTGACATATTATGTTTGCCGCTTTTCAAAATTGTTTTGAGTTCTTCGTCATCCTTTTGCATCCGCGCCAGGGTCTTGAAATCGATTTTACATATTGCTGAAATCTCTGATTCGTCGCACCGCGACAGAGAATCTGCGACGATGTTTTCGGCGCCTTTTATATACCTAATATCCGACGTGAATTCTGCGATATAACTTAACTGTCGCTCCTGTCGAGGACTGCGGTCCGCCTTAGAAGTAAGGGCATGTACTAAGGGTTTGTGGTCCGTGTACACTGCGAAGTTGCGTCCTTCTAAAAAGTGGCGGAAACGCTTTATAGCAGCGTAAATACCTAGAAGTTCTCTATCAAAAGCAGAATACTTCGTTTCGGCTTGGCTAAGTTTTTTGGAGAAGAATGCGATGGGCTCATATATGGTTCCTACTTTTTGTTCGAGCGCTGCACCAATAGCTTTGTTCGACGCATCTGTTGTAAGCCTTAATTCCGCCCCGTCAACCGGGTTGGCGAGTAATGTCGCAGTTGCTAAGGCTTGTTTGGCCTTGTCGAAGGATCCCTGACAGGTTTGCGGCCAAGTGAAACGGGCGCTCTTCTGTTTTTTTACTATTCCCATGGCTGTAATGTGTTCGTAGATTGGTACTAGTAATTCTGCTAATCTGGGGATGCACGATCTATAGTAATTAAGCGCTCCTGTAAATTTTAAGCATTGTTTAATTGATTTAGGCTGAGGGAAATCTAAGATTGCTTTCACGCGGTTGTTGGACGGACTGATTCCTTTTGAATTGATTTTATAACTTAGGAAATTTATCTCGTTTACTCCAAATACACATTTCGTCGGTTTAATCTTCAGGCCATACTTTTGGAGTCGCTGCAAAAGGATTTCTAAGTGTTCCATGTGTTCTTTTGTATTTCTACTAAAGATGAGTATGTCATCTAAATAAACAAAAATGAAATCTAAGCCGTATACTACTTGATTCATGAACCTCTGGAATGTTTGAGCTGCATTCCTTAATCCGAAAGGCATTCGTGTGAATTCAAACATCCCAAAGGGGGTAGTTAGCGCTGTTTTATGAATGTCCTCTTCCGCTATCGGTATGTTATGGTAAGCTCTAACCAAGTCCACTTTTGAAAAAACGTGGCATCCGTGCAACTTTAATGATAGATCGTGAATATGTGGTATCGGGTATCTATCTGGAACTGTTAGTGTGTTCAGCCTGCGGTAGTCACCGCAAGGGCGCCAGTCGTTGGGGTCCTTCTTTGCAACCATGTGAAGAGGTGAGCATGTTAGAGAAGCGGACGGTCTACATATGCCTAATTGTTGCATGTATGCGAATTCCTCTTGTGCTTTTTTGTACTTTTCTGGACTTAGCCGCCGCGGATGTGAGAATGGTAGATGTCCTTTTGTTACTATATGGTGTACTACGTTATGCTTAGGTTCCTCCCCATAATTTGGGGTTTGCGTTAGCTCGGGAAATTGTTTGATTAACGTGTAATAATCGTTGTTAATCAAATGAATTTTGGGAGTGGGCGTATCGGCGTTGACTGCTGCGCATTGATGCGACATTCTAGTTGTCGAATCTAACAGTTGTCGTCCTTTTATGTCCACTAGTAGGTTGTGCTTATGTAGAAAATCGGAGCCTAATATTGGCCTATTAACTGAGGCTATGATAAAAGGAAATATGAAGTCCCTGCGCAAACCTAAATCTACGTTTAAGAGAATGGTTCCGTAAGTTTTGATAGCAGATCCATTCGCTGCTGTTAATGAATAATCGGACGTTTTTGTACACAAATGCGGATAAAATGTAAATGGGACCAGTGACCACGGATACGTCTGCCCCTGCATCGATTAAGAAACTGAATTTTGTTTTTTTACATTTTAGAATAAGGCGGCGAGAAGTGTTCTCCCTTTTGCTGGCCGCTACAACATTGGGATGTTTTAGTTTAAAGAATTATTGTGTTTGGGTATTTTAAAATCGCACGGTTCCACACATTTTGTTGCGCTGTTTCCCCATTTTCGGTGATACCAGCAGCGCTTCGGTGACTTTGAGCGGTGAAAATTCGAATTAGTGCGTCGACCCCTTCTCGACGTCGATCTTGACCTAAATGATAATCGTTGCAAAGACTTTCTTATTTCTAATATTTCCGATCTCGTTTCGCTCACTTCCTTCTGTAGACTTGCAATCGAACTGCAACCGGCTTTTTCGCTTGCGTGACCTTGAGAGTTAATGGCACTTACATTCTGACTCTGCGTAACCTCCCAGATTTTGTCAGCTAATTCTAACTTTTTGCTGTAATCTTGCTCTGACATTACCGCTAACGGAATCGTAATTGCTGGTGGCAATTTACGCTCCCACAACGACTGGATTAAAGGCGTGTTAATATTTGAAATATTTCCGGCTAAATTACACATGTGCCTATACAAATCTGATGGCTTACGGTCTCCTATATCTTCTGCGGATAACAATTGCTCGAGTCGCTTTTGTTCAGAAACCGAATGTCGTTTTATGAGTACATTTTTCAGGTTCTCGTACTTATCCCTATCTGGTGGCGAATTCAAAACGTCCATTATTGTATTGATCGTTTCTACCGGTAAAGCCGAAAGTATGTTAGCGTACTTAATTTCATCGCTTTTGATTTTTCTTACCGTAAACTGAGCTTCTGCCGTGATAAACCATGCATTAGGGGCTTTTTCCCGATAATTATAACCGAAATTCAAATTGGTATTTGGGTGTATTAATAATAACCGTTGGCAATTCTTTTAATTCGCTGTGGGTTGTCGTATTCGCTTTACACTCTTTTACACCATTTTATTTTGTTTGTTGCTACTCTTGAACACAATAAAAAGAAATGAAATGATTGTGTAAACTAGGGAGATTTCGGTACTCTAAATATGTATATACAATATATATATATAATAAAAGTATTCTCAAGAACCATTGGTTCTCTAATTCATTATTATTTTAGAAATTCAATTACTAGATATTAATTATTAATTTGTAAATTCACTTCAAAAAAAAAAAGGAAACCTGCACTTAATTACTAATCATTACCTAATTTTTTTTTTTCTTTTTTTTTTTTGTAAATTTCACTTATCTCTATGTGTGACGGTATTCCTCGTCTCTCGTAAGTATTACTGTGCTTTCCAGTCGCTGGCTTGTGTTGTCCTCACTCCTCTGGGAAAAAACGTGGTGAAAATGTTACGGATGTCTTCTTCCGGAGGCCTTTTTATCGTCAGAAACGTTGTTCTTTCACGGGGTCACCAGTTTGTGGGGATTCCAGGGGATGATCCCACATAAATTGTTCTCCAATGGTATGGCTGCTTCAATTAACACCCGGTATCACTCACTCCAGGGTTCACAACACAAAAAGGAAAGACTTGTGTGTAATCGTATAAAAACTAATATTTATTCTACTTCTGTTCTTAATCACTTCGAATTCGACTTCCAAACTCTTCGACTCTTCGCTAGCGACTACTCTCAACCCAAGCTATTTGTTCTTCCTTACTGTAAATTCTACTTACTAAACGCGAACGTTAACAATCCCGTATTTAGCCAGTGGTGGCCGATTATTTTATTTTCCGATTTATGCGTTCGCTACAAGTTCTTAACTAAGGTTATGACGTCAGAATGACGTAGTCCATGTTAATTTCCTATGCCGAACTGGGTTATTAACCCACATGCTGGAACTCAGTTAAGCGGAGTTTACTGCTGCTAGCGCCTGCAGTACGTGAATAATAGCACTAAATAGTTATACTAAAAATCTGTACTAAATAGTTTTCACTGTGTCAAGAAGAGAATAAAGCAACAAAAGAAATTTAATAATTAAAAAAATTATTGAGTATTACGAGAATTAAGTAATTGTGTAACAAATGAATCACAGTATGCTATACTTCCGAATCACAGTATATCATACAAAATTATAAACAAGGAGCCGTTGAAGGATATGCAAAATACTGTATTTAGCCTACTAATTTACCGAAAATTGCACAAGAAAACAACTATAAAAGGACGACGCATTGCTCCAGGAATTCAGTCGATTCAAAGACATAGCAGAGTGCAGTAGATTTAAGTAGCACCTCTCTCGGGATTACAATATATCTTTTGAATTGATTATAAAGTAAAATAAAATAAGCTCTGTTAATAAAGAAGTTATTACAATTGCAAATATATTTTCATTGTATTTGTAATAAATTATTTAATTTTCAGGAAGCAAGTCCGTTTGCATGGATAGAGGCTTTGCTAAGCCTTCTCCGGGACACAAACTAATTCGGTTTAAAGTACCAAGTACCAGGGCACACGACAATTTGAATTTGGTTACGTGACGTCATTAACTCAGTTAAGAACTCCCGTGTGTCCAAGGTATTAGATTATACAACTCTGTCAATGATTTCTCTATGGTAAAAGTAATCAATTACTGTAAGTTTTGAAATACACTATGTTTAATATAACATAAATAATAATTTGTATAATAAAAATCAAAAAGTAGATACTCTGTATGTTCACTACTCAAACGCTTCACAGAATATAATTATATAATAATATTTTTCATAATTGCACAAGATGTGTCAGGTGGTCAGGTTCACGCCAAATGTAAACCAAATGTGAACTCGTTTCTCTTACGACAGCAATTATATTCAGACTTCTTTCAAAGGCAGTTTAACCATACAAACAGCATTCCTGTTTCGATTTGTTCTATCATTTTAAATTGCATGGTTTGTCGATAATGCGTCGAAGTACGTTATGGCCTAAGTCACTTGGGCCGTTCTAGCATATACATAGGTTTTTCGTTGGTAAAATCCTAGGAGCTGGTACTGCTAAACCTGTCATCTTCGACACATTTTCTTTTCATAGTATTTTTACAGTTCTTTATTGCACACTTAATTATTTTAAATGCAAAATGGGATATTGCACTATATTATTTATGTTAAAAACTATTAAAAACCTTTAAAAACGAATTTGTAAACAAAATGGTCAAACCATCAAATGCTCATTGCGTGAACCCGGTGAAGCGCAAAATGGCGCGGGTGCGAAGGCATGTATCCAACCATGATACAAGGAACATAAGGTATGCCAAAGATTTTTTTGACAGCTGCCGTGACGTCACTACGTGCACGTATTTTCAAATGCGTAATTTTTTGCCGCACATTTCAAATGTTACTGAAAGCATTTCCCTCGGCAATTCATCTGACAAATTATTGAAAATGATATTTTTCACTTAATAACAACGGAAACTTTATATTATAATCCATACAGAAATATAATCACCATCAAATTAAAACTGTAATATAGACGAAACAATAAAACAGTAAATTTTATGTCACAGTTCTTATTTTTTCTTAATTTTTGTTTACTGATAACATTAGACTAATTGCTATTTAAATATCTTATCTTAAAATACATTCTACATCAAAAAAATAACTTCTTCACTTCTTCTTCGACATTTACAACGTTTGCCTTAATTAACAGTATTTCAGGGTCTTTCGGCAAAGTACAATATTTCAATGATTCTTCACCACATTTTCTTTTCATGACTTTTTTACAGTTCTTTATTGCACACTTAACCATTTTAAATGTAAAATGGTATCAATTAATGTTTTAAATATTAAAACTCATTAAAAACTTTTAAAATTTGCAGACAAATTTGTGAATAAAATGCTGTCAAACCATTGAATGCTGATTGGGTGAACCCGATGTCGCGCAGAATGGCGCGGGTGAGAAATCATTGCATTTCTTGTATCATGGGCATACCTTATGTTCCTTGTATCATGGTAAACAATCAACTGTCAAATGAAAAACAACTAGATGACGCGCAAAATGGCGCGTATTCCTAATTTTTAAAACGTTTTTAAGTTTATATGAGTATTTAAGAAAAGCAGTTAAGATGTGGCATTATAATAAACTGTTAATTATATTTGAATTCATTCAAATAATAAGCAATTTTGACATAACATGCCGCAATGAGCAAGGCCATCCTGTGGATTGGTAAAGTGGTAAAGTGAATATAATTCTGAACTAACTCTTCTCCACGCAGGTTTTATGTGTACAAATTTCCCATGGACTATTCATCTACGTTAGGTTACTTACAACAAAGTAACCGCAGTGGTTTAGAATACATGTATCTCGATTCCGCAGCTCCCGAAAATGGTTGGAAAATTTCCAAATATACTATAATGGAAAAGAACAGTTTTCTCGGCCAAACAATATCCGAGTTGATGAACTTGACGAACATCCTGTTGCTTGCGTACAATGATGAAACTCCAGATGGAAAAGTTCAGTCTGAGGATGGCCACACGAAAGGTGTTGTGGCAGCAAATAATAAATATGGGTTCTGGTTGGTTCACTCTGTGCCGAAATACCCAAATCTCACGGATCCTTACATCTATCCCCGAACTGGAAGCAAGTATGGACAGACATTTCTATGTGTGACTTTTAACTCATCGCAAATCGATCTGGTGGGCGAGCAGCTTATCTTTAACGAGCCCAACGTTTACACTTCCAATTTTGCTCCGGAATTAATGAAGATGTACCCAAGCTTTCTGAAAGTTATCAACAAGTCGTGGAGGACGAGTGCTCCTTATTGGAATGAAATTGAAATTCTATCCAGAGAGGGAGTGGCTTTCCGCTCTTTCGCTAAGGGGCACAAATTTGCTAAAGACTTATACATTGACTTTGTGGCACCTTTTCTGGAACAGGACTTACTTGTGGAGTCTTGGAGGCATGGAACTGGAAACTTACCTTCGAATTGTACTAGGAGAAATAAGTAATTACTCAATAATCATGATAAAAGAAGTTCTTTGGCATTAATACTATTTATAGGGTGTGGAATGTTTCATGGATCAATATAGACACCCTAAATGTGCAGTTCCATACTGCACAAGACCATTCTAAATGGGCCACTAGTTATCAGGACGAAGCAAATTGGATTTGTGTAGGCGATATTAATCGAGCTTCTTCTCAGCGGAAACGAGGAGGAGGAACGCTTTGTCAACAGAATCGTGCCGTTGCGAAATCCTTCAAACAGATCATTAAGTCCTATGAGTCGTGCTCTTGACTTGTAATCAATTATAATGCTTATTCCAAACATTGTTCTTGCACCTGTAATTTATTAAATGCATATTCTCTGCAACATTCCTTGCAATTTGCAAAATGCTTTCAGGTACATAACATGCGCCTTTCATGCCAAAACCATGAATCTGAAAAAACACAGATTTGAGAAAAACGAAAAAAACTGACTTCAGTTTTAGATGCAATTTAAATGGTGTAGTTTTTAACTTAAACCCATTCTATTTTCTCTTCTTATTTCAATGTTTTGTTGATTAACAGAAAATTACATTACACTCGTGTTCCATGGTCTTTAATTGCAAAACGCATTCATGGATTGAATTCATTACCATTATTCAGCATATTCTCAGTTCAGGTACGACGAAAATTTTGATTTATATTTTGTTTTATTTTTATACCCTAGATGTAGGGTATACTAGTTTTGAGCGAACGTTTGCAACGCCAAGAAATAATCGTCACAGAGAAAAAACTATATATTCATGATTGGGAAGTGAAAAGAAACCGTTTTATGCCTGTCTGTCTGTGCAGACGATAACTCGAGAAGGCTTGTATCTAGAGACTTGTAATTTGGCACACTAATATTTGATAAAAATTGCAAGGTCAAGTTCCAAGATGAACAAAATCGGGCAACTCCTTCTTAGTGTTGCCATATAAGCCTGAGTCGTTTTTATACAAAAATGTTGATTTTGTTGACTGAATATTTACATTTTGAATTTTTTTCGTTAAATATTATTATAAATGCGGATTATAATTAATTATTTGTAAGATATTTTTTTTTGCACGGTCTTTTTTTACACGATATTAAAATTATAAAAATGGAAGAAAACGTCGGCAGTTTTAAGATGGTAAACGTAATTGGATTTACATGGAGTTTTTTGATTTAGAATGAATGAATTAATTGGGATCTTTCCGGCAGGGTAAATTTTATTTTATATGTTTTGGGGTTGTAGGGGTGGGGTTGGAACCATCACCCTTGGAGTTGTTCAATTAGGGGTGTGTGTGATATCAAATTAAAGCTCATGGTGAGTACTATTAAATTAAGCAGTCGCGGACAACTAGCCTTAGTGACATAAGAAAATGCATGTCTAGATTTTTAGATAGGATGGTCGGTTGGTTCGATTTTAATATGTAAGGTACCGATAAGTAGGTCTTGATAAATAGCCTCGGAAAACACTATAGCTGAATAGTTTTCGACACCCACCTTTGGGTTATATTGGAAAAACTGAAAATTAGGTCAAATTTTCTTGATTTATTACCAGTTTGAATATATTTTTCTAGTCCATGGCCCAACATCTTTCTAACGATAACGAAAGTCATGAATTGAAAGCGTGGTTCTCGATTTCGATATGGTAAAGTATCTGTAAAGGATTCTATTAGAAAGTGATCAGTGATCACCAAGTGATCGTAATCAAAAATTATAACCCCCCTCGGCCTCCTCCCTGGAATTTTGACACTTTTCCTTTTGAGACATGTAGATTTCAAAAAGCGGATATAAAAAAGGGCATCCACCGACCACCGGTTTCCGTCCGCCAACCAGGCTATTTCTCGAACACACCTGGAAACAAATCAATGAAATATTGTTCAAAAATTGAGTGCCATCTGACAACGGTCCTCTTATCAACAGATTTTGAGGAGGGGAAGTTGACTGGGGATTCAGGGGAATTGATTTGCTGATTTCCGTCCTCCGCGAAAGAGCACAAAATCATTTGTAGGTATTTTTGAGAAGCACAAAACGAATTCTATGCGATTATAAATGTTTAAATCATAAAAATTGACATTGATCTTTTTTTCAAGTTTTGCCCCCCTTTACTATAAAATAGTAATAGACCGTCAAAATAGACAGCACAAAACATTTTAATGGCGGCACAATTCGGCAGAAATGGAGCACAATTCGAGTACAGTATCAAATCATTGAAAACTGTAACGGTACTTTTTCATTAAGGGGGTTCCGGATTCCGAGCACTGCGAACTGATGTTGGATTTGCGTGCTCCTCGAAGGAGCACAAAATCGTTTGTAGGTATTTTTGAGAAGCACAAAACGCATTCTATGCGATTATAAATGTTTAAATCATAAAAACTGACATTGATCTTTTTTTCAAGTTTCCGCCCCCCTTTACCGTGCTCTTTCCAGACGAGCACAAAATTTTATTTTAACGGCACAAAGTAGCACAAATCGAGCACAGTCTATATCTATCTTCCTGGATAATTTTGTGTGATTTGGTTTTTTCTGGTTAACTTGGTCCCCCATTCTGTTTTTGTCCAATATCTCAGACGCATATTGAGCACAAAATTAAAAAAATAAAGCACAATTCAGCACAAATCGAGCACAATTCGGAACTCTTTTATTGTTTACCTGGGGGTAGTTGGGGGTCCAACTTAATGGGGCCACAAATTACTAAAATCGTCAATGCGAATGGTTGACGTAAAATTTTAAAGAGCTTCCACAATCACAAAATTTTGGGTGTAGTGCGAACGGGGTATAACCATCGCCTATATGTAATGCTGCCGGACTTTAATAATAGCTCATTGGTTAGTTTATTTTACTCAACGATGGTTTTGGGAGGTTGAATTAGAATGGTGATTGACAGTTGTCATTGAGCTTTATCTAAAGATACAGCAATAGTCGCACCTAGTTAAGACCCCTCCTAGAAGTTAACAAAGTAGAGATGGATTTTACCCCCTTACGGGTTGAATTTCAAAAAAATCCTGATACACGTATTTTTTTCATTTCTAACAAAAGAGCAAATACCAATTTTTTTTCAATTTTTTAATTCAAAAATGGCCGATTTTCATAGAAACTTTCATCCCCTATTTTACCCCCTTATAGGTTGATTTTGAAAAAATACTGATACACATGTTTATTTATTTCTAACAAAAGGCCAAATAACAATTTTTAAGAATTCTTCACTACAAAAATGGTGGCTTTTTATGGAAATTTTCTTCCCTAATTGTTAATTATACCTCTTTAGGGGTTGAATTTGAAAAAACCGTGATACACGTGTTTATTTATTTCTAGTAAAATGCCAAATACTATTTTTTGGCATATTTTACTTCAAAAATGGCGGATTTTTATAGAAATGTTCATCCCCTATTTAACGCCCGCAGGGGTTCAATTTGAAAAAATCCTGATATATGTGTTTATTTATTTCTAGCAAAAGGCCAAATACAATTTTTTCTGCGTATTTAAATCCTAAAATGGCCGATTTTCATAGAAACTTTCATCTCCTATTTTACCCCTTTTTCAAAAATATTTCTAATAGAATCTCAAAATTCAATTTATGGAATTTGCAATTTAGGCCGAGTACATAGGTCAGGCTAAAAAAATTTTCAAAAAATACGTCTTGCAAACGTGTATTCCTAATAGCTTGCGGTTTAAATAATAATTTTATACCTACACTTAGGGATGGGAAAAACCTACCGGTTTAAACCGAAAACCGGTGTTTTTTCGGTGATGCTTTTGGTTCGGTTTTCACCGGTGATTTTTTTTAAATGCAATAACCGGATAAAAAAACCGTCAAAATAAGTTTTGTAAACAGAAAGAAAACATGGTAATTTTTACACCTTTCGGTGACATTTTGCTTTTTAGAAAAAAAAACCTTAATTGTAATTAAATTATTGATTGAAATGGATTTGAATTTGAAAACTCTGCCGCCAACGGCCTGCGGACATACACGCGAGGAAAGCAATCAGCAAATTTAAACTCATTAAAGTAAAGTTTTTGAGCTTTAAAGCTTGAACCCCAGTTTGTTATTAAAAAATTAAACAATAATCAATATTGAATATACATACATACTATTATACTTTTTTTTGTAACTTAGGCGTTCCGCGCTTGGCTTAAAATTATAAACAGTCGATCGGTAGCCACAGCGTCGATCACACGTAGTGCAACTCGGCTTAAGTTAAAGTTCAGTCTCAGTGATAATTGCTCCGAAAAGACCCCGTGATCTCTATGATGATGAAGATCCTCTGGATCATTCATCAAAAGTGCTCAAACCATCTATATTTGGCAATATAAACCAATTAAACATGGCATCTGTGAATAAAAACTATTTTGCACCGCTTCAAAGCTTAAATGACGATAATTGTGACAATGTGGACAACAATTCAAAATCTAGTTTACCTAAAATTCCTCCAATCGTGGTAATGAAGCGTGATACGGCTTTCATCCACAACCTTTTTAAAACTAAAAAAATAACATCGTACAAAATCAAAATTATGTCAATTGGAATAAAAGTTATAGTGGATTCCGCTGAAACCCACGGCAGTGTAATTGACCTACTGAAACAAGAGAAATGTGAATTCTTTACATATAACAACAAACATAATAACCCATTCAAGGTCATTATGTCCGGCCTTCACGCGGTTGCCGCAACTGCTCTAAAGGATGAACTGATTTCCCTGGAACTCAAGTGCATCGACTGCGAGGTAATCTCCTCCAGATCAGCAGCCGGAGTAATGTACATAGTATATTTTGAACGCGACTCAGTTACCTTAAACTATCTTAGAACAAAAATAAAATCAATATTCAACACTGTAGTGCAATGGAACTATAAAAAACAACCTGCTGGCAAACTCACGCAATGTCACAATTGCCAAATGTTCGGACATGGGGCATTACACTGTAATGTGAAAACCTTTTGTTCTACTTGTTCTGGGAACCATAAATCAAACGAATGCGGTTCTAAAAGTGCCGCTAAATGTGCCAATTGTAATGGATCTCATAAAGCTACAGATCCTGAGTGTCCTATTAGGCAGCAGTACATCGGAATTCGAGAAAAACTGACCATGAAACATCAGAGGAATAATAATATACTCTCGAACAATCATCGCAAGCAACGAAAAACGTTCAAATTTGTTTCAACGGATTTTCCTACACTTTCAAATCGCAAGCCGACAACGGGAGTTTGGAATAACGCAGCTGCCGACGGTCAGCAATTGCGGACCAGTAACAATTCCTTTGTAGCCTCTTCACCCAACTCTAACGTTAATCTTTTCAATTTCGATGAAATCAATAGTCTTCTAAATGAATTGCTCTCCTCACTTGCTCTGTGTAAAACTAAAGCTGATCAATTCAATGTAATAGCTAAACTAGCAATTAGATATATTTACAATGGGCTCAAATAATAATGTAAATATTGTCACTTGGAATGCAAGAGGCATTCGAAACAAAAAAATAGAATTTTTTGACTTCTTAAACAAAAACAAGATTGGTGTTGCGTTGCTAACTGAAACTTGGCTTAAACCAAGAGACTCGTTTAGCCTGTGTAATTACGTTTGTTATCGCTCGGATAGGCTTGCAAATCGCGGGGGTGGAGTCGCAATTTTAATTAACAAATCACTGAAGCATTCACAATTACCAACATTACATCTCAAATGCATTGAATCTGTTGGGGTTAAAGTTACTCTTAAGAACAACATGACAATCAGTATATTCTGCACATACTTCCCCGGGGGAAATGCGAATCAAGATAAGAAAGCTGACTTCAAATCGGATATCTATCGTCTTTTGAATCAATCTAGCCACCTCTTAATTGGAGGTGATCTGAATTGTCGAAATCAAGCCTGGGGCTGTCCACGGGCTAACTGCTGGGGAAACATCCTGCACTCTATTTGTAGCACGCGCTCCATGGATATCTTATTCCCAGAAGACCCCACATATGTTCCGAACAGCTCTAGTAGGAATACGTCTACGCTGGACCTGTTTATAAGTAACAACTCATCACTTTTCTCCCGCCCGATTGCAGCAAATCAATTAGGATCTGATCATCTACCGGTAACCCTCAAAATCGTATCTGCCGTTGCATCTGTTGATGCTCCCAAAATATTTAATTTTAAACAAGCTAACTGGGGCCTTTTCAGGCAACTGGTATCTACTGCTACAAACCTTAATAACCTTTCGCTGGCAGATATTTCCAGCCCGCAGCAGATCGATAACCTTATTACAGAATTAGAGCATATCATAAATTCTGCTCTTGAAAAATCTGTCCCAAAAATCACTTTAAAAACAATGCAGCATCAAGTAAAACTAACAGATAATATTAAATACTACATTAACATGCGAAACTATCTTCGCCGAAAATGGATAAGAACAAGAGACCCCTTCTTTAAAATACACATGAAACTAATGAATTACAAAATTCAGAATAGTGTAAGTAGCTTGCGCAACACCACCTGGAATAGGCTCCTTTCTAGCTTCGAAAAATCCTCAAAACCTTTCTGGAATATTGTCAAAGTAATCAAAAACAAAAATAAAAATATCCCCACCCTTATATCTGGAAATAAAAAACTCTATTCTGCCAAGGAAAAAGCAAATGCGCTCGCTGACTCATTTTTACAAAATCACAGCATCACACTAAACAACAATAGCGATCCTACTACTGAAAGCCTTGTTGCCAACTCGATCTCTGACCTGTCGCAGCTCTCACCCAGTTTCCATCATAACACCCTCATTAAGCCAAGGGACATTCTTAAAGAAACCAAGACTCTGAAAAATAACAAAGCTCCTGGAAATGATGCCATCCCAAATATAGTCCTTAAATCACTCCCAAGAAACGGCTTAGTTTTCATAACATTTATAATCAATTCATGTCTGAAGTTGCAAGTCTTTCCTTCTGCTTGGAAATTCGCTAAAGTCATTCCTATACTCAAATACGGTAAACCACCGGACCTTCCCTCGAGTTACAGGCCAATAAGTTTACTAAGTACTATTAGCAAAATTTATGAAAAAATTCTTAGAAAGAAACTTATGTTGCACATAAGCGAAAACAATACTCTGCTCAATGAACAGTTTGGCTTTCGACCTGGCTACTCCACTGTTCATCAAGCTTTCAGAATCAAGGAACTTATCAAACATAATCTGGAAAATAAAAAATCTACTGGCTTCTTTACACTTGATATTGAAAAGGCTTTCGACTCCGTGTGGCATAATGGACTTATCTTTAAACTTCAACAATTCAATTTTCCAACTTATCTTATTAAAATTGTACAAAGCTTCCTATCGCAGAGGTCATTCAAAGTTTTCATTAATAACAAAATGTCTTCCGCACATAAAATCCCAGCTGGGGTGCCGCAAGGCTCTGTTCTTGGTCCTTTACTATATAGTATCTATACATCTGACTTTCCGAATCTCCCAAATTGTCATTTAGCTATGTACGCAGATGATACTGGAGTTTTCTGCTCCGACACCGACACCTCTATAATTATCGACAACCTTCAAGGCGCATCGAACATAGCACTAAAATATTTTAATAAGTGGAAAATAAAAATAAATCCTGGCAAAACTCAGGCCATATTCTTTACACGCCGAAGAAACCATTTATTCTTGCCACAGCGGGAAATTCAAATTGATTCCTCAAATGTTGCATGGCAAAATGAACTGAAATACCTCGGAATTACATTCGATAAGAAACTTCTTTTCGACAAGCATATCTCGATAACACTCCAAAAAGCCTCCAATTTGATTAAAACGCTATATCCCTTTATTAATAGAAACTCCAAACTCAGTATTGAAAACAAGCTAATTAATTATTTATAAGACAATCTTCAGAGCGATTCTCTTGTATGGTGCACCCGTCTGGGCGGACGCTGCCAAAACCCATATTAACAAATTGCAAAGATTTCAAAACAAAATCCTAAAGATGATGTATAATCTACCCAGATTTTTCTCAACGCGTCTGTTGCACAACAAAGCCAACACCAATCTCGTTTCTGTCGAAATATGTAGCTCACTAAATTCTTTTGTACAAGTTGCTATGGCTCATGAGAATGACCTGATCTCGAGTTTATTTCGGCCAGCACAGTAAATATGTAAACTAATTAGTATAATTAAAGTAAGTGTATACTAAGGAGTAGGTTAGAGTAGTTCTAAGATTAAATAAGGGTTTTTGTAACTATAATTTTCCCTTTACCATTATCAATTATAATATGTAAACTTCTTTCCTCATGTACGCATTATATCTCAGTTTGTAAAGAACAAAGTTTTCTAATCTCTGTGCATTATTCTGAACTGTTATTATTCTGAATTGTACATTTATATTAATAAAATTTTAAATAAAAAAAAAAAAAAAAAAAAAAAAATTATAAATAATTAAAAAAATTTGGTTTTATTATAAGCGCTGCATTATTTTACTAGCGACCCCGCAAATGTTTAACTGTTTTGGCTTTTGAATGAACATTTTGATAGTTGCCTTTTGATTTATAGTTAGCTTTGCATCTGAAGGAAATAGATATTTTTTTACAGTTTCAGTTTGATTTGAGTTTTGAGTTTACTTTCAGGCTTCAGCTGCTCAGCACCAGCTCCATATTTGCTATGCACTATGCAGCAGTAGCGAGCTTTTGGTGTTTAAAAAATAATAGTTTTTAAAAAAACACCAAAAACCGGTTATTTGAAAAACCGGTGATTTAGAACGGTTTAAACCGCCCGGTTAAACCGCAGGTGAAAAACACCGAAATAACCGAAAACCGGTTATTTTGGCAACAACCGCCATCCCTACCTACACTTGAGAAACAGAAGAAGATTCTGACATCCGAGAATCAATCGTCAAAACAACTGCATCCTCCCTCTTCGAGCAAAAAATTACTTTAGTGCAGCGATATCCCATTAACCGCGTCAAGGTGCACTGCCTTTGTTGAGAAACAAATTAATTATGCTACGTAAACCTTGAAACTTGTGCGTCCTCACACATATACAGGGTGTTTAAAAAAGACACGGCAATATTTCTGAGTTCATTTTATGAAAAAAAGTTCATATAAACATAGGTCCGGAAACACATGGTTTCCAAGATACAGGGTGTTAAACTTTTTTTTTTAAATATCGGTTTTTCAACAATGTCTGAAATATCTTTTGGCTGATTTTTTTGAAATTTTGCAGCATTGTTCGCAGTAATAAGGAGCTCATTTCACCTTAACTAGACTAATAGCATGTTCACACTGCGAGAGAATCACGAGATTAAACCGGTTTCGAGGTTTAACGCCTTGATCTCCTTGTTTTCGAGGAGATTTACCATACAAAAACTGTCAAATGCTGATCTCGAATCTGAGGAGATTCAATCGTAATCACCTCGTAATCTCCATGTTATTGTGAATAAACTAGTTCAAATTTTGATACATAGATGGCTTCAAGGAACATTTTGACAGCTTTTCACAGTAAATTGACATTTTCATGCAGAAATTTGATTTGAAAAATGCATCTGAATTCATTTGGCACTCCAATTCCCAAAAATTCTGCTTGCGCCACTAAATAACAATATATTAATATCTTTTTGAACAATAATTCTTAGCGAATCACTCTCAATTTAATTCAATTTTCTCGCACAATATATCGACAACACTAACTGTCAAAGTTAATCTTCAAACCGCAGTGTGAACAGGCAAGATTAAGGAAGTGAGATTAACTTAATCTTGGAGATTTAAAATACAGTAATAAGTCAGAAACCAACTGTAATTAAAGCTTATCTAAAGCTTTTTTATAAATTGAACATATTTTGTACTGGAGCTATATAAAAACGGGATTGGGGTTAATATAAAGTAAGTTGGCAAGATATAAAGTCATGTACAAAATTTCGTGCAAATCGATGCAGTAGTTTCTGAGATTATTTTACACAAAAATCCCGGACATTCGCATTTATATATATAAGGGATAAGGGATTAATGTCTTTTTGAAAAATAATTTTAAGCTATTTCTCGCAAAATATATCAACAACAGCACCAACTGTCAAAGTTAATCTTCCAACTGCAGTGTGAACTGGCGAGATTACAAAAGTGAGATGATCTTAATCTTGGAGATTTAACACGCAGTGTGAACATGCTATAACGATATCGACTAAGGAGAGAGAGGCTTCCAGCTTCCATTAATGTTACGAAGCTTATTATTATATTTATTTATTATTCATAAAGAATGAGTTACAAAAAAAATGCCGCAAAAACCTTCTACAAATTAAAAAACAAATGTTAAAGCCAATGCGGTCGAAAATTTTCAAAAACCCATTAGAAAAATCATAATAGTCGTTTCATAGCGAACCAAAAACACGTTGTTATGTATAGAGAATAAAGAGATGCATGTTTTTCGCAACATGCTGTGGTGCCTGCGCTAATGGACAGGCAGGGACTAGCACCTGGAGGCTGTTCATTACGGCCGCCAGATGACAGTCCCGTCAAAACAGCTGTTGCCAGGAAGCGCCCGGCTAAAGAGCTTCCCACTGTCGGCAGTGGACGCGCACGAGCTGGACGGCTAGCATGGTGGTAGGTATGGGGGGGTTGGCCCAAAAAACGACCGCGCCGACCAGGGCCTTGACCCGCATAACGAACGGTCTCGTGCTGCACGGCAACGAACCACCGAGGTTCGCGACGGGGATACATGGAAAAAACGACGACGGCGGGGGAAAACATGGCCGGACTCACCTGTGCTGGGGGGGGGGCGAAGATGTCAATGTCCCCTTGGACGGCCCCTAACCTCCCTCTATTTCCTTCCATGTCCCTAATTGGGAAGGGAATCCTATTGGTGTCAACCCAATCTGAAAATTAAAATTTATTTAGGCATGGGGGGAGGGGGGAAGAGAAACTCCGCAAATTCGAAAAATTTAACAATTCATGTTTATTTCGTTACTGATTCAAAAGAAAATTTGCATAGCGGGGTATTCACTAGATTCACAATAGTTTTTCAAAAACGCTAATATCAAGAAAGGTAAACCAATTCAAATTCCTAAACTTTCCACAATTTTTTTCCTAAAAACAAAGCAACTCCCCCCTAGTAATCGTTTTTGTTTTCTTTTCTTTTTTCTAGCGTGTTCATGTTTTGTGTTCATGTTTTCACTTCAATTGAAACAAGTTTTATTTTTTTTTTACTTTGATACCCCAAGAGAATGCATTCTTTTAGTGGTTTATAATTTTGGTTTCTTTGCGCTGCCTTGGTGTCAGCCAAGGACTTTACGTTCCGCCCGCAAAGCCGTTGGTCGACTCGCCCCCGACCGTGACGAAACGCGAAGCTCGCGGTTCGCCCGGTTGATTCCTAGGGGTTTCACACTATGAACTTTATAATCAATGCACCAAATAAATCACTTGTTTGTAATCGGAAAATTAAAATAAAAAAAAGGGAACCTCGAATGTCTATAGATTACCAAAAAAAACCTAATTTGAAATGAAAATTAAGCCATGCAAAAAAAAGAAGCAAATAAACCAAAAGCAGATAATCAATGGGTGCAGAAATTGATTGGATTTGCCGGTCTTCCTGTCCGGGGTGTGATGAGGGAAGTCTCCTCCAGAGATTGTGGCTCCTGTGTGTGTGGCAAGGTGGGGGGGGGGGGGGGGGGGGGGGTGGACACGCCGATGCTTTTTCGCTGGGTTTCGGTATGATCCGGAAACGTGTCGCGCCGCAACCGCACAAATGGTACATAAAAAACTCACGTGGGCGCCTGACTAGCGGTCTCTTCAATTGAATCGTTCTTTTTTTATTTTTTTCCTTCGCAGCCCACTGATAGTCACTCAGCCGGAACACGATACGGAAAACGTCATATTTATAAGCGATACGCCTAATTTCAAATCGTGTGACTCGACGATAAGCAATATGGTGTATCGCTTATAAATATCCCAAAAATTTCGGAATATTTTCGGCACATCCAAGCAATTTGCGGGGTACAAATTTCTCGAGTCACACCATACAAAATTTGATGTACACAGTTTTGAGATTACTGCTCTTACGGGCGGCGCGGCGTCGCGGTCGCGGTAATCTGTGAATTGCAAAATACAGGTTGCAAACTCATTTTTGCTTATCGTGTGACTCAATGTCTCAAAAGTGACATCCACAAAGATATTTCCTTATAAAAATGACGTTTTCCGTATCGTGTACCTCCGGCTTAAGCGATACATCATATTGCTTATCGTCGAGTCACACGACATGAAATAAGGCGTATCGCTTATAAATATGACGTTTTCCTTATCGTGTACCTCCGGCTTAATACCAAAAATTTTGAGCTTCAAGACAGTGACGTTACATCAGGCAGTTCCGCAGTTGTCAAATCTGTACTTTAGCTTGGTTTTGTATCCTGTGTCCTAGAGAGAAACGTGTTGTGTATGAGCACCTGAAGGATTACTTCTTGTGTACGGTCTAAATACGGCACTTATTTAAGAAGAAGAAATTAAGAAGAAGAAATGGTAAAATCCTAGGAGCGGGTACTGGTAAACCTGTGAACAGAAATTCGAGCTGTCATTTCAAGTAAAAGTGCGTGCTTTTATTTTTTTTTACATATCGACAAGCACGCATATGCATTATTATATGAGTTAATACTCTAATATCAAGTGAAAGAGCGTGCTTTTACTTTAATTCGCGTATCGGTAAGCACGCATTCACATGTTTTTAGTGTAACTCCGCCTGTCAAATGTCTATCAACTGTCAAGGGACCCTCTGCTAGGATCCAACCATTATATTCAGCTGTTAGTTTGAATGACTGAATTGCAAAGTAATTTCGGTTGGATCCTAGCAGCGGTACTGCTGACATTTGACAAGCACTAAAACATATTAATGCGTGCTTGTCGATATGCGAATTAAAGTAGGAACATGCCCTTTTAGTTGAAATTAGAGTAATTAATTCATATTAAGATGTAAATGCGTGCTAATCGATATGCGAAAAAAATAGATGCACGCACTTTTACTTGAAATGACAGCTCGAATTACTGTTGACAGGTTTAGCAGTACCCGCTCCTAGGATTTTACCCAATCAACACTTCAGCAGCTGAATACCACTCTCGATTCTCGAAGACATAAAATATTTCTGAAGAAGAAGGCGCGCGCTTCTTGCAGTTCGAGTTTAACGCAACAAACAGTTTATATAGGCATAAATATTTTTGCAACAAATTGTGTTTTCCATTTTGGCTACAAGGTACCTATGAATATAAATTGCTTAATTCCATGTTTTTGAATAAATTGGTAATGCAGATTTAGTCGCTGTAAATACATTGCGCTGTGCAGTAAGGGATGAAAAGATATATGTAATATATGTTTCAGAAGGACTCTAGAAAGGACGTTTACGCAGGCTCTGTTTTGTACAAAATGGCTACCGCTAGTAAGTACTGTATTTTCGTATCGAGTCGGTGTTTTTTCATATTTATACAATCTAGATATTTCTCTTGGATTATTACGTATTTCCATCGTTGATTTTATAACACGTGGAAATCGCTTGTTCGTATGTGAATGGTCCAGCACGTGGATTCAGTTCCCTTTGGAATTCCCCCAGTTTGCTCATGTGAATATTGCAGTGATTCGACGAGAGTTTTTTGAAAGGGTGCTCCCGAGGATTTTTACTTTCAATTTAACCAATACCCAGCGACGCTACTTTCGAATGCTGGACAATTACAGTGGGATGATTAGTACTACGCAAGGATATGCTATATGCCCAATATGCATGCATCTGGTAGAGAGCCTTCGAAACGGAGAAGATTTTAATCTGGAGGTTCATATTGTTATTTTCATTATTTCTAACATATTAAGAATTTATTTATAAGCATTCTTGAATTCCAGGAACGCTTGCACCCTTCTGCAACACTAAATGGTTCAAACATTTCCCGTAACTTGGACAATCGTCGCGGAAGTTCTTTTGGTAATAACTGGCGTACCGCTGGGAATTTCAATTCGGGCATATACTCGCTGAATCTGCCTTTTTTTTCGAGCCTGGAGCAGTCTGGCAATGAATCTTCACATACTGTATATAACGATGATAATCATGAACTACAGGACATTGAAAATGCACTAGGGATCGATTTAAACTTGGATGCAGGGATAGATCAGGTCGTTCCTAATGTTGCTATGGACGAAAACAATATGCACGCCCTACCAGAAGATGGAGACCAACTATACGACATAATTGTGCACAAGCCCAGGTTCCATGGTTAATTATTAAGAAAGAAAAATTGTTAGATTAAGAACGTGAATTAATAGCAATTAAGACTAACGTATTCCTTCATTAGTAAGAATAAATCAAATTCTGAAGCTGCGTTTATTTGCTCAACAGTTTTTAAGAATTTGGCTACAGTTTCATTTCAACGTACTAATTATAAATATGAGAGTAAGAAGGTTAAATAATTTTTGTATTGTACCATATTGACGTTTCATTCAAATCAAGATTTTTTTTTTTAATAAATTAGGAATTATGAGGTTGGTTCTACTTTAGCACATCAAAGGATTTCCGGATTGCTTACTGAATCTACTGGCAATGTATACACATGGAAATATATGGAAAACTTAGGAAACTCAATAAAGATTAGCCGTGTAAATTAAAATACGTATACAGTATACATAGTATGCAATATGCATGCAACTGCAGCTTAAATATCGAAAGTCGGAACAAATTAGAAAAACAAATTCGTTTTGTGAAAATAATTCTTTTTTTGATTGAAATACAAAAACATACCAATGTTTCAAGTAGAAATTGAAATATTTAAGCATTAAATTATTTAATCTTTAAAGCTTCAATGCTTCACATTAGTCTCGTAGTTATAATTTTAGTTCTGCAGCCGCTTCAGTATACCAAGTGTAATGTTCAACGTCGGTCGTGGTACAAAAAATTAAATTTGAGTGAGATGCCTTCACTGAATGGGTTCCTTAGATAGAAATTCACTGCTCTGGGGAGAGTTCCCAAGTTGGCCTTTTTGGCACGAAATTAGTCGATTAAATACAGTCATCGAATGACAGCTATTAAAGATCAATGTCAATTTTCATCCTTACTCCAAAACTAATTTCCAAAAAATATATTTTTTATAGATTTTGAGTACCTACCTAATGAATTTTTGAAATTTGTAAAATATTATATAAGTAATATGTAAAATACATTACATTTGTAAAATATTATATATTGCTGTTTTACAATATGAGTCATTTAATGTTGAATGAAATGTCAGTCTGATTTCGTTTATATTTGGTACGGGGTCCGGTCACGTCATCCGGGTTTTCGGTCTGAAATCACCCGATGAACTGTGACGCATTTTTTTGGTTAGAAGTAATCCGAGTAAATGCCACACAAGTCATCCCATAAAGATAAAATATCGAAAAATCGAAGTACATTAGAATGGCGCACTTTTTTTAAAAAACTTTTAGAATTTAGAAATGTGTGGGAGGATTTGCCTCGCATATTTTGGTCAGAATTTATCCGAAAAAATACGACACGATGAATTGTGACGCATTTTTTTGATCACAAGTTGCCCGAGAAAATGCGACACAAGTCATCCGATGATTTGTGTCGTTTTTTTTGTCACAAATCATCCGAGCAAAAGCGTCACAAATCATCCAAAAATTTGTATGGGATGACTTCTGACGGATGACTGGTGCCCCGGAAGCCATTTGGTACAAGTGTTCTATTTCATAATCTAAAGCTCCGGTATGAAGATTGCCACACATTACTTCCAATTGAATTTTTGCGTAATAGTCCAGTAAATAGAGGGGAAAAAAGCGTTTTCAGGAAAAAAATATAGAAGTAAGTTTTTCTATCTTATTTTATGTTTTTGGGGGTGCTGAATCCGAATTTGAGGTTTGCCACCTCGCCAGGCGTGAGCTTAACTCAGGAGTGGCCTAAAACCGCCAAATTTTAGCACTTTTTTTTAGTTTTTTTTAATATAATTCGAAAACTAAGCATTTTAGCCAGAACTTAACCGTATTCCAAATGAAAGTACACAAAATTTTCTATAAAATGAGTATATAAACTTTGAAATTTAGACAACCCGTATAGCCGCTAAAGCGAGTTGAAAAATGAAATTTTTTTAACTTTTCGCTAAAAGACATGAAAGCTCTATTTTAACTGCGCGCTGGTCACCTGTTAATCTGTTATAAACTTTATACCCCTAAAACCAAATATTTTGTAAATATCTAGTATTCTGAGGTCACATTAAAGGAATTTGTGAGCCTCAGTGAGCCATCCATGGTCAGCGGGCTCCCAAGTTCTAAGAAATAGTGCTAAGCGTAATATAGTCCAGTGCCATTAGGCTTTGACCCGGACAAAACTATTAACAGGGAAAAAGTTGCTGGAAATTGTTCAGAATGATGTCCACATTGACCAACCTAAAGCCCCAAAAAATCCGAGTTGGGGAACGGCCACAATTTTGAAAAAATGTGGTCCAGACGGGATGTTCTTGCTTTTTTTCGCTGATATCTTCTAAAATATCAAACATTAGAAAAACCGCTCCAAACAAAAGTTTTAGAGCATTAAATTCTGCGTCGAATGACAGCAAGAGTGAATTTTTTGGACTACCCCCTACCAAGGTACACTATGTCAAAGTTCGATAAATTTTCCAATATTTCCTAAAAACTTTCGTTTCAACGCCAGTTTTGCTCAAATATCTTCAAAAATTACCTGTTAATCATAATAGTATTCTATATAAAAGTCGTAGCTTGTAGACCATTGAATTCTGTGTCGAATGAGACAAAACCCAAATATTTTGGACCACCCGCTATCAATCTACAGCAAGTCACAAATGGTTCCAACGGCAGATTTTAGAAAATATCTTCTTATTAATAAATGAGTAAACAGAATAGTTCTAGGTCATATAAAATTGTAAACACTTAGTTGCCAAAATTAAGTTCACGTGAGTTCATGCGAGCGCACTTCTGCTGAGCTTGCAATTCGACACATTGCGAAAGCTTATGTTGCATTTTACAATCGGTCGCATGAACTCACGTGCCATGTAACCTAGTTCAAATTATTAATCTGCAGAATATGAATTTCCTATTTGTTAAGTAATTTTAAGTTACAATATAAATATGTTTTTATTCAGTAATAAAGTCAGTCGTTCTGTACCATCGACGTGCGTTTTTATTATTCAAATAACTGTTGGTGTTTTGGTTCAAGTACCGATTGCACCTACTTCAATATTAACAGTTGCATAGTAGAGCAAAAGAGCTCTCACTTAAGCCGGAGGTACACGATACGGAAAACGTCGTATTTATAAGCGATACGCCGTATTTCATATCGTGTGACTCGACGATAAGCAATATGGTGTATCGCTTATAAATATCCCGAAAATTTCGGAATATTTTCGGCACATCCAAGCAATTTGCGGGGTACAAATTTCTCGAGTCACACCATACAAAACTTTATGAACACAGTTTTGAGATTACTGCTCTTACGGGCGGCACGGCGTCGCGGTAATCTGTGAATTGCAAAATACAGGTTGCAAACTCATTTTTGCTTATCGTGTGACTCGATGTGTCAAAAGTGACATCCACAAAGATATTTCCTTATAAATATGACGTTTTCCGTATCGTGTACCTCCGGCTTTAAACATTTGGTGACCCCCACGTGATCTAGGTGAAACGCTTAGATTACAATTGATACACACAACAGATCGAGTCTCAGGGCAAATTAATTCACTCTACGAGTCTGCGGCAATGGATTCGTCGATGGATTCGTTAGCGGCACAACAGTCGCAGTGCGGAAAAGAAATTCGGCGAATTATTTATTCAATTATGGTAAAGATTCAGATACCCGAAAGGACCTGAAATATTACGAAGAGCGACTTCGGCGTCTTGAAAATTCCTGGTCAACCTTTGAGGCGACAGACAATGAAATAAGAGGCATCTCACCCGCTCAACTGACGCATTCGTATTTCACTGAGGATTATTACAACGCAATTAAAAACCTGTACGAACAGTACAAAGTGACCTTTTGTCAGGAAATCGCATTGTTAAAAAGCCTCGTGGGCATTCCAATGGATCCTGGTCCTGGGCCTTCAAGGCCCGCAATTTCAGACGCGAGTCAACAAGACGACGAAAAGTCGGCTCCGGTTTTGGGAAGCATCAGACGGTCTCAACGCATTTTGGCTACGTTGCAGCGCATGCTTGACTCAGTTCAGAGAGATCATCCCGAACATCCAAAACAGTACTACGAATTAAAAATCAGTGCTATCAAAAATCAATGGTTTCAACTTGAGGAAGCTGATAGATTGATTTATGAGCTAAGCTCAGATCCCACAGAACACGGATATTGCGCTGAGGAGTTTACCCGTATGGAAGAAAATGTCGCGAAATGCTTGGTACGGCTGAAGCACAACCAAACATGATAAATCTACCAAAACTTACGTTGCCAAAGTTTGATGGCGACTATTTGAAATGGCGTCAATTCCATGATTTGTTCAATGAAATAGTTCACAGTAAGGTGATGCCAAATTGTCAGAAGATGTGGTACCTAAAGACAAATTTGTCAGGAGAGGCAGAAAAACTAATTCGTCACTTCACAGCATCAGAAGAAAGTTATGCAGCTGCCTGACAAACGTTAAAGGATCGATATGATAATCGTAGATTATTAGTGACAGCACTAATTAGCAAATTATTGTCGCAGCCTGCGCAGTCGAGTGGAAATTCATCCGCCGCTGTAATCAAGTCACTTCATGACACCACACAGGAGTGTCTGATGGGGCTGCAGAATTTAGGTATCTCAACAAATAATTGGTATCCACTTTTGTTGCATATACTGGTCAAAAAGTTGGATCAAGCAACCCACGTCTTATATGAGCAGTCAATTGCAAAACCTAGGGAGATTCAATCCGTGAAAGAGTTTCTTTCGTTCCTTGAAATCCGTTTTCAGTCATTCGAAGCTCTTGGCAATAAAGCTAGGGCTGAAGACCACGTAAAGAAGCAAGGGGTATCATTTATCAAGGACACTGGCATCAGTAGTTTCAACCCGGAAGGGATGCCCGGTATGCAAAGGAAATCATCCGTTATTTGCGTGTAACAAGTTTCTGCAACTTAACGCTCAAGGTCGATTGGCGTTAGTTCGCAAACATAAATTGTGCCTTAACTGCCTGAAATCTGGGCATGGGTATGAAAACTGCACGTCACGTGGATGCACCAAGTGCAGTAAGAAGCATAACACCCTGGTACATATAGATGAACCCTCAGGAGATGGAACCAAGTCCTCTTCAGCAGCAGTAGCGTCATCAGCTCATGGAACCGCTATTGCGTCGAGTACAGTAGCAACGGTAACGAATGAACACAAGGAAAGCTATGTTCTACTAGGAACAGCAACGATCAAATTGGTGAGCAAGGAAGGGAAAGCGATTGAATGTCGAGCCCTACTTGATTCAGGGTCCCAGATGAATTTAATAACAAAAAGAATCGTGAAAAAGTTGAATCTTCCAACAAAATGTGATACCATTTGTCTACATGGTGTTGGAAAAGGGAAAGAAAGATCTCAGCAACGAATTAATGTGGCTCTGGAATCAACACAAAGCGGATTTGCCACAAGGCTGGAAGCATTCGTGCTGTCAGAGATTGTAGCACCACAACCGATGCAACCATTTACCACGGATTCTTGGAGCATTCCGAAAAACATCAAGTTAGCTGATCCAGGTTTCAATCTCAACAAGACGGTCGACGTGCTTCTCGGAGCAGAATTTTATCATCAGCTACTTTGCATTGGGCAGATTAAGTCATCTGACAAGCTGCCCGTCCTACAAAATACAGTGTTGGGGTGGGTGGTAGCAGGTAAATTGGAACAAGAACTGTCGTCATCTGTGGCAACATGCGGTGTATGCACTGAGGAAGACTCAAGAAATCTCCTGATCGAAAGGTTCTGGAAGCTAGAGGAAGTGGAACCGAGCACCAAAAATCTTTCTCAAGAAGAAAAGCAATGCGAATCGCTTTTTTATCAAACTGTAGCCAGAAATCCAGACGGACGCTTTGTCGTGAGGTTACCATTCCGGGAGAACCCTGCAGCGCTAGGCGACTCTAAGTCAGTCGCATTAAATCGATTTTACGCCTTAGAACGAAAGCTAGCCAAGGATGCAGCGCTAAAGGCACAGTATGTGGATTTCATGAGAGAATACATCAACCTCAGACATATGAAGGAAGTAACTGACAGAATCAAAGATGGCCACTACTTCATTCCCCATCACTGCGTTTTAAGGCCAGAAAGTAGCACGACCAAGTTAAGGGTCGTGTTCGATGCATCTATAAAATCTACATCGCAACGCTCGTTAAATGATATACTACATACTGGACCGAAGGTACAAAGTGAACTGTTCTCAATACTGTTTTGTGTTCACTGCGGATATCGAGAAAATGTACCGTCAAATACTAGTACATGATGATGATCAGCAATATCAGCTGATTTTCTGGAGGAATGAATCGGACCAGCCCTTGAAGAGTTACAAGTTGTGCACGGTCACGTACGGAACAAGGCCGGCAACGTATCTGGCAACAAAATGTCTGTCAAAATTGGGGAAAGATAACGCAGTTAAGCACCCAATAGGGGCGGAAGTGATCCAGAAAGGTTTTTATGTGGATGACTGTATTACCGACGCTGATACATTATCCACAGCAATAGCAATGCAGCATAAAGTGTCATCCATTCTCAAAAGTGCGGGGTTCAAATTGAGAAAGTGTTGCGCTAATCATGCTCGACTACTGGATGGAAGGTGTACCCCGCAAGATCAAGAAATAAATCTTGACTTTGGGAATGATTCAGAGGAAGTCATAAAAACGCTAGGGTTAAAATGGCTACCAAAATCGGTTCAGTTCAGGATCAAAGCGATCACAAATCAAGGAACAAAAGTGACAAAAAGAATCGTTACCTCAGATATTGCGAAACTATATGATCCGTTAGGGTTATTGGCACCAGTGATTGTCACAACAAAAATCTTTGCACAATAGCTATGGCAACTCAAGGTTGACTGGGACGCTGCGTTACCTATGGAATACCATTCGAGGTGGTTAACATTCCGCTCTGCATTAGCTTCATTGAATAACATTACCATACCACGGCACGTATTTTCGAATGGACTCTCCAAAAGTAAACAATTGCATGTGTTCGCTGACGCCTCGGAAAAGGCATTTGGTGCAGTAGTGCACATTCGATCGGTCAATCAAAATGGTGGAATAGTAGTTCGACTGCTCTGTGTAAAATCTAGAGTAGCCCCCTTGCAAAGGCAAACCATTCCGAGACTAGAACTGTGTGCAGCATATTTAGCACCAAAACTCACTGACAGAGTGAAGAGTGACTTGTCGCTACAAGATGCAGCAATTTATTACTGGACGGACTCAGAAGTCGTCCTAGCCAGCCTGGATAAATTCAACAGCGCGACTGCCAACATTAGTGGCAAATCGGATTTCACTCATTCACGAACTGACTAGCGCCTCACAATGGCGGCATGTGAAGTCAAAAGAGAATCCTGCAGACATTTTATCTAGATGATTGGAGCCTTCTTCGTAAGAAGCATGCCATATGTGGTTCTATGGTCCCACCTTCCTGCACGGAAATGATGCAGTTTGGCCTCCGGTCTACCAAGAACCTCCGGAAACTAAAATACCGGCAATCGAAGTTACGGCAGCAACAACAGCCGTCCGTGAAGACAGTATTGTTTACAGGATTAATCATGGAGGGTCCTTCCTGAAATTGCAACGTATAATTGCATATATGCTACGATTTGGATGTCGGGCAAAACAGAAAGAGATAAGATCATCAGGGCCTCATCCAACTTGTAAGAAATTAAGGAAGGCGTTACTTTAATTTATTGAGCTTAATACGAGCTGTATCACAAAAAAAAAAACAAAAGAAAAAGAAAATCACAAAATAAAACTAATTGTAAGAAATAAAAATACTAGTAAAATTACATAACAATAATACATAATAATTAGAATTAAATACTAAATACAGTCAGGAACGGTGGCAATCAACCGGGGAGGGAGATTATTCTTCTCAAGGAAGATTTACAGAGGTGGAAGTCGAAGAATTACTTATAATAATAAAAGCCGAAGGATTACTTATAATAATAAAAGCTATGCAATGAGATGAGTTCTAAGAAGACACCTTCAACTGAAAAAATATGGAGAAGTCAGTTCAAAAAGTTCTCTCAGTAGTTTGACTCCATTCCTAGATGATCATGGGATAATCAGAGTCGGTGGTCGTTTGCAAAAGTCGTCGTTGCAATACGATGCTAAACATCCCATGCTTCTCCCATACTCCGATCTGTTGACGAAGCTTGTAATGAACACTATTCACAAGGAAAATTTACACGCTGGACCACAGGCATTGTTAGCTGATACAATGCAACGGTTTTGGCCAATCAAAGGGAAAACCATTGCACGATCAGTAGTTCAACATTGTGTAAATTGTGCAAGGGCAAAACCGAAAATGGCAGAACAAAATATGGGAAATTTGCCGTCTACAAGGACACCACCTGCAAGACCATTCGTTAATTCTGGAGTCGATTTTTGTGGTCCTCTATGGATTCATTATAAAATTCGAGGAAAAAGGCCGCAGAAGGCTTATCTTGCCGTGTTTTACTGTTTCGCAACGAAGGCCATACATTTGGAATTAGTAAGCGATCTCACAACAGACGTTTTCATTGGAGCACTAAAGCGATTCCTGGGAAGAAGAGGCAACTGCCGGAAATTGTATTGCGATAATGCAACAAACTTTGTGGGCGCCAGGAACGAGTTGAAAGAACTAGCCGAGTCTATATACTCTGAAAAGGCGCAACAACGCATTGTGGCAATATGCAGCAAAAGGGGAATCGATTTTCACTTTATTCCTCCACGAGCGCCACATTTTGGTGGGTTTTGGGAGGCCGCAGTCAAGTCAGCGAAACATCTGCTTTTGAAAACAACTGCCGCTGGATCTCTCACATATGAGGAGCTTGAAACAGTGATAGTAGAGATTGATTACAGTTTTAGGCATGTATGTGTTAAATATAATGATGTATAATATTATATATTATGCTGGGTGTCCCGAAACTCAACGTCAAGCCGAAAACAGGTGATGGGCTATGTGGTAACATTTGTCAGAAAAATAAAAAACAAAATCTTAGTTATGTAGTTTTCAAATTATAAGGATTAAAAAAAAATCGAGAAATTTGACACCTTGTTGTAATAAGTAGCACATAGTGTGAAAATAGCTTTAGGGCAGGTGTGCCAATAGTTAGGAAGTAAGTTGGAAAATAAGCTACCTGTTCAGTGATCCTTGTTGTAATGTGATGCACGATGAAGAAAATGTTGTAAAGTAAACGGTTAATAATAAAACCCTTATAAAAACTATGGTGTTTCATCGAGTATTTTACATGATGTCAGAGGTTAAAATTTGAGTTGGGGAAAGAAAGTAAGCGAATGGGATTTTAAAAAAAAAATATCTGAAAACGTGGTTAGGGAAATATCAGCAATTGGGTGGAGAGCAATGGTTGTGAAAATCTAGGGAAATCATCAAAGAAAGAGAAAAGTAAGGGCGCAGAGGTTAAGAAACCTTTGTTAACACTGGTTCTTGCAGCCTTTGACAAGCATTGTGCACCCCAAAGGAACAAGGCTGTGGAGTCCTTTAAATTTCATTCAATCGTTCAAGTAGAGGGGCAAACTTTCTCAGAGTACTCGACAAAAAGCTGCAACTAAAGTTGTTAGGAGGAGGAACTTCAAGGCATTCTTGACAAATGCAGGGTCAGTAATCTGGCGGGGCTTAACAAGAAAATCATTGCGTTAACATATCGCCAGTTATCTATAAGTGCAACACAGGTGGGAGTTCCAGCCAATCAACTCAAATCAGCAGGAGCAACCTAAAGAATCTCAACTTCAGTCATTATATAGAAGTAGTTTATGTTATAATTGTGGAGCGCCGTTTTCGTCATCGCATCTGAGGGTGTGCAAAGCAAAGGGCATAACAAATTGAAATTGTGCGAAACAAGGGCATTTTAAAACATTCTGCAAGCAGCCAAAAATGGAGAACAGGGGCATCAAAACAGGAAACAACACGGACAACGCGGGAATCATCAACAAGTATAGGCTCTCACCACACTGGAAACCATACGGGAAAACAACATTGAGTAAACAGTGTTTGTGAAGTTGGCAGGACATTCTTTAAATATTAAAAAAATAATAAGAGTTCTAGTAGCAATGTTCATAGTTCTAGAGTTCCTGATAGAAATTAGAAAGAGTTCCGCGTTCTTAATACAAAAAAATTGAAAATTTAAAATTGTCCTGCTCTTCGCATTCAGCAGGACACTTCCTCTTCTAATCTATAAGAACACAATAACTACTATCGTCGTCGTTGTTTTTGCCAAAAACAGGTTCCGAGGTGTTTTTAAAATGTATGGGAAAATATGTGTTTTTCGACTTGTTCTCTGTGGAAAACAAGAATCTTATCAAAAACATGTGTTTTTGAGTCGATGTAAACAGGCTATTAGATAACCAAAATTTCAGTTTGTGAAAACCAGCGTAAGAAGTCAGTTCCGTTCAGCTAAAGTAAAGTTTCATTAATTATAATAAAGTCAGTACAAAAATTAAACTTTGTGTTTTATAATTATTTTTTTTCCTTATCGTTCACGACGTAATCTTAATTATTAATCTTTCAGACGCCTTGCTGAAATCAGTGAAAATTCAGTCAACCTGATTGCCCGCTTCAATAGCAGACAAACAGTAATCAGAGAAAACAGTGAGACTCGTCGTAGTCGATCTACCCTTCAATCCTTCATAAACCCATGAACACACGGTAAAAGGAAAGATTTGGAATGAAAATAAAGGACAGCACACACTAAGGATTTAAAAAAACTTTGCAATGGGGCACAGATTGGCCACAGGCCGATAATAATTAGCAACATCGAATTTTGTGCCCTTTTGGTGTAAGGGAGTAGTAATTACTACCAAGGTTGGAAGGAACCAGACGAAGAGAAATTAGACCTCTTAACGGGACCAAGAAGAGCAAAGCAAGTAGAGATAATGCTATAGAACGAGTTAACAGCAGAATCAATATCACGCTCGTTCAGAACCTCCCCCCAATCACAGGTAGATAACCGTTGACCAATCGCAGAAAAGTCAGCCTTTACAAAATCATAACAAATGTTACACGGAAAAGATGAAACACATAGAATAGGGTCAAACGAAAATAGCAGAAAAAGGCAAAAAACAGGATGATAAGTACATTCAGGCAGCAACGGGTCCAAGCAGCGTTTAACCATCGTAGATGCAGGATCAGATGAAAAAACGAGATCAACATACCTATTGATCTCATTGGCGACTGCGTTGCACTCTGACAAGCCAGAAAATGCCATGTTATCCAGGAATGATGAAATATGGCAAGGACCAACGCTCGTGGGCAGCATCAAAACAGCATCCTCAGAAGGGCTCCAGATAACAAACGGGAAGTTGAAATGGGCAACCACCAGGATTACTTCAGATGTCGTTAGAAAGACCGTCAAAAAATTTAGTTTGAGCCTAAGATGAACAACCACACAGACGAGCTCCAGATCAAACAGATGAGAGGTGTCAAAAATCTCACACGAAAAGCCCCGATGTACGGCACACAAGACTTCTCCACCAACAAGTGCACCAAGAGTAGAAAAGCGGTCACGGCGGAAAACACAGTAGTCAGAGCTGAACAAAGCCAAGTTTCAGTCAAACAGAGGACGGCAAAGATTGATTTCGAAGAATTCAAAAAGAGACGAGATGTTTTAGTCCTTAATCCAGTTACGTTTCCATAATAGATGTTGACACTTGACTTCGCTGATGAGTTTTTTGAACATTTAGGAACAGTAGAAGCAGCTCTGCGATTAATGGCTGAGCGGCGTATAGGAATGAATTCACGTGAAATAGCAACATTAGGCCACCAAGATGCCAGAATGAGCTTTTCAAACAGAGGATCAGGAACCACCAACTTGAAAGAAGCCGAAATCGAATCGGCACCGTTGCGCGGTTTGTCAATACGCACACAAGATATGCAGTCGCAAGAAATATCGAGCTGCTTAGCAATATGGCGCACAACGTCATCAGATGAGGTGTCCGGATGAAGACGGGAAACGAACACAGATCTTGGAGGCACGGCCAGACGTAAAACCATAACAGGATCGGTGTCCGAAGAGTCCAATGGCTGCTGCGGTGGAGAGGTAAAAAGGGGAAAATCGTAAAATTTTCGAAATAAATAATTACCTGGAGTATGAAGTGCTTTTTTCTGTGAGTTAAAAATGTTAATTATATCAAATGATTAAATTTTGGTAAAATACATAAAAATTTCATCCAAAGTGCGCCCCTATCCCAGGCCAGCGCCCAGCCTATGCGTGCTTTGCTTCTAAGGTTATAATTTAAGTACAATTTTTTGCAAAGGATTTTACTGAAAGCATTTATTAGCCTTTTATACGAAATATTTCTACTTGAAATGTGCAATAAGCGCTTTATAAGTATACTGTCAGATTGAGTCTTATAAATTGTTAGTTGAGACTCCTGCACATTTGCTGGCACGAGAGGTGTAAGCACAATACACTAGGAGACACTATCAAGCTACCTAGGCAAAGGTGGTGTTTTTGCAATCGTAATAGCATACAGTATACACAAAGTAAGAATTTTTCTATGGTACTTTTGCTCTGGGATATATTTCCGCCTGGAGTTCAAAGTGTTAAGTTAAGACGACGGTTAAGAGGCAAATTTACCAAAACGTGTAAAATAGGCCCACTTAATGACCTATTATCTCCGTTATTATTTGGTGAATCTATATGAAACCTTTTTTAAAAGATAAGACAAAGGGTTTTGTGTCGACTAAGTGGAGCACATTTTTGAAAAAGTTTTTAGTTTTTTTTTTATTATCCTTGAAAGAAAGGTCTAACTCCATTTTTTGACCCACTTAATGACCAATTTTCTCGAAAACTATTTGACAGAATTTTGTAAATTGTATTTCCAGAGGTACGTTAAAAGGTTTTGTGTCGACTAAGTGGAGCACTTTTCCAATTTTCGACACAGGAATTTCCCGACAGTTTTCCGAATAAGTTCGGTTTTTCCAAAAAAAATTCTTCAGTTTTTTATTCTCTTTTTCGTATTTTGCGCTAAATTTTCCTAATGTTTTTCATACTGTTATGAAGACTGGGATTGGTAACGGTTTCCGTAAAAAATCTGATTATGTTTCTTGGAAAATATTGGAAAAATTTAACAAATCGAAAGTTCTTTTTTTGCCTAATTTTCCTGAGTTATCCTATGCAAAACGGGGACCACAACCAAATTCTCGCAAATTTGGTTCAAAGAGTTGAATGTAGATGGCCATTGGCCAGAATTGCTAGAATTGGTAGAAAATACGTCAGCTGCTTTCGATGCAGTAAGTGGATATTTTTTACACACACATCTTACTAGCATGCTACACTTGCTATTGTGTAGGAAAGCGCAATTTTTGCTTGTTTTCTGGGGTGATGTTATTTATTAGTTTTTTGCCGCCACAACCAGTTTAGGTAGATGGAACTTTTGCGGGTGTGCGCGGTGATGCCGATGCCGAATTGTAGTTCTTCCTGATTATTTCAGTGCCGGCAAGAAAATGAATTTCTTTTATGCTGGGGCACACATTTTTCATTCTATATTTAGATTTGATTTTCTGAGCAGTCGTCGCAGGATTATTTTCCCTTTTTCATTTACTGGCCAACATTTTCGTATAAAAAAGCAAGTGTTTTTCTGGTCTTGAAAATTTTGTTTGGATTTGTTTTTTTAGGATGCACGTATTATTGAGTAAGGCGTGAATTTTTCAGTTCTAAATAAATAGTCAATGTCAACAAAAATTTGGTAATGAATATTTTAATGCAATTTCAAACAATTTCAAGTATTATGGATTTGAATGATAGTTGGGTCATCCCGTCAACACATAAAAATATGATTTGTCACACTCAACCATCATCTCAGATTTTGATGAGACTTTGTAATTTTTATCTATGCATAGTTATGAAAAAATACTACATTTTATCTCTTTAGCCCTATTATTATTACAATTAGGTAACTATATTTTAGAAAAAAAGTTTAAATACCTAATTCCCTACAATATTGTTGAAATTGACTATTTTTTTTAAAAATGAAAAACCCGCACCTTCCTCAATAATTCGGTCACCCTGAAATAAAAAACAAATCCAAAAAAAAAAAAATTGTCAAGGCCGGAAGAACGAACGCACTTGTTTTTTCAAAAGAAAATGTTGGCCAGAAAGCGACGGCTGCCTGGGCAGATCTTGGTTTTCGAAAACCAAATCAGAATATAAAATGAAAAAGAAATACTCAGAAAGAACATCAATTCGACTTCCGCATCACCGCAGTGCATACCCCGGAAATATTCACGTTGCCTGTGGTGGCAAAAGAATAATAAAAAAGATCACCCCAGAAAACAAGCAAAATTTGGGCTTCAATAGCAGGCAAGTATGTGTCTGTAAAGTGTAAACCGAATATCGATCCATTGCCATTGAATGAAAGCAGCTCTGTGACGTATCTCTAAACACGCTGCTGATCTGCTGGAATAACTCCGCGCGCGCTGCCCGAGTTTTCTTCTTTGTTTTGTCTTGTTTGCAAAGTGTCTCCACTACTGCGGTAAAATGTCCATGCTAAGAAAACGATTTCTGCTCTAGGTAAATTTGCCTCTTAAGGTATGGAGAAACGCAAATTCAAACAGAAATTTCCTTAAAGGAATATATTTGAGAAAATTCTAATATACAGACAATTTTTAAAAAATGTACAAATATTTTAAACAATATACAAAAAGGTGTAAAGTATAACAAGGGGCTGTAATTGTAAACAAAAAATAATAAAACTAATATTAAATATATGTAAGCATTATATAATTATACACGTAAAAAACTAATGGTACAAATGTGAAATGAACTAGAATTGCATAATGAATGGGTCGGAAAGGACATACTGATATATAATTATCCCGCAGAGTAACAAATTACAATAGTAGAAAATATGTGTTGATGATTTGTGACGTGTGATGTGATTTCGGATGTACAAAGTTCGATATTATTCTACTAATGACTTTGATTTGGTTACAATTTAGATAAAACTAATCTAAAATTCCCTACAGTAGTGACTCCCAAAACGCATACCGCCCTATGTCGCATAAATTCACAAAATTTTTATTTTATTATATTCATTTTCAGCTTAACTCTTAAAGTCAAAGAGTTTTTGTTTATATTCGAATTCCGTATTTCATTCATAAATTTTGGCTATTTCAAAAAGAATTTATCTTGTAGAAGCAGAGACAAAGAAAACCGAAAACATTTTGAGAATCACTGTTATATAAATGTTTCGATACTATTAATTGTAGAAAGCTTCTAATTGGTAAGGGGAACAGATGAACCTGACTTATTCTTACATTTTCGGAGGGGTCACTCCTACCGAGAACAGTAAATAAAGTGACGTCTCCTAACATAATACTACAGAATTTAGTAGCGTAGTCTGCTAACGGCGCACAGTTCTTTCCCGGCTCTCTTCTCGATGCACGCTATGTCTGGGGGGTGATGTGTTGCTGGTTCCTAAACGGGCTTTTCGTGATCTTTTGAATTTTGCCATGTCTTCACCGAAAACGTCTCCAGTTCTCAGAGCGGAAATGAGGTCGTCGAATTCACCCTTATTGTTGTCACTCTTTCCATGAGTAGAGTCTGCTGCAGTGCTATTGTTCCCTTTGAGACCCAAATTTCTGGCCACGGAATGCATAAGACCTTCCTTGTTTTTCCTTTCGATTGTGCGTTTCTTCAGTTCAGCTTCTTGTTTAGCACGTTTCTCTTCTTCTTCCTGCCGTTTCCGGAAGTTTTCGTTGTCTTGTTTCGCCTCCGTAAAAGCTGTTAGAAAGGTATCAAATATACCGAAGAATTCGTCAGGTTGAACCACGGAGCCGTCTTCCCCAAACAACCTTACTGCACGATCGAATCTTGTCTTCATATCTTGAAATTGATCCTCCAGTTCAGCAAATCGCACGGATGCTTGAGCGTGGAATTCCCTCATGACAGGAAGAAATCTGTCGCCAGGTTGAGGAGGCCCTGCACTTCTGTGGAACTCAATCTCCCTAGACACTTCTGTAAGCCCAGTTCGTAACATTTGAATATCCTTGTCCATTTCTCCTAGTGATACTTTAGATGCTTCTCGCACATGAGGAATATCTTCCTCGAGCTTAAGTAGGTCCTTAAATTTCTTATCGATCACCTGAACGAGAAAGTGTAGAAGAGTGGTCCCTTTAAGAGAACTTGATTTGGTATCTGCTAAGCGATTCAGTGATGCTAACCGAAATCCAGAGGCATTTCCTCTTGCCCCGCGATTCATGTAATTTCCTGTAAAGAAAGGACTTTAGGGCATTATTCATATTTGTTGTTAAATGTGTCTACCTAAAGCTAAGACTAATTCCAACAATTTTCTTAAACGTCTTGATCTGGCCACTTCTCTAGATGCCTCCATTACACTAGCAATTCTGGGCGAGAGATCGGTAACCGTCATCATGAACCGCTTCTTGTAGTGTAAACTCTTTAACCGCTGTTCATAGTGGGGTATCCTAAAAAAGATTAGTAAGGTCAGTTATGCTAACTCTACAACTGTATTGAGCAATATAGTAAATTTTTGCAATAAAGTGTTTTTGATTTTTGAGGTTTACAGTATAGTATGTCTATGTGTTTGTCTTTTTTTTTTAAAAAAAAAATGATTCAGCCTTATATTATGGCAACACCACGAAGATGTTGCCAGATTTTGTTCATCTTCGAACTTTGCCTTCTTATTTTAACGAAGTATCATTCAACCAAATTCCAATTATTGGTTGTGCAGGCAGACAGACATTCAGACAGATAAACAGACACACATACAATACTCTAAACCTCAAAAAAATCCTTTCGGCAGGCCGACAGGGTGAGGTAGATTTCGAAGTGGTTCGATTGCGTTTATTGGGGTAATTTATTTCAAAATCGAGAAACTAGTTATGGATTTATAAACTATCCAGTAGCCATTAAGAGCTTTTCAACGATACCCGTGGTTTAGGAAAATTCGAATTTCACCCCCAAAATAAAGCCAAAAGAATTTTTCGAAAGTCGTGACATGGTATTCATCTCAGTAGGTAGATTTTTCTTCGAAATCTACCTAAAAAACACAAAAGCGGTGCAACAAATCAAAATTAAAGCAGTTGTAGTCTTCGATTTGACATGCTTTCAAATTTCCGAAAAACTTCATTTAGATCAAACTTGCTTAATTTTGATATCCGACTTCAATTGAAGTTTTGTTGGGAAAGGGGTGAAATAGGCAAAATATGGACATAACCTAATTTAAAGAGAGTATTTTGTATGGTTTCTTTAAAGCGGTTTTTGATTCAACCTTTTTGGATAAAAGCTTTTGTATGTGCATTGACATTAAAAGTTGCAAACACAAAAATCAGCGTGACTGGTAGAAGACAAAAGGTTGCCACCCATAAACGGTTGTAGATAGATTTTTTTTAAAAAGTGGTCTCAATACCATACATGCAATAGAGAAGACAGCCGGGGAATATGATTTTGTTTTTGAAATAGTCGAGTAGCCACCTCTGCACCACTTCATATGGAAATGAAAATCTTAGTTCTGCGCTGTCTGAGAAAATTCGCTATAGCTACCATAAGTTAATTCCGATTAACGTGTGAAATGGCTCAAAATGTTCGTAATCGAAATTTCTATAGGAGATAATGCCTACCTCTTTTTCGACCATAGAGTTATTTGATTTTTAGCCTATAAAAGTTAATAAAATGTGAAAAAAAAGAAAAAAACCATATTTTTCAGCTGTTTTTTAGGTTTTCAAAATAGCGACCAAACCAATAGAGTGATTCGAACAAAAATTAAACTTTTAAAATTTTATAATTTTCGTCTTAGTCTTTATTATTTAGAATTGTAAGTATTAATGTATTAAAAACTTTTGTTATAATATTGTAAAAATATTTTTTCCTCCAACATTACATAGTCACTGATGAAGGAATCAAATACGATTCGAAACGTGTCTGGATATTCAAAATAAATATTCAAATACAAGACTGTATGGGTTTTTTTTCTAAATAAGAAACCTGATACACATGATTCTTTATTTTCAACAAAAGGATAAATAATAATGTTTACAACATTTTCACTTTAAAAGTTGTAAATTTTCATATAAAATTTTAACCCCTTATTTACCTCCTTATAGGTGGAATTTCAAAAAATTCCTTCTTATTGCACATCTAGAACTTAAGAGGAGCGACCATGCCAAGCTTCAAATTTATACGTTTTGTCGTTCTTGAGAAATAGCGATCAGTGCGTGAGTAGGATTTGACTTTTATAAGTAGGTCGTTTAAGCAGCTATCTGCTATACCATCCAGACCAGAGACGACCGGCAGGGAACGGGCAATATGGACAGCAAACGAAACTACAGGAAACAATTGTCTAGGCAAAGAGTCTAACAATATAATTTTTACCTTAGATTAAGATATTGAAATAATGTATGCCAGAGCCCAATAGGCTAATTCATACAAATAAAGCAAAACGTACAAATAAAAAAAATTAAAAAAAAAAAAAACTTAGGTAACCATAGATTTCAGGGCCTAATAGCTTGACTAAGTTTGAAATAACCCAAATCGCCCCAAGGGAATGGGTGAAGGAAAGAGTTGAAATTTTGAATAAATAATAACTCCTATGGAGTTTAGAGAGAAACTTTGGGTGCATATTGCATATATTAGAGCACTTCCTATGAATTCACACCAAGAATTCAGGGTACGAATGGGGGTAGAAATTCGAAATTTTTAAGTTACAATATTTTCCGATCGAACTGAAATTTTGCACACAAGCTACTGTCATGGTATTGCAACTTTACCGCATTATCCCTTATATATATAAATGCGAATGTCCGGGATTTTTGTGTAGAATAACCTTAGAAACGACTGGATCGATTTGCACGAAATTTTGTACATGACTTTATATCCTTCCAACTTACGACATAGGCTACTTTATATTAGCCCCCCGATCCTCTTTTTAATATAGCTCCAGTACAAATTATATTCAATTTATAAAAAGCTTTAGATAAATTTTAATTAGTTGGTTTCTGACTGAGGTTTGTTTTAATATTTAATTGAAGTTGAACCTTTTTCTGCTGTATTATGGTTCTAACCTGAGAGTTTTTTGCCGACAATTACAGCTGTCATCAAGTTTTAAATTTTATTTAAAATGAAATAATATTTTTACAACAACAATCATATCTGTGGTACTAAAGCCGGACGTTTTCCGTATCGTGTACCTCCGGCTTAAGTCAGAACCCGATATGACATATATATGACGTTTCATGACATATCGGGTTCTGCCTTAGTACCACAGATATGATGTTGCAAATAGTGTGATCGATGATCGATAACTTAATGCTAATAATAAGAAACGTCACAGCGATTCAACGCTATCTGTGGGATTGTGGATGTGTTAATCATGTTGATAGAATATTAGCAAAGAATTCAATCTATATCTATAAAGCAGAAAGTACCGTCACTGACTGACAGGCAACACACAGACCAAACAGCTGGTCCTAAAGGGCTAAAAATTTAACAGTTCATTTCTATAATGACATGAATATCCGCTAAAAAAGGATTTTTCGAAATGCCACTCCGAAGGGGGTGAATTACGGATTTTCGTCCAACATGACGTCAAAGCGTCTCTTTTTTGTGACCACAGCGAAGAGGGGTGACCGATACGACGAGTATGCGCATGCGTGCACCGTGGAATGATGTATCTGCGACTATTACTACATCTACATGCAGGGGTGAATCTGGGTTGAAGGTTGAACCCAGATTCGACTCCATGTAAACGTGGGCTGGGTCGAGTCCAAACCGAGGTCAACTTGACTAAACCCAGCTTTGTTACCTGGCTCCAGCCAGCAGTAGAGTTAAAATGCATGTAAACGCGGGTTGAGTAGTCGAGTTGACAGTTCGATAGTTTTTTCATGTTTTCTGAGTAATTGGCCAAAACAAAAGATGTTATTCGAAATCAAATTACTTAAAATGTCTATAAAAATTAAAAATGAATGAAACTCGAAAAAATTTAAAAAACTGTTAATATAATATATCAAATTAGTGCAATAAATTGTCACTTCGACTACGTTTGGACCCGATTTCGACTAGATCCCTCAACCCGGAGTGCTTAAAAACACTGGTCGAGGTCGAAAACTGTTTTCGACCCGATTTTTCGACTCTACATGTAAACGTAGTAAATGTCTGCTGGCGGTAAAGTGAGCGAAAACCGCGAATTCGGCATCAGAAATTGAATCCACGTTTTCATCTTCAAAATTCAAAAAATTGGAATTTGACCTTTTGTTAGAAATAAAGAGACACGTATACCAGATTTTTTTGAAATTTTGATTAATGTCGGAAAGTGTGTTAATTAGATAGATTTGCCGTCACGGCACAAATACACAAATAAACAAATACACAAGAACACAAATTTTCGCGAAGTTATATAGCTGAATTATAATCGATGAATGAGAACTACCAATACCATATATAGGTATCCGGTCTAGGTTGCGTTTGGGGATGGTTCCAATTATTCAAAATGTAATATGATGTACACTATATTATGATTTTCACCGTCCCGGGTGAAGCCGGGTAGACCTGCTAGTTATAATATAATTCGATAAAAAAAATTGTTTTTCGCTATACCCTAATAAATACCCAAAATAGCAATAGCAAAACATTACCGGGCCAGCTAGTAAATCTTCTTTACCTATAAAACAGTAAGAACCGTGCGTGACTGACAGACAATGCACAGACCAAACCGTTGGACCTAAAGAGCTGAAAATTTTACAGTGCATTCCTTTAATGACATTCAAAATGCCGCCCCTAAAGGGGTGAATAACGGAAATGCCTTTAACATGACGTCACAGAAATTCTTTTCCACGTCTCTTCTTTGTGCGGATCTTCGTAGGCGAGATCGATCCCTCACTGCGAAGATGCGGGCCAGCGGCATGCACACGGCTGACGGCGAACATAAGTGCGTGCATGGTGGAATGATATATCTGTGACTGTGGTGTCTGCCTAATGGCTAGGGGTAAAGTGACCGGCAGCCGCGCATTTGGCATCAATCAAAATTTGCGTGAGTGACTTGGTGCCGTTCAGTTCGTTTTTACCCGACTGCCGAGGAAGGGTTATGTTTTTCGAGTATATTATATGTATGTATGTAATTTCTACCAGACGCTCTGCAGCCTAAACGGCTTGACGGATTTTAACAAATGAGGTGTTATTATATTCGTATAGATTGTAGGAGTGACATAGGGTATATTATTTCAAAATGGCATCTTCGAAAAAAAAACTATTGAATTTATTTGAATTTTTGGGTAAAATTTAGTTGTGGCGGATTTCAATGAAATTTTGTGAAGACATGTATTTTAGTTAAAAATGCAAGAATATGCAAAAAGATTTTGCCAGACTCATATAGTTTTTGAAAAAATTACGTTTTACTTTGAAAAAATTCTGTACGTCATTTTTCGGAATTTTGCCGTCTTTATATTCACAAAAGTTATTTGCGAAAAACGAAAAATCTCGCCAAAAGTTCACTTCAACACATTTATCACTTTTTTACACTTCATAGCACTTAAACGAGAAATCCGTTATTTATACGATTGTTTTCAAATTCACAATTTGATACATATCCGCTGTTAAATAGATGATCGTTGCAATTAAAATTTTATGGGTGATATCCGACGGATTGAATGGCCTGGCTGCTCTTAGGAGAGATCAATTAGAAACACGAGAGCTACCGCAAGCAGTATGCCAGTATTTTTTTAATTTGGTGACCCTACAATCAAAGGTAATCAACCAGAAGTATAGATGTACGGATCGAGCCTTGTACTGTCGACTTGATGCGCTTCGGGGGCAAGGAAAAATTGAACGAAGGATGTTGCCTTTAATACTTTGCTGGGCTGTAACTGTCCACAAACTACAAGGCACCACTCTCGATAGGGCCGTTGTAGACCTTAGCTCACATATCTTTGCTCTTAGCCGAGTAAAAACATTAGCTGGGTGGGCTATCAGTACCCTTGATCCCAAAAAGCTATTAAATCGGCCATACGATGAGAATTCTTTAAAAGAGCTTCAACGTCTACGGAATTCGAACACTACAAACTAATATATTGAAGTACTCGTACAATTAACTCGACGGCTAAAACTTGCCGAAGGTTTAATCTATGTAGCTAGAACATCCATTTCTTCTTTTATTCAACCCCTATCTTGTTCATCTAACTTTTTCGTACAGCTTATTTACTTACTTAGCAATATTTAACTGAACAACTGTTTTATTAATAAAAGCTAAAAGGTATGAAATAAAAAATAAATTATTTAAAAAAACAAAAAACCCGACTGCATTAAGAAGTATCAACTGAAAAGCGAAAAACAAGTTATATTTAATCTATAGAAATTTGTAAAAGCAATGTATAACACAATATGAAATGTTTATGTGTTCGATACCCGTAAGCAAATAATAAAATATAGACTATGTCTTGTATAAATATAACTTAAATGTTGGAAAGGATATTGCCGTCGGGGGCAACTAAATAATTTCAAAACAAATTTGTAGTAAAAAATTTAAATATTTTCACTTAAAGGCTTAGACTATTAGCTTGTCCCCGCCTGCAATATCCTTTCCAACATTTAAGTTATATTTATATAAGACATAGTCTATATATTATTATTTGCTTAAGGGTATCGAACAAATAATCATTTCATATTGTGTTATACATTGCTTTTACAAATTTCTATAGATTAAATATAACTTGTTTTTCGCTTTTCAGTTGATACTTCTTAATGCAGTCGGGTTTTTTGTTTTTTTAAATAATTTATTTTTTATTAAAAGTAAGAAAATGGTTGAGGAAATTTTATTTGTTGACGGGGAAAATGTCCCTCAAACTGTCGTTCCTGTCGTGCCACGTATTCCTTTAATACCTAATGACCTCCCCTTTGATTTTAAGGGACTACAATTTCCCATCAAAGTTTGTTTCGCCATGACGATTAACAAGTCTCAGGGTCAATCTTTAAAATATGCCGGCGTAGTCGTAGATTTAAGGGAAGATTGTATCTCCCACGCTCAGTTTTATGTTGCTTGCTCACGAGTAAGTTCGCCCACGAGTTTGGTAATATTAGTGCCGCCCAATAAAAAAACAAAAACATTGTTTATAAGGAAGTCCTCTGAATATTTATTCTCTTTGGCATGGTGGGTGAAATTTGGTAGACCAATATTTAAATTGAATTATTACACAAAATTGAAAAGTCAGGCTATCTACTTATATCAATTAAGTTCTGTAAAAATGTGAAGTCAAATAATTAATTATTAACTAATTTGTTTTAAATTTTTTTTTTTCGTATTACATTATACTTCATATTGTTATTATAATACGAAAGGTTTGTCCTGTTTTCATGCAGAGAAGAAGCAATGAATATACCTAAAGAGGCGAACAACAATAAGAATGTAAAATGATGATGAATCAATGGCACGATAATTAATAACAATCATTCCACCAACCGACCGGGTGAAACCGGGTAGACCGGCTAGTATATATAATAAACAATTGCGCATTGAATTATGCTTAAATTGTCTTGAGCCCTGCTAAGCCCTCCTTTAGGCCCGCTATACACTTTAGCTAAGCTAAGAAGCTAAGTTCCTCGCGCGGTTGTCAAAATAAAGAATTTAAATGAAGTGTTACACACTTCAGCGATTCTATGTTAGCGATGTTTTCTCTGCTCGAGCGATGTGCGCTAAGTTCGCATGCATAGCATGAGCTCGGCGATGCAAGCGGGCTTCGCTTACCAATACATGAAACTCCGGTGTGTTTTATATGCAAACAAATTGTCTGTATTGGGTGACAGTACAATAGTACTTTTAAAAAAATTATCGCTTAGCTTCGCTGTAGTGTGCAGCACGCACAAGCTAAGCGAGCTAAGCTACCAAACTAACAAAACTTAGCTTCTTAGCTTAGCTAAAGTGTATAGCGGGCCTTATTCTGAGAGGCATCAAATAGGGTTTCTATTGTAATTCAAAGAAAACTAGCACTTACTTTGAAATTTCATATAAGAATCTATCAGCTCTAGCTAATGAATCAATGTCCTCACTATGCTCATCTAGTAAAGCTCTTTCTTCCGCTGATGGTGTGAACTTGAGTAATTGCTCTACCATGTCGATGGGAAGTTGCTCGTTTGAATCCATTGATAAAATAGCTCTAAAGAAATAGCATGATGTTAAAATTCCAATCGTAAAAACTCTGATAAGAGGTCGTACTTTGAGATTTCCTCGTCACTCATCTTCAGTTTGCTGAGCAAAATGGTGCAGTTTTGTGCACGACGTCCATCTATCACTGAGAGGATTTTGGTTCTAGTTTTTCCCATCATTCTTAAATCTTCAATGGATCCGTCATTCTGTAAAAAAGAATGTTATTTGTTTTTGCGGTTTAACTTACCAGCGATTTGGTCAGTACTTACCGAGACTCCGTTCTTTTGGTAGGCTGAGAACAATTTATCAATAGATTCCAGTTCCATGGTATTATACCACTTGGACTCATCTAACTCGCTCCAAACGGTTCCCTGGACCTTGGCGTCTGGTAACTTTGACCAGTTGAAACTTTTCAGCGGGTTTGCAGGTTGCGGAACATTCTTCTTTAGTACTTCGGATTTTGGGGCAGGGGGTGCTGAAATGGAAGTAGGTACACAATTGATGTAAGATTAATTCTTAATCTAGACGTACTTGGTGTCATTGACATGGGTGGTGGAGGTGCTCCTGGGCACGGTGGTGGTGGTGGAGGTGCTACAGCTGGTGGTGGAGGAGGGATAGGTTTCGGTGGTGGTGGAGCAGGTTGTGAAACTTGACTATTGCACCCGGCCAATCCAGCTACCTTTTGATCATCTGGTATACTTCCTTCAGTAACTAATCGTTCGAGACGACTTCGTTCTTGTTGCTCGGTCATTAAGCGATGCTGTAGATCCTCTGCTTTCATCTCGGCATTCAAAGCTCTTTGGACTGCTTGCGAGTGATTTGAACTTTCTTTTTCAAGACGTTCCCTCATCCGAGCAAGACTCGTTTCAAGATCTTCTTTTTCCTGCATCCGAAGATCCAATTCTTGCTCTTTTTTAGCAAGTTTACCTTGGATTTCGTAGTTCTCCTTTTCTAATTCCTCAGCCCTTGTTCTTGCTGCTGTCAGTTCTTCTTCTTTCACTAGCAAATTTACGATTTTCTTTACATTGATTTGAAGTGGTGTTACATCTGGATCATATGTCTGATTCAGTTTTCCATTTCCTGCAACATCTATACCTATTCCTCCGCGGGATTGGTCATCTGTTTGCAGCACAATTTGTTGAACTACGCGATCAAACATTAGCCAATGTTGCGTACACTGTCCAGTATCTGCAGTGAAAAACATATATACACATATATAATATAAGAGTAACAGCTTAACAGTGTTGTCTTACATGGAAGAAGAAGCATGTGTTGCAAAAGCGAAAGGAGATGAGGATAAGCCGCAGAATGACTTAGTTTTCGCTTCAAAAGATCGAACATATTAGAAGCACTTTTGGTGTCCACATGCTCATGTTTGAATTTTCGAGCTAATTCCTTTTCATCTTCGTTTCGCACCATTTCAAAAAAATCCTAGAACAGACATTGATCTATATAAATTCCGAAATTATAGAATAATCACGTACCAAATGCCTGTCTAACGTTTCATTTTCGTGCTTCCGCAATTTATCAATGATGGGCTGAATGCCGAGCATAAGAAACTCATATCGCAAGTGTAATCGAAACTCCAAATTTTCTTGACCAGGTCCATAGTTTAGGACGGCGTTAATGAAGGACATGATAGCTGTTTTTAGATTCACATCATCACGATAAGCACCTGTAGATCTGTCCAAGTCATTTATAATTCCCTAAAAGTATTGTTTTCATTGAAGAACCCAATATTATCTACCTAGTTACGTCTTCTCATACTTGAAATCTGGTTCTTTCAGCAGCAAACTCCTGAAAATTCAACATCGCCGAGAGTACCTTCTTATGTCCGCCTGGAACTAGACATACAGCACCAAGGATTTCTAGAGCTGCTACTTTTGTCTTGATATTGTCTGCAGCTAAGGATCGTGCTATCGTGTCTATGCTTGTAGGATGGGCGAGAACATGAGCACGACCCGTCTGAAAGGAATGTAAAGCTAAATTTAAATACATGTACATAAAGGGTAGGATAATCATACAACTTACTGAATTATTCATCAGAGCCTTGATGCACCCTATAAGACTTGTGTGTAGTGCGCTATTTGCCATGCGAATATCCAAATTCTGCAAAAGATCCAAAAGCGCTGGAAGACCTTGAAGTTCTACAAAACGTAATACAAAGCTATGTGCTGAGGTTCGGAGAGCAGTCTTGAGAGCATCGAGAAATGCTGTTTGATTCTCAACTCTCAAGCTATATTCATGGCACGGAGAATCGTTGGCGTTCGTTTTCAATTGTATGGCAATATCCTTAAGACGTTCGATATAATGCTCGGGAGATGGTGGTAGCGTTATTGCGGTTGTTCCTCCGTCAACAGTATCGACAGGACTCTTCCGTGAACAATAGATTTGCCATTTCTTTTGTGAGGGAAGACTTAACATGGCTGCTTTATTGGGAGCTGTTAAATCCAACTCTTCAACAAGTTCCGCAAATTTAGCATCGAGTTCGTCGACTGATGGCATTGGTTGGGTGGGTGTGAGCGTTTGCAAAGTAAACGCTCCTTCCACGACACATATCTCGGGTGGCTCATCATCCTGGAAGAAAATAAAATTTGGAATGAAAGTTGTGAAATGGATACTTAAAATTACACAATATGCTTTGTTATTTTTAGTTTCTAAATTATTCTCTCTTGTTTTAATTTGTTTTATACACTTATACAGTTCTTGATTTCGGTTTATTATTCTCTGGAATCTAGATAATACCTCGGATAATACACCTATGTATTCGCTTCAGAAATTTTTTTTTTTGAAATCCTCTGAATATTTTATCTTTTACAATTACGTCTATGCACCTTGTAGATATCTACCTTCAATTTCTGTGTTCTTTCGCATACAGGCTCCTTTTCTCCTCTAGTTCTGCAGCTTTATCGGAATACATCCAGGGATTTTATGGAAGAAAAATCGGTTTTCTGATATGAGTGTAACGCGATGAACCGATCCCTTTACGAAAGAAATATCATAAACGGTGTGGTTTAGAATTTTTTTATTAATTTTCCCGTGATCAGCGTCCCAAAATACTTCGGAAATCACAAATAACAAAGAGAATTGCCGCAGTTATCGGTATCGTGCACTTACATGCAGTTGCTTCCAAAATTCGAAAGGTGAAATCTCAAATTTTTACTTTAATACTCGATTACAACTAATGAACTAAATTATAATTTTTATCAATTATAACTTGTTAGACAAACTAAAGACCAACAAAACAAAAAAAATGTTGGAAGGGTTAGATTTGTAACTTTCGGAGTTATAGCTGTTTTTCCTAGTAGACTACAAATCGCTCTTGAAAGAGTGGATGAGAGGGGAAGCATAAGGAAATTACACATAGAAACATTTTCTTAACATAGAAAAATGCAGTTCTTCTGGAATTACTTTGGACATAAAACTTTTATTCACTGGACTATAAGTATAACCTGTTTTCATTGTTGATATGAATAAGGGTACTAACTGAAAATAGGTAGGGGCAGGGTGATTCGTTTTTTTTCTGTTGTAAAGGCGACTTACACATATGTGTATAGTCTAGTAAAATTAGCTCAAAAATTGACTAAACCTCAACATCCAAAAAACAAGCTAAACTTTGCGGCATATTGTTCCATACCCTCCTCGTAATAAGTGATAAAAAGTTGCACGACTTAGAGCGTCGGGTTTGCGTGGGAAAGGGGTGGGAAGGTGGTAAAATGGTACTTTTTAATAGTTTTTTTTGCAAATAACTCGAAAACCATGAGGCCTAGCGAAAAAAGTTTCGAATCAAAATTAATCTACATAAAATTCTGGACAAAAAATGTTAAGTGCGTTTTTTCGTTCCAGACAACAGTTACTGAGATATGGAAGGTGTTATATGCAATTCCTTTAAAATTTCGTAAAAGAAGCTAAAATTATACATGCAATTCGGAAATAATTCCTGCAAAAGGTTTTTTTGTAGTAATGGCTTTATTTGACACCCAATATGGCTATCCTGGGTTTTCACCCTCAGCAAAGATGTAGAAAAGTGGTGGGGGGTAAAAATCACAGGTTATTCCGCGGAGACGCTAAACATTTATACACATAAAATGTAAATTTTAAAGAGAAACTCATGTGTTTGAAAAAGATATAAGGTTAAGAAATTGCATTATTTATTACAAACATTATTATTTCTATTCAATGAAAAAATGTACATTGTAGACGACAGATGTTTTCCTCAAACTTCGTCTGCAAAAGTCAAATTTTGACCGTGTATGGCGTGGTTTGCGGGTTTGATGAACATTTTGTGAAAATACCTAAATCTTTTGATATTCTAGGGGCTGGACCCGTTTTATGAGGGGTTCACGGCTGAAAAGATGCTGAGGGTCATAAAATTTCAGGAAACATTTGACTGTGTGTAGCCGACCAACAAACCAGGATTGCAAACAGTTTTGAGGAAAAAATCTGTCGTGTATGGGTCGGGTAATAAGTTGCCCAACTAACGGCCGACGCTTGACCAGAATGGCGTACTACATATGAGAGCGCCAATGGCAGGCAATGTTAATAAAAAGAAAATGATGGTGCACTTCAGTTGCGCAGCCTAGGAAATCACTGTCAAATCTGACAAAAGCACCAATGACGAAAAAGTAATTCCAATGACGAAAAGTAGATGTGTCATATGTACTATCATTTGCGTTTTCGTCCTAGTGACACTTCTCGTGCTGATGATGGTATAGTGTACCAATAGTATAAGGTGCTGAAAAAAACAGGCCACTTGTGTAAAATCAATTCTCGCCACCTACATTCAACTAATTGAACTAAAATTTGCAAAAAAAACTGCAAATTTGGTTGTGGTCCCCGTTTTGCATAGGATAACTTAGGGATGGGAAAAACCTACCGGTTTAAACCGAAAACCGGTGTTTTGGTTCGGTCAACCGGTGTTTTTTCGGTGATGTTTTTGGTTCGGTTTTCACCGGTGATGTTTTTTAAATGCAATAACCGGATAAAAAAACCGGCAAAATAAGTTTTGTAAACAGAAAGAAAACATGGTAATTTTTACATCTTTCGGTGACATTTTGCTTCTTAGAAAAAAAAAACCTAAATTGTAATTGAATTATTGCTTGAAATGGATTTGAATTTGAAAACGCTGCCGCCAACGGCCTGCGGATATACACGCGAGGAAACAAATCAGTAAATTTAAACTCCTCAAAGTAAAGCTTTTAAGCTTTAAAACTTTAACCCCAAATTGGTTATTAAAAAAATAAACAATAATCAATATTGAATATACATACGTACTTTTATACTTTTTTTGTAACTTAGGCGTTCCGCGCTTGGCTTAAAATTATAAATAATTAAAATCCTTGGTTTTATTGTAAGAGCTGTATTATTTTAATAGCGAAATCCCTGGAAATGTTTAGCTGTTTTCGCTTTTGAATGAACATTTTCATAGTTGCATTTATAGTTGCTTTTGCATCTGAAGGAAATAGATATTTTCTTACAGTTTGTGTTTGATTTGAGTTTTTAGTTTACCTTCAGGCTACAGCTGCTCAGCACCAGCTCCATATTTGCTATGCACTATGCAGCAGTAGCGAGCTTTTGGTGTTTAAAAAATAAAAGTTTTTAAAAAACACCGAAAACCGGTTATTTGAAAAACCGGTGATTTAGAACGGTTTAAACCGCCCGGTTAAACCGCAGGTGAAAAACACCGAAATAACCGAAAACCGGTTATTTTGGCAACAACCGCCATCCCTAGATAACTCAAGAAAATTAACCTTAGATTACTAAACTATCGTAACTACTTCGACGACAAAATAACGATTCCACACATGAAGAGAACTGTGAAGAATGAAAATATAAATATTATTATTATCATGATTATGTGCATACATTTTTTGATTAATACCCTCGACACACTATACAATATACATCATTATGTCGTTCCACCTCATGATGAAGTAGACCCCAATGAGGTATTGACACACTGGGCTGTACTTCATTGCGCTTTTATAAATCGCATAAAAATATCAAATTGGAGAAGTGTTTTGCTCACATAGGCTTGCAAGTTAGTTGTTTCTGTTCCAAACGATACCAAACTCTGCATGATTGCAAATTGGTCCAATTTTCAATGCTCGAATGGTTCAAAATTTAATTTATTAAATAAATGGGTAGTCGTATGATTGCGAGAATGTGAGAATTCATGTTACATGCGCGAAAATATACGAAACGACGTGCCGTACGTCCAAGTTCGGCCACTTTGAATTTTCAACCACCAAAAGAAAGGGTTGGGGGTAAGTAGAGCAACCCCCCACCCCCTCCGCAGCTTCTGCATAGCATGTGAATGCGTCGGAGGGCTTGTTGTGCACTTCGGACGCATTATTGACGACGAGAAAGTGGACCTCAGCGCGACGTAAAGTAATTTAGGGGAAAGGTGGCTGAGGGAGATCTTCATCTTACCCCCCAAAACCACCCCCCAAAATTTAAAAATTGGTCCGAACAGACTCCTGTATCTAGCAGTAGCAGATTTGGAACATCTTAGCGGTGAAACGATGTCTAGATATTGCAGGCACCCATGCCCACCGTGTTTTTGTTAGATTTCACACCCTAAAACTTGGGGGGGGGGGGGGGGGGGGGTAGATTCACCCTCACCGCACCGAAAATCTCCGGGGCTCCACGGGTCAAATCTTTTATTATACTCTAAAGACCAACTTTACGAAGTGGCACCTTTTCATACCAAAAGTACTAGATATGACTCGGCTATATGACAACTGATGGCGCTTATACGTCATTTTCTCAGCAATGATGTAGGATTTACTTCATTGCAGTACCTTATTATTATGTGCCACTTTTACCTCATAATGAGGTACAACGTCACAATTACGTATAGTGTGTCGAGGGTATAAATGAATCAAGCGTGCTTGAATGTAGGCAATGGATAAAGCATTGCTTTCGGTTTTAAGAAAATGTATGATAATACAGACTTTTTGAACTCAAATAAAACCAAGTACAGCGGCGCTACAGTTATGCTGCCCTGATAAGAAATGCTCAGGGGGACAAGTACTATCAGAATAAAGCACTTTCTTTTTTTTAGCCAGCACTTTTACATTTGGACCAAAAATGTATGAAACGTAGCACTTTGTCCTTAAGACGATCAAAAGTTGGAGTTAATCTCTTTCAAGGGTTATAAAAAACAAAACTAAATACTAGTTTAAAAATGTGCTCCACAAATAATATATTGTATCAACTCTGAAGTGGTTGTGTTTGAACTTTTAGAGCTCCCCCTGTTAACTTGTTTCTGTTTCAAGAAGTTTTTTCTAACTAAATAATTCTAACCATAAGAATAACATTTGTAGAATTCACAATTTACCTGGAAGCATCCACACCAGCCCCGTTTCCCCCGAAACGTCGGCATCTTCTTCTGTTGTTGGGCGCGGTAGAAACGATGAAGTGCCGTCTCTTTTGGGTAGCTATTGTTGCCAGCACCAAAATTATGTCCTATGATGTTATTGTTATTATAGTTGTCGTTATTGTTGATTGTAACCTCCTCGTGTATGCCACCATTCGAAACCACCGCCTCGTTGGACTCCTGGTGACCGTGTAAAAGGCTATGCCAGCAGTTGAGCACGGGCAGGCGCGATCGTAGTGCTCCCAAGTTAAACACTTGAAAACAACTCTCGTGTTTGTTCGTTGTGTAGCCTTCTGAGTCGTCCTGGCTCGATGTGAAATTTATGGGGCAACTGGAGAACGACTGAAAGAAAATCATAATTATTATTTTTATAACCATGTGGTGATGCAATTAACAAAATTATTGCTGCGCAGCAAAGCAGCCGGAAGACTCTAACTCCTGATTTGGAGGGGGAAGAGCAGTTACAAGGGTTTTTAGTACAGTGCAAGTAGACAAAAAATTTTCTTGACTCGGGCAAAATTATTAACAATCTGAAACTTAATGGAAACGTTCAGAATAATGTTCCAAGAAAGTCCCAACAAATCCGAGTTAGGTAACGACCGCCATCTTGAAAAAATGTGGTCCAGAAGGGTTGTCTTTGCCAATTTTTAGGTATTATAAATTTAATGTACATTTTAATAATCAAACTCGCTTGTTTTTAAAGATATCAAGATGAATAATGTGTAGATCACATATCACCTCACCTATAAGGAAATCGCTGAAAAATCTTTAAAAATTGGAGTTTAAGCAAACATAGAACCAACGTTGGCACCTAATATTTGTGGGAAAATATAAATAGGTACTTATGATTTTTTTTTTATTAAAGGATTTCTATAGCTTTACTTTCTGCAAAAAGTTTACATTTATAGGACGCGTTATTCCTAAGTGATGTTAGTATCAATTTACTTTGCTACAATTTACTTGGATACTTATATTATATCTATATGAAACGGATGATGTAATTATAGGAGCCCAAATTTTTTTAGGAAGTAAGCTCATATAAAGCCTTTAGCTTCACAAAAAAAACAAACATGTTAAGTCTTTACAATTTGCAAAGAATATTAGGTTCCAACGTTGGGCGTAGGTTTGCCTGAACTGCAACTTTCCTTTCTTTCTTAACAAATGGGCAAATACTCAGACGCCTGCAGAGCTGCGTGAAGGGATATGTTGCCCAAGTGCTTGGTTTCTGGCCACAACAGGAGGAAAGCGTCGGAGTGGCCTGGAGGACACTATGTACTGCATATGACAACGAGTACTTATCGAAATCAGGTCATATAGCGGCTGTTATGGATTTGCCCTACTGGCAGAAGGCTGCTAGGAATATGCCGAATGTCATTCGCAACAGCATACGCTTGCTCGTCAGTCAACTGAGCCCAGCAGATCAATGTGACCTCATCGTCCCCATCATTTTAGAGTCGCGTTTAAGCAGAGCATTGCGTAGCCAAATTTAAGTGGTGCGCCCTACGGACCGAACGCCTACCATCAATGAAGAGTTTTTTGCGCCGTTGAAGCGATGAGCAACTTGTTTGCTGACGGTCACTGCCACCCCGCGAGGACTAGCGCGAGCAAGTCTGGATGCGAATGTGACCAAGCCCAGTATGTAAAAGGAATCTCAACGCAGGATCCCTGAAACGGCGCAGATGCGCAAGGCAAAGGCAATCGCCCTATCTTCCGCTGCAGCCACCTTGAGCGGCTAGTAGTTTTGGACAGAATATGTCAGGTAGAAGAGCTCGACTTATGTAAAAACTACCTCCGCTTGGGACATCGAGCTCGAAGTTGTCAATCACGTAAATATCCTCGGTGCTCGCAGGTACTTCATAACAGTATTCTCTGCCCCAAGGTTTCTTCTCTCAACGCTTTGGCAATCGACTCACCAAGAAACTCTAGCCCAAATGCTGTGTTGTGTATATAATCAAGGGTAAGTGGCCTATTGCCTAGCAATCACAGCTCAGGGGCCTCGGGACGCTCACAGAGGCTCTCCCACAAGCGCGGACAGCACACAGAGATCCTGACCTCAACATAGTAGTGCTGGCATCGACACGGATACTTCTATCGGTTCACGGCAGAGTTTTTAGTCCCTTCAGAGCAATAAGTGACACCTGATTAGTGCACCTCATCAGCGAAACCAGTGTTACAAACCCTCGAATTCCAATGCAGCGCATACATAATATGAGGATCACACCTTCCAACTGGGCCGGGCGCCACATTGCGTCTGCAAGAAGGCAATCTCGGAGTTCTGCTTACGCTACATAGACCTGTCGGTATAGGGTTTGTACTTGAAAAAATTCTGAACTTAATTAAACTTTCAGGTATTGTTTATGGGTGCCTAGTGTACCTACACCTAAGTTTTCCAACAAAAATTCCTTGTGGAAAACTTTTGGCTACCAAAAAACCGTTATATTTTGACACTTTTTTCGGTTTTTCGCCTATATCTTATAAACAAAGCATGCTTTGTTATTATACGACTTTAGAAAGTTGTAGGGCATTAAATTTCCTTTAATTTGACTGGTCAAACGTATGTTTTGAGCCCATAGGTACCGAGATACAGGTCTTTGAAAAAGGAGGTAATTTTCTCAAGAAAAAAAAAATACGTTTAAAAAACTAAAACTCGATTACGGACAATTTGCAAACTCAAAAGTAAGAAACAAGAAAAATCTTGGGGATTCCTAAAATTGTGTTAAGTTAATATCCGAAATTTTGCTTTTTATCACGGGTGCGCAAAAAAAATATCTGAAGATCTGATGATTGTTGTTGAAATGCACCACTATATATACTGGAATAAATCGAAATCGAGAACCAAGCCTTCAATTCATGACTGTTGGGTATCGTTAGAAAGGTGTTGGGCCATGGACTAGCAAAAATTTATTCAAACTGGTAATCCACCCACTATAACCCGAGATATGGCCACTTAAATATTCGACCAAATTTTCAGTTTTTCCAATATAACCCAAATGTGAGTGTCAAAAACTATTTAGCTATAGTGTTTTCCGAGGCTACTTATCAAGACCTTTCGAAAAAACTAGTCGTTTGTAGCTGACAACCAAACGCGTCGATGGCTTATCATGTGAATTCTAGGAAAACTCTAGTTCCGGAGAAAATAGCATCCGAATAATATCGCGAACCGGGAAAAGTGAATTTTTCAATAATTTTGTAAAGAATGAAAAAAGTTCGAATAAAAATTTCAATCGCAGCATTCCTTGACGAGTCCAAAACACCATAGAAAGTGAAACGGCAGGCTTTTGTACTATAGTTTTCATGAACCTATTCTAAACTATGAAAAATAATGGTAAAATCCTAGCAGATGGTCGCCCTAAACCTAACATCAGCAGTTCGAATTTTCCAGTTTCTCCAACCCCTCAAATGTTTATAGGGTAAAGTTGGATACACGAAATGTATTAAATGCACAATTGTATTTTTAATTTTAACTGACCGAAAATAAAGCATACAAAAAATGCAATCGGTTTCGTGAACGAGTAGCAACTGCTTCGTTTTATTAAAATTTTTTTTTATTTCAACATTTATGGAAAAATTGTTTATTTAATAATAATGGTTGTTTGCTTTCAAAAAACACACTGATACTAGCAAAAAAAAACTCTTAGCGAGTTTAAAACTGACGGGGTGCCCAATAGCGCATTAACTTGTATCCACAAAAGAGTTGATATAAATTTTTGTAGTACGCGTGCATTATTGTTCCTTAATAAAATCAATAAAAATTTACAAATACCCTTGCGCATGCAATTGTTTCTTTGAGGTATTTTCTTTTATTTGGTGGAATAAAAGTTTCCAATATTTGGAAATGAATGTTCCTTTGAGGTATTTGTAAATTCTTATTGATTTTATATTATTTTTATATTATATTTATATTATATTTATATTATATTTTATATTATTTATTTTATATTGATTTTATATTACCTATATTATAGTATGAAATACTTCTTTTGCAAAAAGTGTGCGTGACACCACCTCAGCACCTTTTGGAATTGGGAAGAAGAAGGTCATGGAAGTATATAATAAGAATCCTTGCCTTTCGGAATTGTTGGAGGTTTTCAAAGATCACCAGGCAACTCCTACCTAAATCGCCGAAGTTGAGGAGAAATTCTTTGTGAAATTGTATGAAGAAACCATCGATGCTGACAACCTGGAAGACCTGAGATATCGCTCGTTTTCACTTGTAGTCGCAAGGCCAAAATGTCAACTTGCCAGAGTTCCGCCAACAAGAGATGCTGGCAAATCCATCCACTTCTTCAGGACATACCTTCAAGTCCAGACGTGGATGTGAAGTGAAGCGAAGTCACAGAAGTTGCCTTCTGCTTGGGGATGGAGCATGCCCAAACGAGGTTAGTATTTTATGCACGTTCGCAACATGTTTGTCATAATATATGTAGGTACTAGGTAGTAGTACAATGAAAATGTCATTTTCACTTTTTAAGTGCCTGTTATTTACAAAGTACAACCACAAAATCATTGTGTTATTTTAAAATATATGAATTGAAGTGAGTGATTAATCTGTGTACACATGTGTACGGATGTAGCACAGGAGGCTGCAGCTGCAAGCACTGCGTTGGCACCGCTTGTGCAAACTCCCAAAAACCCAACAATAATGACACGGACACAGGCACGAACGACGAATGCGATTAGGATCGAATCACTGGCGCCACATAATTTGTAATTAATTAAATAATTAATTTATAATTGGTAAATTTGTCAATAAAAATTATGAGCATAAAGCATTGATTTTTAATCTTCAACTACCTTTCTCTACTTTGAATAAGGCGTCTGTGTGTGTGTGTGTGTGTGTTGTGGTGGTGGGGGGGGGGGGGGGGGTGTTAGGGGAAAATGGGTAAATCACAGTTTTTGGCAAAGTTGGAAAAATTTGCTGTTTTTTGGATCCCCATAAAAATCGAGCTACTGGACCAATTTGGGAATTTGTAATCGACGCGAAATCTTGTCCTCTTTAATTTTCTATGAAACGGTTACCTAGAAAATATGGAATAAAATTAAATAATTCATTAATTTTGAAAGTGAGGCAAGTCCATTTAGTTATAATGAAACTCTTACTTTTTTTAGTCAGCACTGTGAACACTATTGGATTATAAACTTACATTATCTGGTAAAACAAAATACAAAAAATATATCTATTAATACCTACCAATATTTTTAAATTTATTGAAATGCAAACCTTTAAATATCTCGCAATAACAAAAAGTGGACTTGCCCCATTTTCAAAATAAACAGCTCACATGTTGTGTCAAAATTTCATTCACTTTGGAATATTTTCCAGGTAAAAAGTGCATATCGACTGGACAATTACCAAAACATCTCAGGAGGAAAATGCACTAATTCGAAGATTCAGTTTATTCAATCGATTTTAAAGCGATATCATTAATCGCTATTTTATGCAAAGCTCCTTTGTGGGCAGTGTATAAAAAACGTGTGAATAGTGCTTAATGGGGCTCATGATCCAACTAAAAAGCAAAAAGCCATTTCGTCGAGTGATATAAACGTGACTGCGATGTCACATGTTGTTAACGAAACCTATCCGGAAGGCAAAATTGCATTATTTTACAATTTTAATTACTGTGCTATCAGCAATTCCTTTCTCCTTTAATAAGACCTTCACAACTCCAGACAGTGAGGGACATATGCCGATGAATTTCCTATTCTACTCTGGCGCATATTGCGCATGCGCAGGTGTTGGAATGCTTTGTACCACAAACTGATATTCCCCGTGCTTTTCCGGAGCCTGAAATCATGGACTGAAATCAGGGAACCAGTGTCCAGTAGGGAGGGACTGAGCAACGCAGGAATTTCAAATGAGACTGATCACGGACAAATCGGTAATCCAACTTAATTAGGAGTTGGATCAAAATGTGTTATTTTAATGTAAATTGCATAGAACAGGGAAAAAGAGCGAATTACATTGCCAAACAGTTCACTGTCACATGATAGTCAGCTGACGGTTTTTATACCCTTGAGATCTAGGCTCTAGATGTAGGGTGGGTAAGTATACTACTTTTAAGTATATTACTAGCGAGCTTTTGCAACGCCAAAAAAAAAGTAATACCTTTATGTATATTGAATATATGCATTCATGATTGGGAAGTAAAAAGAAACCATTTTATGCATGTCCGTCTACTTGTCTTGCCAAACGATAACGCGGGAATGCTTATAGCTAGACTTGAAATTTGATACAATAATGTTTCATTAAAATTGCAAGGTCAAGTTCGAAGTTGAGCAAAATCGGGCAACTGCTTCTTATTGTTGCCATATAAGGCGGAATTGTTTTTATACAAAAATGTTGATTTTGTTTACTGAATATTATTTACATTTTGAATTTCTTTCGTAAATAATTGTTATAAATAGGTAGTTATAACAGTTAATTATTATTTGCCGAAATATTTATTGTTCTTCAAATGTGTTGTGATCGACTTAGCTGTGAGGAAATTGCCTGACAGTTGCCAGGAAGACCATTTTTTGTGATGTTTTCGATCATCTGGTCTTGAGTTCAAATTTTGGTTTATTATTTTCAATAATAAACCTATGTAATCGAACACGAAAAAAAAAATTATAATCCCCCCCCCCGAAATTTTGTCAGTTTACGTTTTGAGATATGTAGATTTCAAAAAGAATTGAAGAACCAAATATTGAAAAAATCATATTTCCGAAACCGTTCAAGCTTTTTTCATAAAACTCGGAATATACAATGCTCTAATATTACTCAATAGAACATATTTTATTGCATGAATTTATCTCAATTAGTTTTTGAGTAATGGAATTTTGAAATTTTTAACCTCCATAAAATATTCCACTTCTGTTTATATGAATTTTTTTTTCATGAAATGAACTTTCACCCCCTTAAATATTGCCGTGTATTTTAAAAACAGCCTGTATAATTGTCAAATTTGACTTTTAATGATTGCATTAACTAATTAGTCATGTCTTTAATGATTCATTGTGCAATTTTTTCTTTAATAGACTAAAAATATTACTATTGAATATTGCATTATTGCAGTTTAAAAAAACTACATGGAATACACCACTTTATATCATGACCTTATAAAATATACTTTCGTTGGTGTCTTTACACGAGTTGGCGAATTCTAGAATCCCCTTTCCCAAAGTATGCCTTTGGAAAGACCCTGGTGACAAAAAGAGTTGTTGCGGCGACTTACCTGAAAAAGAAAAGAAATCGTGTCAAATAAAACATTCCAGTGTCAGTTCAAATTTCTTCGACCATGATGAGTTTAGTTAAATTTCAAGTGTTAGTGGGACTCGTTGATTATTGCAGTGTCAAGTTGGATTCGTTGTTCGTGCTTTGATTGCATACACAAATAGGTACACTTAATAGGAACGGCACGATAAAAATTAAGTACAAAACATTTTTTGGTTGTACTGGAGAAGTGAAGAAAGCAAGAAGTTGTTGCCTGTGAAGGTGATAACATTTTTGTTTTGTCATTTTGTGCCCTAATTACAAGTTTCTCTGCATGTTGAACAAGTTTTGAGTAATTCGATTGCGGTTTATGGGGGGAAGTTATATGGACGTGGGGTGACTCGTTCCACGTGAAAGGTAACCATACAAATGTCACCATAATATATACCTATGATAAATTTCCGTATATGGGACATTGGGACAAGATGCAATGCAATTTGAATATGGTTTATAAATGGCAAATAAAATCAATGTTCGTCTAAATATTGAAAATAGCTGCCGTATATTTTACTTAAATATCCAAAATAACCCAGAAACTAATATGCTTACCGCAGGACTTCTTCCAAAGCAAAACTACAAGCTGGACTGTTGATTTGATGCAGATCAACAGTATTTTTACAAACTTGTGCAAATAGTCTGTAGTTTGAATATATTGTTTGAAAAATCACATTCAATTCGGAGGTCTTAACAACAGAAGGGCTTAAACCGTTTAAAAATACGACAAACATAAAAAACGTGATCTTATGCTCTCATGTTGCTTTCCGCTTAATTAACTTCACATAAATTCCAATTGCAGCATTTGCTCAGATGCTGCCAACACGGCCGTGAAATTCTCTAATTAAAAACTGTTCCACCAAAATGATCTTTTCGCAAAGCAGATATAATCGCACTGACCGACATACAGTGGAACGAATCGCAAATTCGCGGATATTTATCAACAATACTTTTAGTACCTCAATAATGAAGTATCAATTTAACAAAAAAAGAAATGGCATAAGTCTAAATTAAAATTATTGTTGCGTATTGAATTATGTAATACTACCCCGTCTACCCGGTTGGCCGGTGCAATTGAAGTCCAATGCAATTAGGATTTTTCTGCGGAACAATTCATACAACGGCAAATGACGACTTTTCTAGTACGCAATGATGTTTTGATCAACGTCCCAAAAGTCCCCAAAGCGGAATTGTAAGGAAAAAATTTGGCAAGGCTTTAAAAGACTAACATCGTGTCCTGGAAAGCAATCTTTGGAGATATCTCTATTTATATTGACAAAAAAAAATTAATAAAACCAAAAAGAAAGCTTTAAAAATTCTCTACAAAAAAGATAAAGGGTCTTTTTTTCGTATATACGCAACCGTTTTCTTGAAAACGAAACGTAAAAAGTCAGATCGCCGCACCTCTAACAAATGGAAATGAATCAACAAAAGCAGCAGTACGTCAGTACCTATGTGTATAGTCCAGTCGATATCCACTTTTTACCTGGAAATGATGAACATAAAAAGTTATGGGGCAAAAACGCTCATTTTTCTGCTATTAGGTAGATTTCGAAGAAAAATCTACCTATTGAGATGTATACCATGTCACGACTTTCGAAAAATTCTTTATAGTTTTTCGTTTCATGCCTTCCTGAGTACCAAACCAGCCCCGTTCGAATGTTTATATACAGGGTGTTTTGAGGGGGGTTGCAGATATTTTGCATATGGATAGGGGGGGTCATTGTGAATATTTTGAAGCACGTATGTTATAGTCCAAAGTCGCATGGTTTTTGAGATATTCGCAAAATTCCGGTTTTCTCCTATATAGGGGTGTCATATCAGTTAACAGCCAATGATGCATCTTATTAGAGTTTATTATCGGACTTATTTGTATTTTTTTGTTGTGCTATGAAACACTGCGAGTTTTACAGAACGGTTTATTATTTCCAAAAAATGTGACATTTTTCAAGTCACGGCTAGATGGCAGTAGTGATCATGTGAAATGATTTCACGTTTTTTAATCCACCAAGAAATGGAATATTTTATGGAGATAAAAAATTTCAAAATTCTATTACTCAAAAACCAACTGATATAAATTCATGTAATAAAATATGTTCTATTGAGTAATATTAGAGCATTGTATATTCCGAGTTTTATGAAAAAAGCTTGAACGGTTTCGGAAATATGATTTTTTCAATATTTGGTTCTTCAATTTCCCCCCCTCAAAATACGTCGATCGAACCCACGAGCTGTTAGGACCGTTGTCAGATGTTACTTGATTATTGAACCAAATTTAATTAATTTATCTCGAGTAGTTTCCGAGAAAAAGCCTGGACGGCGAACGGGGGACGGACGGATTTTTTTTTATTCGTTTTTTTGAAATCTACATATCTCAAAACGTAAACTGACAAAACTTCAGGGGGGGTTATAATTTTTTTTTTCGTGCTCGATTACATAGGTTTATTATTGAAAATAATAAACCAAAAATAGAGGCACAATAATACCAAGGAAAGTAGTTTTTCACATCACTCAAGTTTCGTTATATGTAACAAAGAAACTACCCAGTGTATCACCCTGGTTGTACAGACAGGCAGATAACTATGATAACTTGAGAACGCTTATAGCTAGAGGATGCAAATTCGGCACAATAATTTTTCGTATCGTAAGGTCAAGATCGAAGATGAGCAAAATAGTAGGCTTAAGTTAGGGAGACGGACCACCCAGAAGGAAACGTCGGATTGTCATGAAATTTCGTAAGGACGTGTGTTTTAACGTCTGAAGGACGAATCCGAAGGAATTTTATCAAAATATTATTTATTTTAGGAAATATTCAACTTGGAAATTTTCAAATTGACAAGTCAATTTGATCGCATTGTTAGCACTTAAACACATTTCGTCCTTATCAAAATTACACTAACTTCCTTAAAGAACAATCTCCAATCCTGCTTTCCCTTCTAAGTAGTCCACAGGCCCGTAAAATCACAAAAAAAATTCACAAAACCTTTGTTTACACTTACTGTCAATTGCCATGGTTTTCCTGCTGTCAATTACGTATTTGGACTAGAGTAAAGCCGGAGGTACACGATACGGAAAACGTCATATTTATAAGGAAATATCTTTGTGAATGTCACTTTTGACACATCGAGTCACACGATAAGCAAAAATGAGTTTGCAACCTGTATTTTGCAATTCACAGATTACCGCGACGCCGCGCCGCCCGTAAGAGCAGTAATCTCAAAACTGTGTACATAAAGTTTTGATGTCCATAAAGTTGGAACCGCCACAACGGCCAACCACAATAATTAGTATATAGAAATTAGGGGCTAATTAAGGGCTAATTAAGTGCCCTACTGCCGAATTTAGTGCTCTTATAGTTTTATCAGAAAGTGTGGATTTTCTAGTTTGAGAGCAAACCTGGAACCGCCACACAAAAAACGTAACAAAAATAAATAAACAACCAGGTAAGAATTAAGGGCTAATTAAGGGCTCTCAAACGCCAAAACAGATTTTTGAAAAATCAAACCCCTATGGCCAAAAACACCCCCTCGCGTACTTCAAAAATTTAATATCCACAGAATTAACCTCAGAATCGACCTTGAACCGATCCCCGAGTAGTATAAATAGTTTCCAGAATTAAGGGCTCGTCATTCTGAAGTCGTAGTAATTTAGGGCTCCACCCCCATTGCCAAAAACACCCCCTCGCGTACTTCAAAAATTTAATATCCACAGAATTAACCTCAGAATCGACCTTGAACCGATCCCCGAGTAGTATAAATAGTTTCCAGAATTAAGGGCTCGTCATTCTGAAGTCGTAGTAATTTAGTGCTCCACCCCCATTGCCAAAAACACCCCCTCGCGTACTTCAAAAATTTAATATCCACAGAATTAACCTCAGAATCGACCTTGAACCGATCCCCGAGTAGTATAAATAGTTTCCAGAATTAAGGGCTCGTCATTCTGAAGTCGTAGTAATTTAGGGCTCCACCCCATTGCCAAAAACACCCCCTCGCGTACTTCAAAAATTTAATATCCACAGAATTAACCTCAGAATCGACCTTGAACCGATCCCCGAGTAGTATAAATAGTTTCCAGAATTAAGGGCTCGTCATTCTGAAGTCGTAGTAATTTAGGGCTCCACCCCCATTGCCAAAAACACCCCCTCGCGTACTTCAAAAATTGATTATCCACAGAATTAAATTCAGAGGCGATCCAAAACCGATCGGTATACTTCGAAAATTAGGTTCAAGCCGAAAGTCGCTTCCCTGTTTAAAAGGAGGCAGGTTTTTTCTCTATCTACCAATTTTCTTTTATCTGTGGTCTGGATCTGATTTTAATCAATACACAATACTTACGCAAGTTGAATTCATTTTCAGCTGGAGATTTTCACTTAAAAAAGTATTAGGTTTACCCTAAAATAATGAAAAAAAAAATCAAAACCAAGTAAAGTTGTGCTTCGCCTAAATCATAAACTGTAAAAAACCCATTTTCACTTGTAATTTTAATCTATTTTAACTTATAATTTTACATTAAAAAAAAAAGTGTAAAAACTGGATAAAGCTAAAATACAAAAGTTAAGGAGGTTTTTTTATTATTCCAAAGAATCTATTTGGTGTAAATTATTAAATGTGGTTTTGCAATAAAATTATATTTTAATACCGATTCCTTTGTGCTGAAATCGTCATATTGAATCCATTGACCTGGTGGTCTGTAGCATATTGCTGTATAGTGTCCGATGCCGGGTTGACGAGTCTTCAATAATGGTGCTTGGAAATGAATTATACCTCTTAAAAAATATTTTGTTTTATCCAAAGGATTTAAAAATTCCCTTGGTATATGACTTAATAAAATCATCGGATCTCTCTCACCAGAGAGAGCACGATAAATTTCTAGCAAAACAACCGATCCTAAATGATTCAAAGTTGTCTCTTCTTTTCCTTTGCAATTTTTACGACAACACTGACGAGATCCTTTTAATACAACATAATTATTGATAAAATTTATAAAATCTGTTCCTTTCAATGCAGATTCTTCCAATTGTATTATTGCTAAGTTTTTTTCTCTCGGTGAACAGCCCTTGTTGCATTTGGTAATTTCTTTCATACTAGGAAAGTCTTTAAAAAGTAGCATCGCCAAATGACCAGCGTTGACTTCGGAATTGACAATTGAAATGCTTCCTATTTTTGATGTTGGTGGGAAAAAACCTCACAATATTTCTGCTCGTAACTTATATGAGCGTGTGGATATTCCTTTATTGATTATAGTAGAAATCAGTTCGTATAATTTATACTCCTTCTTTGTTTCCACATACTCCCTCATTTCTGTTACGTCAGACGCAGTTGCCAAAAGAACTTGCACTAAACTGTCAAAAGCGCACGTGTTTGTTAAGGAAATTTCATTCCCTAGGATATTATATGATTTTAACGTTAAATTATTAGCATTTTTTAAAATTGGTATTTTTTTATAACGTTCTGTGTTAATAGCGTCGTGTACATGCGTATTGGAAGTTAGATATCGTGACTTTTTTTTTCCCAACTTACTAGTTAACCCGCGCCAATCTTCGACTTCCCGACTTGTTAGAACCTGCGAAACATTTTCTTTATTTGAGTTGCACATTATGCATATTCTTTGTTGTCCATAGCCTTCCTCGCCATAAGCTTCAGAACAACCATTTAAGGCATGTACCGCTTTCGAACAAATTATGCATACATGCGCCTCACCAGGAAAATCTCCATTTTTGCATGCTGGACATTGTAAATTTGTATTTTCGCCAACATTTATTTCTAATCCAACACCTTCTGAGCGATTGGAGCTTTCACTTTCTGCTGTCGATGCTTTGGTGCTTGATATATCTTGCACTGATGTGTGTTGTGGAGCAGCATTGACAATTTTCACTTTCCCACTAATATATTTAATGTGATTATGAATAAAATCATCGACTCTTATCGGCAAATTAACTCCTTTTAGGAGATGCGATTTTATTATATTAAATTCACTTTCGACGCCGGCACTAGATGCTGGAATGCGTCCATAGCCAAAAGCATCGCGACAAACACATGACCACATTGGAAAAAATCGCATATCTTTTAACAATTTTTTGGCAAATTTCGGCATATGATGTGCATTATCACGATCACCTACTTCGTCTATATTTGTATTATAATCGATTTGATTATACCACGCAATTAATTCACTATTATTTGTTTCTATGTTTTCAATTTCAGAGCATTCATATCGACACATTGACACTGCACTGGTATCGATAGAATCCAAATCAAGTGACTTATCTTCATTATTTATCAATTCTTTTAATAGTTTTTTATGCATTTCGCATTGCGTCGGTTCACCAGACTGCAACACTCCTTCTGTTTCACTTTTAGCAACAATTAATAAAGATGTTAATATTGCAGCGGCACTTCCAACACTACGTGCCAAAATTAATTGGCCTATTGCTGCTAAATAAAAAATTCTAATTCGCTGTCGTTTTTCTTCTACCCGCAAAAATGATGCATATATCTTTATGAAGTGAGCTACATCAATGCGTATGTAGCAAGCAGGAATTTGTGTCCAACAGGCATCCGAATATGCTTCCAATGTTGAAAATTCTGTAAAACACCTGATGGATGCTGCGAGTAGTGCTTTAGAAAAATCGCAAGTGACTTCTTTTGGCGATGGTATACCTGTCTTTAACCATTCCATCAGCCAAAATGATATGAAATTTGTTGATTGATTTTCCGACAACATTTGCGAAGCCGGGAAAGTGCCGGCTTCGCAATTTACCACTGCTTGATACAAGAAAATATGTTTGGATAAACTTTTATCGCATTTTTCAATTTTCCGTACTATACTGCCAGTCGCATCAATCGCAATGCTGGGATAATTGCTTGAAGCATTGTTTCGGTAAACATGCATTTGTTGATTTGTCCAATAATGTAAATAGAAAGGATCTAATCCAATGTTATGTAAAACATTCTTTTGAGTGAACATTTTCATTATATGCAACGCTCTTAGTGGATCAGGATCCAGAAATTTCGCTGCAGTATGTTCATATTTAGCAGTGTTCAAAACACTGGTTTTAAATAGATGCGGTGGTTCTGCATCACCTGGTAACATTATATTATCGGCCAGTTCTATGCGGTATTTAATTGCTGATTTTTTTGTTAACTCTTCAGCCAGTTTGCTTCTTAATGGTTCGCGTAAGTATCGCTTACTACATTTGCCATCGACTTTATATTTCTCATTTACAATACATTTTATTTGAACGAAATCGCTATTAAGGTCTCTATTATCAATTTCACAATAAATTCTTGTGCCACATTTACAAGCACCACGTATATTACCTATACTAGCATCGAAGTTAAGTTTGAGATTACTAAAATTAAAGCCACATTTAAAACGCGTAATATTCCATATTTTTTCAGTAATTAATTGTTGCCACAAACCCGGTTCTAATATTGTGCACTGCCTCTTATACATTTTGTTCCGTGATTTCTCAAATCTTTTATACGTTCGGTATGTCAATAAGCTTTCAAATAAATTACGTGATAAAGGAATGGTAAATTTCGTATGAAAATCATTAGAACTAATCTCACTGGCATTCGTCGAATCTAAAGAATTGTTGTTAGCCGAAATAACTGTACAGTTTTGTACATTGTCATTCTCTTTGATACATTCTAAGTTTTCACTTATATAGCCCATAAGTTCATCTTTAATATCATACTTATTGCACGTGACAATAGTATACAATGTTTTGGCACTAATTTTATTCTCCAGTTCGTTAGCCATTATAGCCCACACTTTGTCGGTTTTAGAAACAACTTTATTGTCTTTTATAATTAGTTCATTATTTCTCCTAATCACTTCGAGCAATACCGATCGCTCTACCGCAGGTGGTCTTCCCACTGATGACATTTTATCTTCTTTAGCACTGATACACAATTGAAAAAAACAAAATATGCTTTTTAAATAAAATAATATAATTACCTTTTTCTCACTAATGCAAAACAATGTTAGCCCAACGTGCTTTAAACATTGAAAATATTCGCGAAATGAACGAACGACAACATAACTATGGAAGTCGCATGAAATCTAAACGGTACATGGCAGCCAGCGAATGCAGTCATCGTTGTCGAGCACACTTGAAAATTTTATAGCCGCAGCAGCTGGGCATAGAAAAAGCAGGAGTCAGACCATAGCAAAAACCCCAAATAATTATGTTGTTGTAATTTAAAAAGCATATTTTGTTTGCAACAAGGACTGTTCACCGAGAGAAAAAAACTTAGCTATAATACAATTGGAAGAATCTGCATTGAAAGGAACAGATTTTATAAATTTTATCAATAATTATGTTGTATTAAAAGGATCTCGTCAGTGTTGTCATAAAAATTGCAAAGGAAAAGAAGAGACAACTTTGAATCATTTAGGATCGGTTGTTTTGCTAGAAATTTATCATGCTCTCTCTGGTGAGAGAGATCCGATGATTTTATTAAGTCATATACCAAGGGAATTTTTAAATCCTTTGGATAAAACAAAATATTTTTTAAGAGGTATAATTCATTTCCAAGCACCATTATTGAAGACTCGTCAACCCGGCATCGGACACTATACAGCAATATGCTACAGACCACCAGGTCAATGGATTCAATATGACGATTTCAGCACAAAGGAATCGGTATTAAAATATAATTTTATTGCAAAACCACATTTAATAATTTACACCAAATAGATTCTTTGGAATAATAAAAAAACCTCCTTAACTTTTGTATTTTAGCTTTATCCAGTTTTTACACTTTTTTTTTTAATGTAAAATTATAAGTTAAAATAGATTAAAATTACAAGTGAAAATGGGTTTTTTACAGTTTATGATTTAGGCGAAGCACAACTTTACTTGGTTTTGATTTTTTTTTTCATTATTTTAGGGTAAACCTAATACTTTTTTAAGTGAAAATCTCCAGCTGAAAATGAATTCAACTTGCGTAAGTATTGTGTATTGATTAAAATCAGATCCAGACCACAGATAAAAGAAAATTGGTAGATAGAGAAAAAACCTGCCTCCTTTTAAACAGGGAAGCGACTTTCGGCTTGAACCTAATTTTCGAAGTATACCGATCGGTTTTGGATCGCCTCTGAATTTAATTCTGTGGATAATCAATTTTTGAAGTACGCGAGGGGGTGTTTTTGGCAATGGGGGTGGAGCCCTAAATTACTACGACTTCAGAATGACGAGCCCTTAATTCTGGAAACTATTTATACTACTCGGGGATCGGTTCAAGGTCGATTCTGAGGTTAATTCTGTGGATATTAAATTTTTGAAGTACGCGAGGGGGTGTTTTTGGCAATGGGGTGGAGCCCTAAATTACTACGACTTCAGAATGACGAGCCCTTAATTCTGGAACCTATTTATACTACTCGGGGATCGGTTCAAGGTCGATTCTGAGGTTAATTCTGTGGATATTAAATTTTTGAAGTACGCGAGGGGGTGTTTTTGGCAATGGGGGTGGAGCACTAAATTACTACGACTTCAGAATGACGAGCCCTTAATTCTGGAAACTATTTATACTACTCGGGGATCGGTTCAAGGTCGATTCTGAGGTTAATTCTGTGGATATTAAATTTTTGAAGTACGCGAGGGGGTGTTTTTGGCAATGGGGGTGGAGCCCTAAATTACTACGACTTCAGAATGACGAGCCCTTAATTCTGGAAACTATTTATACTACTCGGGGATCGGTTCAAGGTCGATTCTGAGGTTAATTCTGTGGATATTAAATTTTTGAAGTACGCGAGGGGGTGTTTTTGGCCATAGGGGTTTGATTTTTCAAAAATCTGTTTTGGCGTTTGAGAGCCCTTAATTAGCCCTTAATTCTTACCTGGTTGTTTATTTATTTTTGTTACGTTTTTTGTGTGGCGGTTCCAGGTTTGCTCTCAAACTAGAAAATCCACACTTTCTGATAAAACTATAAGAGCACTAAATTCGGCAGTAGGGCACTTAATTAGCCCTTAATTAGCCCCTAATTTCTATATACTAATTATTGTGGTTGGCCGTTGTGGCGGTTCCAACTTTATGGACATCAAAACTTTATGTACACAGTTTTGAGATTACTGCTCTTACGGGCGGCGCGGCGTCGCGGTAATCTGTGAATTGCAAAATACAGGTTGCAAACTCATTTTTGCTTATCGTGTGACTCGATGTGTCAAAAGTGACATTCACAAAGATATTTCCTTATAAATATGACGTTTTCCGTATCGTGTACCTCCGGCTTTACTCTAGTCCAAATACGTAATTGACAGCAGGAAAACCATGGCAATTGACAGTAAGTGTAAACAAAGGTTTTGTGAATTTTTTTTGTGATTTTACGGGCCTGTGGACTACTTAGAAGGGAAAGCAGGATTGGAGATTGTTCTTTAAGGAAGTTAGTGTAATTTTGATAAGGACGAAATGTGTTTAAGTGCTAACAATGCGATCAAATTGACTTGTCAATTTGAAAATTTCCAAGTTGAATATTTCCTAAAATAAATAATATTTTGATAAAATTCCTTCGGATTCGTCCTTCAGACGTTAAAACACACGTCCTTACGAAATTTCATAAAAATCCGACGTTTCCTTCTGGGTGGTCCGTCTCCCTAACTTGTTCCAAATAGTAAAGTATAGTGTGAAGTCAAATTTAGAGAATACAACATAGAGAGATGGTTTTTAATGAATTTTTCCTATTTTGAATAAGGCGTCTTGACTGGTGCAGAAGGGGGTGGTGGTGTTGGGGTTTGGGGAGGTTGGTCAAACGTGCTCATTACAGTTGATATTGATGAGTAACTAACATAATTCACCTAGAAAAGATGAAAATAAAAGTTTATGGGGCAAAAACCCCTGTTTTTCTGCTATTTTGCACATTTTGAGATTTTTCTTCAACTTTGACCCGGTGGAGATTTTGATCTGGCAACAGGCAGATTCGTATTCAGCTGGGTCGAAATACCCTAAAAACGTTGTTTCCCCAATTGTTACATGAAATGCCTCTTGCATTACACTTTTCTGAAAACGTGCCTGGTTTGGAATTCACAGTGGCACATAAAAAAGCACTCGAAGCCATGGACAGAACATTACAAGACATGCGAGGAACCTCTGAAGTGATGAGAGGAGCTCTACTCATACTCTCAAAAGATTTTCGACAAACACTTCCAGTTATTCCCAAGTCAACCTGTCAACACCAGCAGACGAAATCAATGATTTATGCTTAAAAAAATCACACCTCTGGCTACACATAAAAATGCTGCGACTAACAAAAAATATAAGGTTGAACTATCGAAAAACGAAATAACACCATATTTTGTTCAAAAACTTTTTCAAATAGGCGAAGGCACATATCCTACTGACCAGACGACTGGCCCCATTAATCGCAACAGTGATTTCTGCAACATAGCCACTACTGAAAACGAACTCATCGACAAAGGAGAATGGGCAAAATTGTATGGAGCGTGGGCTATTTGCGGCCAAGATTAATTTTGATATTTCTTGATATAGTTTGGTCCTATTATTACTATGCAGAAGTTTTATCGCCGCCATGTACTTCTAAAAGGAATAAAATACATTTTTGTTTTGAATAGATTTACTATGTATCCTGGCTTATGTTCAGTGCAAAAATGAAAAATCAAAGTGAAATAAATAATCTAGAAGTATTTATTAAATAATTAAGCAAAAAAGATAAACAATCGCACAGTGCACAACGACACAAACGTAACCGAAGGACAGCACGGACGGCGCCCACGACCCTCACGCCACCGCACATTAGTGCCGAAAATGGAAAATGTGGAATAGTGGAAAATGTGGTTAGAATAGAACGAAATCGGTGTTCCGTGGGTTCTTCGACATGCTGAGTCGATTTTTGAGGCTTACAGTATAGTATGTGTGTCTGTTTGTCTGTCTGTCTGTACGAACGATAACTTGAAAACGGTTATAGTTAGAAGATTGAAATTCGGTACGACAATGTTTCGTTGAAATTGTAAGGTCAAGTTCGAAGATGATCAAAATCGGGCAACACCTTCTTGGTGTTGCCATATAAGTCTGACTTTTGCTCAATGCAATCTTTATATTTAAATATTTTTTTTCCTAAATGAAATACAATGTAACGCCCATATCAAAAGTTGTTACTAAGTGACAGTACTTTCATTTGACACTAGTTTTATGGGTGGCCGCCGATAGCCCAAAAACGCCCATACTCCTTTATCGAAACATTTTTCACATCTATGCCAATCCGGATTGGCTTTTTCAGAAAGCAATTTTGGCAACTAAAAATAATATTGTCGACGATATCACCTTTATAATTCAAAAGAATATACCCGGTAAACGTTGACGAAAGTGTCAACTTCCCTACAGAATCTTTAAACTCTTTACAAATACCAGGAATGCCATTACACTGCCTACGACTGAAGATTGGAACTCCGATCATACTACACAGAAATCTCAACTCACTAAAGCTATGTAATGGAGCAAGGATGATCGTCGAACAGCTATCGAATAACATCACCGAAGCCGAACTTATGACTGGAAAGGACAAAGGACACATGGTCTTTATTCCCAGAATACCACTGATCTGTACTGAACTGCCATTCCAATTTAAACTTTGCAAAAAAATGACTGACAAAGTTCAATCAGGGCCAACCAGGCATAAGCAAAGAATGGTTGTATAAGTGTATTACAATTACGGTTGCGGTTCCCAGTCTCCCCGATCGCAAGTTGTTTAGTCCATTGCACAGAGTGTAACCTACAAGAAAAGGGAAACCTCAAGAACTCGCGCAGGCCGCATCCCATTTGCGTGGCCATAACACATAAAATTCTATAAGGAAACATTTATTACGAAATCGTTTAAAAACCGTGCAAGAACATTTTTCCATTGTAAAAACTTAAAGGAGTAATTTGTTTTAAGTTATTTATGGCAAAAGGCAAAAGGTCCTATATAAAGCAAAGCTTTTGGTATTTTCTGTAAGTTTCCAAGATCGTGTACAAAAAGACCGTGTATAAACGTTTCGCGCAAATAACATTAATTGTAATGATATTTAATAAAAGAAAGTTAATGAGTAAATATTCAGTAAACAAAATCAACAGTATTTTATAAATATACACTAAGACCAAGTTGCCCGATTTTGCTCATTTTCGAACTTGGCCTTACAATTTCAACGAAATATTATTGTCCTAAATTTCAATCCTTTCTGTACAACCGTTCTTGAGCTATGAGTGTTCTTGAACTATGTCCGCGAATTTATCATTTCGTTCCACTATTGGCGAATTAATTAACCTTGACTTTGACGGGGGCAATTTGGAAAAGCTCTCAAAGTATAAAGACGGCCATGGATCAAATGATTGATTCCATGAATGCGTTCGAAACGATATTGATCTTTGTCACCGAGGACACCTAAGGGAGACTTGACAATTATCGACAGTTCTGACTGAAGCTGCTCAGAATTTACGTAATGTAGTTTGTAATGATTGCAAGATGAACTCAATTTTATTCCACTTTGAGAAAGCCTTCTCAGGTGTTCCACGATTTGTGTATGCAGCAAACACCACTACAAGATTGATTTTCTTGTGTGTTACATACTCGTATACTTACTGCCTACTGGCTCGAAGACTGAAAGTAAAATGACGCGAAAGCGATCACCTTCCGCATTCGTCACGTTTACCACTCGTTCTACCGATCAATCGCTGAAGTCCACGTTCAGTATTAGATAACACCAGCAAAATGCGCAAATTTTAAGAAGTACATCACCTGATTGTAGGTGCTCATTTGGAACCGATGATTGATCGATCTTCTTCAATTATAAAAATCACTTCTTGTTTTTCACAAATTGCACGATCTTCCATACGCATGAAAACAAAAAATTTGCGGATTTTTTCGCAAATCGCTCGCGTTTTACCGTGATCAAGCTTCGAAGTATTCTAAATATGCAAACGAAAACTTTCGTTTTTCGCGCACAGAAGATATTTCTTCTGAATTTATTATCATTCAGTGGTTACGATAAGATTTCACGCTTTGTGGTGGAATTTGGGGGTGGCTGAGGTAAAGTGGTACAGCAAATAACTGGATGCCGGAATGCAAGCTTGGGCAGAATTTTGTCGTGAATCATGTCAGCTAACCCAGTTTTCTGTGCTGTTTAATATAATACATTTTTTAGAGCGCAGTTTTCTGAGGAAATGAAAAATATTTGTAATATGATCTGATTACTTAAATTGATTCATCCAAACTGCGGTTTTCATAGAAAAGTTTTCTAAATAACTCTCTGATGTGCCCAGCTTTGCACGGAAAAGTAATATAATAACTGAATCTTATTTTTATAAATTGAAAGATAATATTAGGTACCAATGCTTTTTACTCAATTTTACCTGGATACGATTTTGAAAATAATATGTATATCCTATAAGCAATTTAAACTAATTTTATTACTGTTATATTAAATTTCTTCAGCTCATCTTAGTAGCAGCAAAGGGTACAGCTACTTAGTACTCCATGGAAGTACCACAACAACAAACAAACATAAATTCCACCAGATGCATATTTAAAAGTTAACGCATGTCGCCAATAATTACTTTGGAATGCGTACTATAAGAAATTTCGGGATCATAATTAAATACTACGATTAACTTAACTACCACGATTTAATGTGGTAAAAGTTAGAGGTTGAAGTCTACGTTCATCTAACAATTGCCGTCTATTACTGCTACGCATAGAATACATATATTATATACAAAGAATTCTAGTGATTCGTTATATTAGCGATCCCCGACGCGGCGACGCTCATCTTAAAAATATTAATAGGTTCTTTTAATGAAGTTATAAAAGGCCGAAAGAGAAATTTTATTTTTTTACTTTTTAGAGTTTTTTTTGTGTCGGGACTCGGGGGTTACTTAAAATTTTTTAATTTTTTTTTTTCATGATGTTATATTAATCAATCTTATTAATCCTTATATATGTATACAAGAGGATGTGGTTTTTTTGTTCCTTATAGACTCCTAAACCACCTAACCGAATTTAATGAAATTTTCAGGAATAATGTAAAATAGTCTCGGGATGGATCGTGTGAGGTTTGGTGGTGATCTATACCCCCAAGGGGGTCACAAAAGGGATGAAAGATTCTATGGAAAACCGCCATTTCTGAAGTAAAAATATCAAAAAAATTGGTATTGGGCCTTTTGTTAGAAATAAAGGAACACGTGTATCAGGATTTTTGGAAATTCGCCCCCAAAGGGGGTAAAACGGGATGAATGTTTCTATGAAAATTAGATTTGGGCTTTTTGGTAGAAATAAAATACACGTATACCAGAATTTTTGAAAATTCTAACTTTCAGGGGGTAAAATTGGGGATGAAAATTTCTATGAAAATTCGCCATTTTTGAAGTTAAAAATTCATAAAAATTGTTGATTGGCGTTTTGGTTAGATATAAAGACACGTTTACACGAATTTTTGAAACGAAGCGGCACTTTTTCATACTAAAAGCTGGTATTCTTTCTTCTGAAGTGCGTCGCCATTTGGTGAGAACACTACTTTTACCCTACTTTACCCATGGTTGTCTTGTTTTTCCTAAATTGGACGCGGTCTGCAGTAGAAAACTTAATGTTGCATTTAACGACTGCACTAGATCCATCTTTGGACTGCGACGGTCTGCTCACGTTTCCCATCTTAATTTTGCTTTGCTCGGATGCTCGTTAGATAATTACCTGCGACGTAGAATTCTATTTTTCCTCTATAAAGTTTTCAAATCCTCGCAACCATCCTATTTGAGTGAACTTTTTCTGCCTTTAAACTCTGTTTATGAAGGATCCTTCGTTGTTCAATCCATCCGAATTTAGAATTCTTTGCCAAACAGCATTTTGGAGGCGGACACTTTGAGCACATTCAGAAAACTTGTTACTGCTTTTTTGACTTAGCGATCTTTATGCATGCAATCGGCGTTTCTTTTTGTTCTCTCTGTTCATTTTTAGATTCTTCTTATTTTTGGATAATTTGGTTTATTATTTTGTAGCTTTTTACATTATCTTTCATTCAATTTAATTATCTTGTACCTATTGTTCATACCAGCTCTTTGGTGTTCGTTAAAAGTTGTAAAACTTGTGGCATCTAACTCCTTCAATAAAGTTATTATTATTATTAAATGCCAACGATTGACGTTATTTCCAGTGTAGCGCCTCCACTATGAGAATCATTGTAATTGTTATCTCATTTCAAATAGTAAATTATGCCGAAAAGTATCCTCCGCAACTTCGATATGTAATTGAGTACTATTACCATCTTGTTGCGTTGAAATACTTTTTGTTTCATTGGCAACTCGAGTAATGAAAGTACAAAACTCTTTCGGGCCCGTAACTGGAACATTTAACTGCACCCAGAAGTTGCCGGTTTGAGTAAAATGTCACCTCGTCGGGTGATTTTTTCACCTCATTACGAATTTGAAAATCACATCAACAATTTCGGTCAATTTATGTGCTTTGGACGCGTCTGCTGCGAAATCGTTGCTGTTGTTGTTAAAGCGTCATAATACGCAAGATTTTCAGGACGAAAATTTTAAATTTCCAATTTCGTATTCAGTTCGCCAACACTTCTCAATGGCAGAAAACCGCAGATTTGAACCGGAGATGACCCAAAAACGTAGAAGGTGCGATGGTGGCCCGACGACGTGCTTGCTGTTCTTAATGATAGAAAACAATGAACAGAGGCCCGTTGATGAGAGATGAACTCCACTATCGACCACTTTGGGTAGCGGTAAATTATACGAATATAGGTTTTATCTGAAAGTCGCCAAGCAAAATAGGGCGGTCGATGACAACGCCAGAAAAAGTGTTTTGCCCTGTTCAAAATGAATGCCCCAATGGGTTTTTCCAAGATTCATCGTAAGTCCTTCGCACAAAATTTATAGCTTTCGATGTCGCCGTAATGGTTCGCCCATATAAACGCTAAACAGTCTCCGATCTTGGAACATAAATATAATCAGGAATTCATGTTCGGTGGAATCTTGAGAATGGGATTGGGGTGTCTGAATTGTATGTAAAGCACCCCATCCACTATAATTATTGCATGTCATGCAAGGATGTCATGCTGGGCTGATGCTTTGCCTATCCACTATCATATACGCAGGTAAATTTCAGTCAAATCGGCAAAACAATTTTTTCTAAAATTTAGAATTAGACAAAAATGAACAATTAAGTATATTAAAATTTTTATCGATTAGGTAAATTAGGTAAACAAATTTGTAGTAAAAAATTTAAATATTTTCACTTATAAAGACTATAGCACTTGGACTATTAGCTTGTCCCCGCCTGCAATATCCTTTCCAACATTCAAGTTATATTTATATAATACATAGTCTATATTTTATTATTTGCTTAAGAGGTATCGAACACATAAACATTTTATATTGTGTTATACATTGCTTTTACAAATTTCTATAGATTGAATATAACTTGTTTTTAGCTTTTCAGTTGGTACTTCTTAATGCAGTCGGGTTTTTTTGTTTTTTTTAAATAATTTATTTTTTATTTCATAGGTACTTTTTAGTTTTCTTTAATAAAACAGTTGTTCAGTTAAATATTGCTAAGTAAGTAAATAAGCTGTACGATAAAGTTAGATTAACAAGATAGGGGTTGAATAAAAGAAGAAATGGATGTTCTAGCTACGTAGATTAAACTTTCGGTAAGTTTTAACCGTCGAGTTAATTGTACGAGTACTTCAATATATTAGTTTGTAGTGTTCGAATTCCGTAGACGTTGAAGCTCTTTTAAAGAATTCTCATCGTATGGCCGATTTAATAGCTTTTTGGGATCAAGGGTACTGATAACCAACCCAGCTAATTTTTACTCGGCTAAGAGCTACGTAGGTTTGACCCTTAGCAAAGATATGTGAGCTAAGGTCTACAACGGCCCTATCGAGAGTGGTGCCTTGTAGTTTGTGGACAATTACAGCCCAGCAAAATATTAAAGGCAACATCCTTCGTTCAATTTTTCCTTGCCCCCGAAGCGCATCAAGTCGACAGTATACTAGGCTCGATCCGTACATCTATACTCGTGGTTGATTACCTTTGATTGTAGGGTCAACAAATTAAAAAAAAAATACTGGCATACTGCTTGCGGTAGCTCTCGTGTTTCTAATTGCTCTGTCCTAATAGCCCAGGAAAGATAGCTTTTGACCCGGAAATAAATACCACGAAAGGTTTTTTTGGTTTAAACGATAGATTAGACCCATAGAAACAACATATCAATTTACGTCCTTTTACTTCCGTCCGCGTCCTTGATTTTCAGGACCTCAAAGGAGTTAAGTCCCTGGCATGGGACGTACGCTCCAGAAGTCGAAATAACTCGGCCGTTAGAGGACCGATTTCGACGAAACTCATTTCGAACGATAGGGGAAGGTCCCTAGAATTAAATTAGATAGAGTCTCCATGTATCCTGCAAGCCCCGGGTCCTGGAAATTCCTGGAACCGCTGTAATTCGGCCAAATATCGCCTGATTTGGCAGGAAATCAGTTCGCTTAGAAGGTAATCTCCTTCTGAATGTACTCCACATATTTGATACTGCTTTGATATGTAAAATTTTTATCCTTGTTTTGCAGGATCCTTAAATTTCAGGATCCTTGAACTTCAGTATCCGTGAATCTCAGTACCGGTAAATTTCAGTACCAGTAAATTTCTGTATTCTTGAGTTTCAGAACCCGTGAATTTCAAGATCCTTGAATTTCAGATAGAACACATTTCTTCCCTGGATTCATTGTCGATCCCAAAGTACCATTGAATTGTTTTCCGAACTCTTCGAAGTTCGACACACTTCCAATCACGCGAAATTTGTTTACAGCGTGAGGATCACCGGAGAAAGCCTCGTAAGCCTTCCTTTTGTTGGAACTGCAGTAAGTTTGGGCGTAGGCTACGAAGTAGAGTTGGCCGTTGGTTAGGTTCAAGGCGGGAAGGGTTTCAGACGCTATATCAATGAATTTCTGATTCGCGTTCAGCCATTTGTGGTACGCGATGAATCCTTGTAGCACTCCTCCAGCGTCCGCGATGTTCTCCCCTAGCGTTCTTCAATTCGGTAAGAGTTATATTGATCCACGAAACATTTGGCGCGTTCCTCGAATGCAGAGTCTGATTCGGGACTCCACCAATCTTCACTATCACCGTTATGGTCAAAATGGCGTCCATTCGAATCGAAACCGTGCGTCATTTCGTGTTCAATTATATTTGCTCCCATTGGTCTGAAGTTGTAAGATTTTGGGAGGTTCGGATTGAAGAACGGTTTCCGTAGAATCCCCGCAGGAAGGATCATTTTATTTTGCCTAGGATCATAGTAGGCATTTACATCAGCTGCATACTTCTCTACATACTTATCCCCGTTTTCCTCATACCCAGGAATTTTTTTTTCATTAAGTATTTTTTGAGTCTTAAGTTATTTTCAAAATAGTTACTGTAAGGCTCTATTGGAATGTCTTTGTACTGCTGCTCCAGTCCTTTGAAATCCAAGGTGAATTCGACATCGCCAATTATCATCCGCATGTCCCGGAGTTTCACCAGAGCCTTTCTTTTGGTTTCCATGTCCATCCAATCAATGTCCGTAACGATCACTTTGAATGCACTTCTCATGTACGCAGCCATGCTCATAACCTCGTCCTCGACGGTCTCCTTGTGGTGCGGATTGTTAATGTACATCGCAGTCACCACATCTCCCATCAGATTTTGTGTTATATCAATACAGAAGGCTTTGTGGTACTGGGGATGCTCGAATTCATTGTGAAGAGTGTAAAGGAACTTGATAATCATGTAATTTGCAATAACTTTTTTATTTTGTGACTTCATGAATTTCGGCAAATTTTTCAACATTTCTTTATCCTCGAAGAAAAATATAACAGAAGAATCCAGTTCTTTATCAAAGGCAGTTCCGAAATATTTGTCCCAGTCAATTTCAGAAATTTCTTCCTTCAATTTGTCAAATCTATACGCGCCATATCCCGGT